>VWZO01016725.1:741953-1301164 GCA_013396975.1 Bucco capensis | reverse complement strand
GCTGCTCTAGTTGGGGATGTCCCTGGCCACTGCAGGGGGGTTGGACTAGATGACCTGCAGAGATCCCTTCCAACCCAAATGATTCTATGATTCTAAGCAGAAATACTATTCTCCAAAAAAAGAACTCAGAAGGACATCATATGCTGGCAGGGAAAAGAACTTGTCGGCCTCCCTTCCCATGCTGCACTGGCAGTGGAACCAACACATCTGTTGGTGTTTTGGTTGAAACATTTGTCATTCCAGTTATTTGCACAATATAAGTGTTTGTTAGCTGTGATTTTGGTTTGTGCCTCACTAACAAGCGTACAGTTTGGGGTCTGCCATCAGTATGTAGGCTTGTGTCAAAGAAAGAAATGGCAAAACAAGATGATTTTTCTTCATAACAAGAGCTCAGTCATGGGGAGATAAGAGAAGAGGCTTGGCAGAGGAAAAAGCCAGGAGTGATGGGACATAGAGGAGTTTAACTCTGCAGCACCAGCTACCTGACAAGGACTATAATCTATTCCCAACAGTTAAAGAAAATCTTTATGTGTCAAGAAGACAATACTGGAAAACACATGATAGGACACATAAGATATGGATGGCTGCCAGGCCTCTGAGCAGCTGTGTGGTGTGTAAGAATTACTGCAGCTGTATTTAAGCTAGAAATTAGATCTTCCTTTTTTTAATTTAATATGTTCAGGCTTTTTACTTATCCAAAAGGAAACATTAGCAATTATGAAATGTTTATTTCCCCACAAGACTTGCTGTTTTTGTTTCTGTGAGTTCTGATGATCAGGAGGCATCACTGCTCATCCTTAGGTCTGTGTATGTAGAGCAGTGGGAATATTTTCTTTAGATGCTTTGGTTAGTGGAAGCAAGGTGTTCAGAATGAGCTTTACACCACTTCAGGAGCAACTTGAGAAGGAATAAGGTATCAGGTGTCTCCTGGTGTTTTGGAAACACTGGGAAAGAATCCAACACAGTGTATGTTGAGGATTCATATGAGGCCAAGAACTTCAAGGCAGGTTCTAGTGATATGACTGATCCTATGAGCTTGGTGGGTGTGCAAGAAGTGGAGCACTCCTTCCCAACTTTGGAGATGCTTCCCTCCCCCTTGTGAGAATAGTTTGAGCAGATGAAATGAGTGGAGTATGGCAGAGTTGGGCAGGATATAGTTTTTTCCTCTTTTCCACCCTCACCTATTCCTCTTTGAATTTTCTGAAAGAAAACTTCAGCAGTCCATGAAGTCAGGAGGAAATGCCTCATCTTGAATTTTCTCTCCCCTTCTCTATGATACTGTGCAGGTGGAACAGAAAATGGGGGAACATGTGTGTGAATTGTTTCTAGAGAAGAAGACAGAACAGCCCTATGAATTACATAAATTTCTGGCAATATTGAATTCCACAAGGGACAGCTTGTGTTCCTGTGGCATGTTTGGCTGTTCACTAAAGCCAGCCAAGGAAAGGGATAATAGATGTCTTTATTGGTGTGGGCATAGAGCTGCTGGTTCCCATGCAAGCCAGCAGCTTTGTTACTGCTAGGGCTAAACAAGATAGTAGTAGGTACCTGTGGTTTTGGAATGAAAATTCTTGGGTTCTTCCTATAAAGCCACATCTACAGTGTGTGGTTTGGCTGGCAACTGTGGATTCTGATTTGTATGCAACCCTGTGGACACTTCTAATTTATTGTTTGTGTGAAGAGCTAACTCTGGTCACTTCTAATTAAAGGAGAGTTCCAGTGAAGTTAGTCAACAAGTTTTGTTACTGGAGGGAGAGTACAGAGCCATGTTAAAGAATTTTTGGGCAGCTGTTGCGAAAATTAACAGTACAGCATTCAGTAACAATTGTGAAAACGTGTGCAATTTTACATGTTGTTTTATTGTAAGAAAAAAATCCAGAGATTTTCATTTGGTGTGAGTTCTCAAACTTTCTGGTTTTGTCTACTCTCTTAAATATTAGGGTTAGATCAACTGGAAGGAAGAGGAAGGGGGTTAGAGACATTATAACCCCAGGCTTGCAAGGCAGCACTGTCATTTCCAGGTTTCTCTTTGAATCCATCTAAAATTTCGGTACTGTAACATCTATGGTGAAGAGATCCCAAGTTCACTACCTACTACATAGACAACCACTTTTTTGCTTGTTTTGAACACAGCTCCTTCTTGCTTCCAAAAGGGATGTCATATTTTGGTGCTGGTGCATTTTCCTGCCTAAAATCCTAAACAGTTCTTCTGATGAAGACTGTTCAACAGAAAACTAAGCCTAATTCTTCACCAACAATTACCTTGCCAATGGAGAATGACAGAGTTCATTATGATCTAGTAGACATTCATCTCTTCTGCAGAGGGGTGAATGATCCCAAATGAGGAAGATAAAGTTAGTACGTGGGTTCACAATTAATCATCTAAAAGTTTTTACAGTCTAAATAAAAACAAACAAACAAACAAAACAAAAGACCTCTCTCACTTTGGTCAGCTTTAAGTCACAGACAGTAGAAGCCAAAAAGAATATTTACTCTGGAGTGGAACTTGGTTTTCTATATTTAAAATATTGAAATTTTTAATAATGTCTGTGATTACTGCCTAGTGAATCAGGAAGAATGAGGAAAAAGTCTTGGATATCAATATGAATAGAAAATCTAGAAAAGATTAAATTTCAATAAATAAAATAATTTTCTTTTGATAATGTCAAAGTGTTTTGTTATGATTCTAATCAGTTCTCCTTTTTTCCTACTGTAATTAGCTGATCTTAAGGGCCTGCAAACAAGTTGTCACAGGTGTTAGGCTACTTAGTAATAACTCTGCACCTTTATACCCATCAGTAAATGGAAGATAATTTGCTTCCAAGAGGGGGAATTCAGAAGAGGGATAGGCAACCTCAAATTACCACACACTTATTACCATGTAAAAGTCTCCCCACAGACAGTTACCACAGATGAGCTAAATTACTGCAAATTCAGACTCTAGCTTCCATCATATTAACCACATTAGGTGCCTATCTTTACATTCTCAAACAAAACATAATTTCTACCCAGAAGATATCCAGTTCTCGTATAGTTATGTTCAACAGATGAAAACAAACATCCATTCTTTGTGAACTTAAGAAATTTGTTGATTCCACTCCATTTTTGAAGAAAGTTTCAGCTACAATCACTTTCCTACTAGCATATTTATTTCCCCCCTGCCTCAAGAGATTCTTTTTTTTTCTGTTGAAGTCAATGGAAGAATGTCTCTTGATTTCCATCAGGAATTCCTGCCAGCTCCTGAATATGTAGAAGCCATCAATATTTTCTCATTCTTCTTCCTATAAAAACTCACGATACAGATTCTTCAGAGTTTATTTCTGTGCCACTAAGGTATGTGGAATTTAGAAGCCTTCACTGACAAGTCTGCAAGGAACCTACTTACTGAAAAATCAGCACAAACCCAGGAATCTGAAGAAAGAGGAGAATTTAAATTGTTTATGAAAAAAGACTTCATGACTTGAACACCATTGAGGATCTAAGAAGGTGCAGCACTCTTTATTACTAAAGAAATCAAGCTGGACAAAACTCTGGAGCTTCTTGTATCATTATTGAGCCAGATGCTGTTAGAACATCAGCCACCTTCATTGCCTAGTGCTCAGCCTTCCAGAATGAACAAAAGGAAAGGTAGAGACCAAATCTCAGAGCTCAGCAGTGTGAGTTCATCTAAGCTGCATGCTATGACATTTTTGTTCTCTATGCCATGTCATCTGCATGGGAAGTTTTTAATTCTTCCTATCTTTGACCATAGAATCTGGCTGCAAATCCATCCCTTGCTTCAGGAATTCCTGTGGAACAGCTTCTGCTTGGGGAGCAATTGCAGCTGCTCCACCAGCACAACTAAGGCAGTTCACAGCTTCAACTGTTAAGAAATGAGTCATGTGTATTCACAGTCTGCTTCTATAATGGGTTCTGTAATGTTGCCTGGAACAGGTTAGTTTTTACCACCAGGAAATCTATCACCCTTATTCAAAATACTGGACAGCAGATTGATCAGACACTGCTTGGTAGTTATTGTTGGCCCCATGCTGACTTCATGGTAAGCAGGTCTTTCATTCTTCATCAAATTACTCCCCCATACACCTAGATGACTGNCTGCTAGTGTGCACTGTTTGCTCATGTCGAGCTTCTTGTCCACCAGCACTCCCAAGTCCTTTTCTGCAGGGCTGCTCTCCATCATCTCATCCCCTAGCCTGTATTGATAGTTCCTTTTATCCCCTCAGGTGAATGCATTCTTGGTCAGTATTTTCCAAACTCTGATGCATTTGAGAACTCTTCAATTCTAGTGTCCACATCCAGTGCTTATTGTGTGAGCCATCTCCAAAGTCTTTTTTCTACTACGTCTTTTTCCACACTTAGGAGAGACAATGTATATTTAACAGGAGACACAAATCACAGAGTCATTCAGGTTAGGAAGGAGCTGGGGACATCCCTACTCCAACCTCCTGCTCAGTACCGAGTGAGCACAGCCTGCAGACCTCCACAAAGCTGTATGAATTCAGGGACTTACAATGAAAGTTACAAAATTCAAGAAACTTTGGGGATTTACTAACATCTCCCTATAGTCATTGCCTCCCTAATGGCATTTTACAAATAATACAGGCTGATGAATCATAGCTAATCTGCCTGTGTACTTGCCAATCCATTTGTTACTTTGATTCACTTTAATAACACCCATTTTTGCTCTAGTTTTTGTATTTCACTATTCACCTGCTGTCTCCTTCTCATACAGGAAAAGAAAGAAATGTATTAAGTAGACTCAATCTGTGCAATCAGAGCTGAAGCCTCCTGAGCTGAAAAATGACTCACATTTACCTGCTGGCACCTCTTGTCACAATCTCCTGCAGCAGCATCTCTCCAAGTCTCTGCTAATTGAGCCATTTGCTGAATGCTAACAGTGAATGGGAGTGAGTGAGACAGAGCCCAACCAGCATATGAAATTTGTCATTAGTGGGAATGGAAGCTTTCCTAGAAAACTTTTGATGAAGGTGTATTGAAAATGCAGTTGAAGAATTGTCATCTCCTGCAAGCCTGCATTAAGCACTGACCTTCTTGCTACTCAGCAATAAGTCAAGAAGCAAAGATGTTAAAGTACAATGGAGGATTTAAACAGAAGTGACTCTAATTAAAAATATATACTGGATTTGGGAAATTCCTGGGTATGGTTTTAATAAAAACATTACTGTGCACCTGATACTAAGATTTAAATGACTCAGAAAGGAATCATAGACATACACACATGCTCTAGCTCTCTAGACAGCTAAAATAAGATGCTTCTGATCTTATTTTCCTGCGTTATATATCCAGCTGCATTGTATGTCTTATTTTTGTAAAAAGCTTAATTCCATAGCTCCATTTTTTATGGTACATTCGTATGGAGCAGCAGGTGCCCATTAATAACTCCCTGCTACTAAGAGCACTCATGACACAGAAAAAACTTGTGATGGATCAGTGTACTTGTGGGTAGAGGATCCCTCCCTGCCACAACAGCTAAAAGGACTCCAGTCATGCAGATAGGATCTTCTCAGATAGAAATAAAAATTGTAGTAGTGTAAGGAGTGTGAAAATCCAATTGTACTGAAAAAGACTCTAAACTTCTGCTGTGTTAAAGAAAATGTCTGGTTTGCCCAAAGCTGTGCTTGGTGTCAGTAGCTGGTTGTAGGTGCCTACAGAAAGAAGAGCAGTGCCTTTTCCTGAGCTATACCCTTCCAACTCTGCTAATCTGCAACTTAGAGACTTCCTGAGGCAAAGGATTTATCTTGGTGTTTGATGGATTTGGTTAATTGCCTCTTTTTAGCTGCTTTCTCCATTTTGCATCCAGAAAATCCTGCAGCAGGGTGTTGCACAGTTTGGCAAGCAAAAAAAAATACTTCATTTTATTTGCTTTGAATCTTCTGATTGCTGTTTGCTGTGTGTGGCCATTAATTTCTTTTACCAGTAAAGAGGAGTAATCATTCTGATTTACTTCTTCCATGCAAGATTTGGAAAGTTGTGTGAACTTTATGGTTCAGTTCAATGATCTTAAAGCCCTTTTCCCAACCTAATTGATTCTAGGATTCTATGAAACCTCTATTTCTGCTTTTCTTCTTGGTGTAGGCAGAAAAGCTCCAACTCAAGTTTATTGGTATGAGTTTTCTGGACAAATATGTTTATGGACATTCTGACAGGAATATTTTTTTCTTTAATTACACCATTATAACTTAGAAGAATGCATCAAAGTAATGGAGGTAGAGTCAGAGAAGAAAGCAGCCAGAGTTTACCTATAGTCTCAACAGCTTTCTGTGCTTATCTGATCCATATCTCTGATCATGCTGCAATTTATCCCACAGTAGCTGCAAGGGATGTTTTCCACATCATTTGTAACACTGAAAGAAAAAGTCCTGACTCGTTTTTAAACATACTCCACCTCTCTTTTTATGACTATATGTATATTTTCACACAGCTACACACCTCCATAAACTGAAAACAAGCAGAGGGTTTTCCTCTTTCATCACAGTTATAACTGTGATGTGTTCTTTTTATGTCCTTGAGTGTCAGTTTTGCAATTGAATCTTATAGTGGAGATAAGCTTGGATTCTGCAGGTGGATGGATTTTGGACTGATGAGAATAGCACTGGATCCATGTTTTTGTGCTGGCACAATGACACAATCAGTCTTAGGAACACCCATCAGATGTACAGCAGAAGCTTTACCTGGTCTGTGGAAGCCTCATCAGACATTGCCCTCTGTGTTTTCCTAGTGACTGGAGACATCCTTTTCCCATGCAAACTGCTGAACAGGTGCAAGCTTGCCATGCAATGAAACTGTGCCATGGTACAATGGAGCTGCAGGAGAAAGTTAAAGCTCTGAAAAAAACTATGGCATTTTTCATGATAATCAGCAGCAAAATTTGCAAGTTCAATGTTTTTGTTCTTTCTGATCTGGTGGGCATGATGGTGTTTCTTGCAGATTATCACATTCCTTCATTATTTCTACCTCTTCCAAGGAACAATAGAATCATAGAATCATAGAATGGTTTGGGTTAGAAGGGATTTCTGGAGGTCATCTAGTCCAACCCCCCTGCAGTGGCCAGGGACATCCCCAACTAGATCAGCTTGCCCAGAGCCCTGGCAAGCCTCACCTGCAATGCCTCCAGGGATGGGAACTCAACCACCTCCCTGGGCAACCTGGGCCAGTGTTCCACCACCCTTGTGGTGAGGAACTTCTAATGTCCAGTCTAAATCTACTCTTCTCCAATTTAAAACCATTGTCCCTTGTTCTTTCACTGCAGGCCTTTGCAAACAGGCCCTCTCCAGCCTTTTTGGAAGTTCCCTTTAGGTACTGGAAAGTCACTATAATGTCTACTTGGAGGTAAAAGAAAGAAAACTCTGATGACCTGAAATGTTTGGAGATGCTCCTAAGTTTCATTTGTGGCTTTGGTTTATGTTTGAATTTTGCATCTCTCATTGATGTACATAGATAACTAACAGTAGGGCTAGCAACCCATTTGTGCCTTGGTCCTCCAACCTGCAGCCCTCAGGGTACAGTTCAAGCTGTCACTTGTAAGCTACACACAGGATGGTTAGATTGAATAGAGGTGTGGATCTGAGTTGCTCATCATTGTCCACACATCTTCCCTCCAGCCAATCACTTTGGGATTTTCCTCAAGTTCTTCCTATATTGAGGCTTGCAGAAATGGGGGTGCCTGTGACTCCCCAACTCATCTCCAGGATCCAGGCTGCATCTGAATGATAGGCTTGTGTGTGTATGGTGGTGGCAAACTATCTACAGCTCTGGGTTTTATTGAGGAACAGCTTTTCAAGCTCATCAAATGTATGTACCATATGAGTTGAGAGATTCACTGCTTGGAAATTGGTTTTGCAAGAGAAGGCATTAACTGTTGGTGCACAGCAGAAAAACAGGACTTTATACACTGCCTACAAAGCTTGGTGTTGCAGAGTGGATTTTTGCTGGTAAGAGTGACATTCTCTGCCAGCAGAATATGTACCTGTCCACATTCTGCCCTCATTCACATTTCATTTGGGCAAAGACCTTATTATCTGCAGTGATGTTTGAGTGCTTTCTCTAGAAACCAAGATCAAAACCAAGACCAACACAATTTTCTTATCCAGACTACATATATAACATGATTTTAAAAGGCTTGGCACATGTAAAAGAGGATAAATGAATTAAGGACTGTATTATTAGCCCACATTCTATGGACTATACTTGTCAAAATTGGTTGAATATCCAAACTGAGTTGAAGCTAATCCCTGCACAAGTCTATAAAAACTTGTTCCCAACAAGCCTTCATAATAAATTCTTTGTACCAGGAAATATGAATTAAATTGTTTTAAAGCAATAATGCTTAGGTAAGTAAAAAAAAGTTTCCTACTGAGAGATATTTTATGAACAAAATTAAATATTATAAAACCATATTATTAAATTCTGTCAAAAAGGTATTAATCTTGTTACTCTGGCATTGGTACCTCAGTTCTCCATAACTATGGATTAAGACTTAAAACAAAAATACAGTGCAGAAAGTGTTTTTCAAAGTTCATGAAAATGAAAATAAGCCTTGAAAGTATAAACCTTTAGACTCACAATATATCATTCTATTATCATTATTATTAACTTATTAAATGCTGACTTTACGATCAGCATTGTATAAAGCTCACTATGAGTACAGTCCCTGCACAAATGGATTTATGAACTCTGGAATCAACTCCAAGGAAGATACATTTGGTAATTTAAGATGGTACAGCACAAAAATATGTCTGTGTGTTGAGGTCAAAGAAAATTCCTCCATTATTTTCTGTAATTTGTATGTGGCTGCTCTATTGCTCTTGATGTCATTGTAGTGGATCTCCTTTTTTAAGGAAAGAGGGTGTGGAGAAAGAAAGTCCACTTAGCCCAGAAAAAGGCATAAGGAAGGGACACAGTTTTTGAAGACCATGACACTTTATCTTAGAGTATGCTAAGGACACACAAAACCTGTAAGTAATCTCACATTTATCTGCCCATCAGTTAGGTGTGCAGGTCTAAAATAGTCATATCCTCTAGCCAAAAAAGATAGGTAGCTTGTTCCACTCTCAGAAATGTTTCCAGGATAGGTGAATTTTCTCTTGGAAGTGCCTCTCTCCCTTTCACTGCCTGTGTAATGAGCTATAGAATTGTCCTTGGGGCTTTCCTCTAAGGAACTAAGACACCAACAAACACTCTAGTTAGAATCTAAGGTTTTAGGATCTCTGCAGAAGTTTTTTTCCACAAAGGTGAATTGTCCCTTATGATCTTTTTTTAATTCCTCTACTAAAACTATAAAGGCATTCTGTAGATATATTATCTCTGAATGAATGCAATAAGTAGATGTTCTTATAGTAGTACATGCACATGCTAACACTTCCACTCTTCTCTATAAGTCATTGTTACTGGATCATAACCCTGGAATTCAGTCAGCATTTTTTACTACGACCCAGGTCATTTATTTAGATTGTTTGTTGGTAATATGGTATGTTTGGGGTTTTATTAAACTTTACTCTCTAAAGTACTTGCAAGCAACCTTTAACATGGAGCAATGCTCAGTCACATTTTTTATGTCTGATATCTACTTTATGCTGGTAATCCACTAACACATAGGCAAAATAAACTCAACAAATATGTAATGAGCTGAATTTTTCAGTTATTTTTCCTGCAGCTTTATTGAAGACTAACTTGCTTATAGAATCTGTCATCTCTTGAGTTACAGCTCAATAATCAATCCAAAAGAGCAGCTCTCTGGTGGTAGCTAATTAGTCTATGGAGTATGAGTTGGTTTGATCTGTTTTATAGTGAGTATATTTCTGCAATAAACTTTTTAGACATAGGATTGGCTGGAGCACATGCTTTTAACCTCTGTAAATACAGCAAGAATTACCTTTTCACCCACTTGATCTCTTCTGAACTCTCCTGATCCTATGTGGGAGGACACCTTGCACTGCAGCTCATAGTGCATCACTGTTTATACAGCTAAAGAAATACAGAAAATTGTATGCACTGAGACAGGAGCAGCAGCAATTATAGAAATGCTGCAGTGATTCACTAAGTTGTAAAATGTACTTTGAGATTGCATCTTTAATAGCTGACAGTTCTGAAGCCTTTGGAAACTTCTGCATGATAACATATGGCTGCAGAAATCTGCATAAATATGTTTATGTCTGAGTTTATTGTTTTTTTCCAAAACCTACTTCCAGTTGCCATTCCGTTTCAAAATTGTTCTGCATAAACACATAAATATTGAGTGCAGACATACTGTAATTTGGGTAAAATAAATTCTTTTCTTTAACATTGTTTTATAAGTCTTTTATGAGAACACTCCAGAACAGTGAGGATGCTTCAGAGACCATAAAACCTGGGGATTGAAATGCTCAACACAAAAATTTAAGAACCTATTCCATTTTCATTGGGATCTTGGACAAGTTTAGTGTACAGTCTTCACTGTAATATAAAGACCTATTAGCATCAGGCCTGGGGTCAGCTGCAGCCTTTCCAGTCAAGGATGATCTGTTTGCATGTACTATTTATTACTTCTTCCTGTTGTTTACATCAAATGTGAAGCACCTCTCTGCCCAACCTCATCATTTAGATTATGGGATAATAAATCATTTGTACTCAAACTTATTGGGGTGAATTTCAGAGAGGACAAGTGGAAAGGAATGATTTGAGTGTCAGCAAGTCACTGAACTTCTTTGACCTTTGATGTAGCTACCAAAATCTTTGACATCATAAAGAACATTTTGTTTTGCTTTGTTTTTTTCTTGATAGAATCAGAGCAAAACAATACCAGTCTCTAAAGCAGAAGCATTGGCTCTTTCATAAAAAATATGTCTCTGGATGTTGTATACAGAGAGGACTGGGTGGGTAATGGTTTAAAATTTATCTACACAGACCCAGCTTGAATACACAGCTTGATATTGTTCAGGTCAAGCCAGAGTTTAGCATTTCTTTTTACTTCATGTAAATGCAGCTAAAGGGTGTTTGGCTTTATTCACATTTATTTAAGTTTGCTTCCTTGGGAAAAAAAATGGTATTGAAACAGTTAAAAGAAATGGTCTTTTCTGAAGTTCTTTACATAATCTCATACTTCAGCAGTTGTAATAGTGATCAGAGATCTGTTCATGACTCAAAAGGAAAAAGGGAGTTGACTCTGTTAGATTTTTGCGTATCTTTTGGCAAAATTAGTTCAGTGAGAATGGCTGAATGACAGCATCTTAAAAAAAACATTTATAATAAATTCAAAAGCCAAGCAGATTCCAGAAGAAAGGGACACTCTATAAAATAACATGTACAACTCTTTCATGTAGAGAAGACCAAAGGGAGAAGCATAGCTGGGCTACAGTCAAAACAGTCACCAGGCTATAGTTCTACTAGCATTGTGCCTTTGTCTAAAATAACTCTGAGTGCCAAATACCTGACAGGGGGATCTGGATTGGGAAGAAAGAGGAGAGGAAAAAAAAAACCCAACAGAAGCAAACCTCACCAACCTTCATATATTAAAATATTACTCTTAGGACATTGTGTTGAAACTCTGCTCTAGAGCCACTTGTGAGCAACTCAATACAAAGCATGTTTGCTTCACTACCATCTTCTTTAAAAATGCTCTGATATTTAACACATGGAAACTGAGTGTAGCAACTTGCAATTACCTCTCTGCCCCGTTAAGGCATTTACTTATAGACTATAGACATGTATGGTTTTAAAAGATCTAACTTTTGAAAACAGCTAATTGGAAAGTTATGTCAGACAGAATATGTATTAGTTATGGCTATAATTTAGGAAAATAGTTCTTAATTGTTTAAATGCTTAGAAAGAATTATTGTGCATATTATTTTTGCATGTCTCCTTTCTAATTTTTAATTTTAAATTAATTGAGTTTTCTTTCTCCACACCTCATCATTGCCTTCATCTTCCAATCTTTGTCTCTCAAACCTCTGCAATTACACCTGTCTGGCTTTGCTCTTTTATTCATCACAAGTCATTTTGTGTCTTCTTGTGCTTGAATTTTGCATTGTCAGGAGTTCTCCCACCTTACTGGCCCTTCATTTTTCCAGACCACTGGCACAGAAAATGAACAAAAGTCAACTGCTGTGCTCATCTGCATGGTGCTGTGACTCCAGGCTGGGGTGGGCTTGGTGCTCTCTAAGCCAGCACAGCTTGGAGATTCACCAGCCTCTGACTTTCCCCGGGAGGGAATCTCTGGACATATCTACACAACTATCACAAACAGTGCTAAGGAACAGTTCAAGCACTGGCATTTGATAGGCCAAACTGAGCAACAGTTATTGGAGCATGGAAAAATTGAGGTTGGGAGGAACAGCTGTGGTCACTTGGCCCAACTTCCACTCAATTCACACATGTGGTTTTGTCCTAAACTAAAGAACTTTTTTCCATACAGTTCATGGGTATGACTTGTGCACCAGAAACTGCTCCCAGTAAGGGGTTTTCATGCAGTCATCCCACTCTGGAGGCTAAGGGAAATTAACGGTGTGAATTAAAGAACATCCATGGCAGCTGAACTCTGTGTTGGGGGTTGTGTCAGGCACAATTAATTCATTAGTATGAAAGTATCTTCTGTCAACTTTGTCAACACCAAGTATTTGCCATCTACAAAAATATATTGCTTAACATCTGTGCTGGCTTTGCAGTACTACCCACCAGTCATCTTCTATGTTACTTGACAGAGGAATTTGCTTATGGTCAGAGAGGAACTTCTATGAGACATCATGATAATCCCTGAGCTAAAAATAAAACTCTCTGATATAGGTTTAAGCTATCCAATAGATTGCCTGCCTGGTAGAAGAAAAGAAAACAAGCTGAAAATTTCATGCAGCAATCTGATACATTTCTCCCAGGAGTGATGCTTTTTTGATATGGCTGCTATTAACAATTGCCATGATGAAAAGTGAGTATATTAGTGTTTTTCTGTATTGCTATCATGACAATTTCTGAAAACAGTTCTAGATAGCAAAATATAGCAGGATAATGCTAGGTTAATGACAGTGTTTCTTTGTGTAGTACCAAGTAGAAATGCCCAGCTGCTTTTCAATAAGGCTGTAAAAGATTAAAACAGATAAGCCAGAATGATGTGCTAGCACAACTTGGCTGCCTTGAATAAAGAGAGTCATTTAGTCTGACTTTGGGTATCACTGCATGAAATTGCATAATATGGTGCACAAACATACCCTAGGAGTTTTAGTGGCCTAGTTAGAGTGGTACAGTGATACCAGCAGAGTTATGCAACCAAACTGGGAATGCAGACAGCTCCTGCAGTGCCATTTCTCCCCAAACATGCAGATGCTCATTCTTGTGTATTACCTGCCCTCTTGGAAGCACATTAAGCAAAATACAACCCCTTGCAGGAAGGCAATTGAAGTGATGCTGCAGTTATCTCCCAGTTAAGCCTGGTTTTGTGAGCTTTCCATCTTAAACATGAATTGGTGAGGCTGGTGGCTTCAAACTGGAGCTCCATGGGATTCACATCCTTTTCATCAACACAAGCACCTGCATTCCCCTGCTAGGCAATTTTCTTTCCTGAAAGCATACACTCTTTTTTAAAATGGCAGCTCTTTTCTTCTTACAATGTTCACAGTACTCCCTTCAACAAAGAATTTAACATACTGAGCATAATGAATTTATCCCATCTACTCTAATTAAAAGTAATGTATGGCTGAATATGTCAGTGTATTTTTCCTTTCTTGCTTGAGTCAAGCAATTATTATGAGATTGACAATGGCTACTGATTTCTAAAAAGCTTGTCCTTTAAATTACTTCAAGAATCCACTTCAGTGATATGAATTTGTCTTAAAAAACCTGGAAACTGTCAACCAAAGCAATCAATTTTTTTTTCTACTTATAGTGCTTTTTCCTTCTGTTAAAAAAGCTGGTTAATTAATGTTGGTCTTCTGTAGTGCTGAGTATTTTCAAGTTGTCATTTGATAACGATTGTTCTTATTTATTTAAAATCTTTCCTTTCCTCTTCATCAGTACTCTTGGCATTTTAGACATCTGATTACATGTGTGGCAAAAAGTTCTGCAGTTATGATTTGATAATTTTATTAAGCTTTGGATTTAACTGCAGTGAAATAGGGAATCTTGTGGGTACTGAGAATTATTTTCCACAATGGGTGACTCCAGGTCCAAAGTATTCAGAGTTCTTTGGATTATAAACATGGCCTAATCCTACTAATGTCTATGTGCATCAGCACTACTGAGGGAAATCCTTGTTCCACTGAAGTTAACAGGAATTCAGAGAGAAATGTGCACTGATTCTTCTGGGACCTTTTGGAAAACTAAGTCTAATCTACCAAAGAGAGATAGTCATAGTCACATCTTAACAGTGTTTTAGAAAATAAATGGTTTTATTGTCTTAAGTCACAGCACAGATTTTATAGAGAGCAATTAAAGCATTGTTACAGCCAATGTACAGCTGTAGAGAATGTCTTAATTTTTAGAAACTATTTACCTTCTGATACACAAAATACACTCTCACTAGACGTTGGGTTTTGGGGCTGGGCTACTTTTCAGTGAACAATGAAAGACATTATTGAATGGCCAGTTTATAGTAAAAATACCTACAACAAATGAACAAAAAACACCACCACAAAAAGAACCAGTCCTATGAGACAGCACTGGCACTCAAATCTCCTCCTCAAGGTACAAACACAGCGTCATACCAACTTGGCTACAAAATTTCCTGGACTTTATTCTACTTGCAGGTACACTTCTGCTTGCACTTTCCCTCATGATAACCAGTACCCTGGACTTCTGTCAGTCAGCTGGAGAGATGTGTCTATCTAGACATATCTAGGAAGATAAGGGCATGAAAAAGCTTTGGGATCTCGTCCAAATCTCACATATATTTCCAGTGTAGTCCAATAGAGAGATAATTCAAGGCTGACTTGAACATCCTTTTCTTACTCTTGATCTAAAAGCATCACAGGCATCTTCCTCTAATTACAAGGCATTTAATTACTTCCTTAGGCTCTGCCTTAGGTGTTTAACACATTATGCATCTTACAAGGGGCCATATGATAAAGTGTCATTCAATGAGAAGATTTCAGTTATGCCTTTTGTCCTTTTCATGCCAAGCTTTTTCAACTACCAAGTTGAAGTCTTTTGTTTATTTTGGGTTGCCTCTGAGTCCAGCTGAGTGCAATAGCATGTGAGACTGAAACATGGATGTATGGTCCAGTGTGAGTCTTTTATCCCTAAAAGTGATGCAGGGAAAATCTAGTTGTTCTGTTGGGTGGTTGAAGACAGACACAAGTCACTACACCTGCAGTCTGCATGTACACAGCGAGGCTCAGGCAGACTGCAGTAGGCCCAAATAAAAGCCTGGCCAAGTCACACCACTGATCCCTTTAGTTCATACACTATCTTACTTCCCATAGAAAACTAGGCAGAGAGAATGCAGGGGAGAGTGCCAGGGTGTTAGTCCAACAGGCAGCTTAGTGGCAGCCAGAACTTACATCCAGGCTAAAAGTCAACGGGGACGGTTATAGAAATTCAGAGCAAGTGCTTACCCTTTCTGCCAGGACCCTTGCATCCCTTTTGGCACAATCACTTGACAAGATCATGCTCTGTAATCACAACTTTACCTTTTTCACAGGTTACATGATTTGAATTCTAGATCTTTAGGACTATTGATTAAGGTTTTGCAAACAGCTGTAGCATTAGTTCTGTCCTTCTGAATGATGCACGTAAATTCCTTGAATGCTGGTATGAGATCAAGAATAAACCTTCTGTCTGTGTGCTAGGAAACAGCAGAAGTTACAAGGTTAAGAGTTTGGAAAACATTGCTGAGAAAATTTACATACATTCTATGAATTTTTATCCACACATATACCTCCACATGTACACTTGATCCCACAGGAGTATGTTGCTACCTGCAATTATTTTGTAAGTTATACTTAAAACTTAGTATAAGAGAGCAACTGTGAGAGATGAAGAAAAAGAAGGGAGGATTTCTGTGTTCATTCAGCCAATCAGCATTTTAAGAAAATATCTTTAATACGTGACAAACATACAGTTTGTTAGTTTTCCCCACAGATTACTCAGAACACATGGGCTTTAATCTGATTTGACAGCCTTGTGATATTTTCTGCCATTCTTGTTCTTAGCAAAGTGCTCTAAAAATGCATCCATAATTTATTTATGGGACCTTCTTTAACCCTTGAGTAACTAGAATATGTACCACACCTTTCATCCTTGAACTGTCAGTGCTGATTGTGGAAAGTGCCATCAGACAGCTCTGAGGTTAAATGGCTGAGCATTACTCTTCCTTTCTTAAGAAAAAAATAAAATAAATAGCAAAGAAGCCTTTGTTTTCCTGTCAGAATACCAAAGAAGTATCAGAACACTCTACTGCATTACATCTCCACAAGAAAATCCACTAGCATCATGAAGACACATAGCTATGAATAATTTTGTGAGATTAATTTCTAACAAAGGAAAATCCCAGGCCAATTTATTTTTATCTGTACCAAGAGTTATTTTTTCCACTAAAAACACACTGAACTCCTTTTAACATGAATATATCATTACAAATTCTATACAGAAAGCTCTTCATAATGGACACACTTCCTATCTCTTGGAAACCTCTTAACAACTTCCCTTAAAATCATAGAATCATAGAATGTTTTGGGTTGGAAGGGGGCTTAGAGATCACCTAGTTCTAACCCCTCTGCCATGGGCAGAGACACCTTTCCACAGATCAGGTTGCTCCAGGCCCCATCCAGCCTGGCCTTGAACACTTCCAGGGAAGGAGGGGACATCCAAAACCTCTCTGGGCAACCTGTTTCAGCATCTCACCACCCAAACAGTGAAGAATTTCTTCCTTGTATCTAATCTAAATCTATGTTCTTTTGGTTTAAAATCATTACCCCTTGCCCTAGCACTATAAACCCTGATAAAGAGTTGTCTTCTCCAGGCTGTGCAGCCCCAACTTTCTCAGCCTGTCCTGACAGGAGAGGTGCTCCAGCATCACACTGTATGCCTCTTACTATATTTGAATTTGTTGCAATTATTTAATATTAAGTAAATCTTCCATTTCTGTGATGCCAGGAGTAAGTAGCTGGTGGAAGCATTTTACTGTCTTTTAACTTAAATGCTTTGGAGAGTTAGTACTTTTCTGACACAGTATGTTAGCAAACCTCTGCTTGAAAATATTTCTTGCAATCACATAGAAGTGAGAGATTCTCCTTTTTCAATTTTCCCCTTTATTTATTCTACAGCATGTTTTTATGTGGTGATAACCAGTGCTATAAGTCATTGCAAAATACACACTGCAAATGACAATATACGTTTTAAACTACAATTACTTTTCATATTCTTATTTGACTAACGCATAACTGTTATCTAGTAACATTGACTGGTTTTCCATGTTACCTGGAGCCAAAATAGGAAGATGATTCTTTTGATACTAAGTTATTATCCTGATTTTGTAATAGATCTTGAGCAACCCTATCCCTAAGCAGTAAAGGAAATTACTATCTCTGTACTCTATCAGATTCAGAACTACCTGGGGGAGCAAACATTAACAGCTTTGGTTATTTCCTCAGGACACTGTCCACACCCCTTAATGATTTGCTACCTCTCGAATCATTCCTCATATGTGGACTTTGTCAAACAAAGATTTAAAGGCTTATATTAATCTTTCCCCACCTCTGTCTTCATCTCCCTGTTTCCTGACTATGAAGTAGGATTGGTGTTTCAGTATCTACCATTGGAGGCAGCATCTTTGCAAGAGCGAGTACAGGTATTTACACAGACAGACACAAGCTCAGGGCCAGGCTGGCCAGACATGAGTCAGCTCCTTTCCAGAAGCTCTGTAGACAGGGGAGCATGAGAAAACATTCTCAAAGCCCAACAATCTCCCAGGCTGGCACCACAGAGCAAGTTTCTAGGTGGACTCTGTGACCTGTCCACATCTTATGGGTAAGATGCACCCCAGAGTCAGTGCTCCTGCCCAGCTGCTCAGTCCAGCATCTGTAGTTAAGGCACTCCCAGGTCTGCAGCAGCAGCCACAGCTGTTTTGGAGATTTGAAAGGAGAAGCCAGGAATTCCCCATCACAGCTCTGATGCCAACTCCTACATAGCCCTGGGCAAGTCATTTAACTTCTCTGACTCAATTTCCCCATCTGCTAAATGGGGATAATAGCAGAGGGGTATTGTAAGGATTAATTAATTAGCTGATGTTTGTAAAGTGCTTTGAAGATCAAAAGCACAAAGTACTATTGTTGTTATCTAGGGTGTTGAATTAACTTTCCTCATTTTGGCACTCAAAACCCCAGCACTTGGACCATTGCCCCAGGGCATGTGCTGGCATTAAGAACATGATGATGATCATCTATTCATAAGCAGAGATATCAAAGCACTCTTGGAGGTGCTGGTAGTCACTAAAGCCCAAACTCTCCAGACTGAGATGCCATGCTGCCAAGCAGCAGTTAGAGAGTGACCTCTCTGGGTCTTCAGTGGGTCAAGGTAAGCATCAGCAAGTGCTCCTCAGTGCTCCTTCTGATTGTGCAAGCATGTATATAAAGAAGAAGGACTTTTCTTACAGCCCATCAGGTTTTCTCAGATCTACAGTCCTTCCACATCTCTCTGATCCTTTCTTCAGCCTATTCCTAAGTGTCCAGTTTATGGGCCAGACTCTCAACTCCACTTCCTTTGAGCTGTTTGGCTATTCACAGAAGTGGGAGCACATCTTGCTTTCCTTAATCTGTCTAATAAACATGCTGAAATAGCTTCAAAAAAATAATCTCTGCATGTGACAAATGCTGTGAAACATCTCTGTTTAGAGAGGGAGGTCAAATTGAGTATAGCTTGGGTACTTACTTACTTACTTCCAGGAGACTCTTACATAAAAAATGCAGAGCACTTTTCAGATAAATGTTACCTCAGCTCAGCAATTTGGTAGGTTTTTATCTAGGTTGTGTACCTTGTCTTCTATCTTCTCCAAATAACTGGTCCCAAAACAAAATCTGTGGTTCCTGGGAGTGTTCATATGCATTTCTTACAGGAAGAGTGAGATATGGAGCATCTAACAGGACTGGAAATTGTAGTAGGAAATACTGCTTCACAAGATCTGTCATAAAAGAGTGAGCTGCACAATAGCAACTCCATCAAACTCTGGAAAGAAAGGTTCATGACCTCCTGAGGAACCTGAATATACATAAATCTATGGGACCTGATGACATGCACCCCAAAGTCCTAAAAGAATTGGCTGATGTAGTCGACAAGCCACTCTCAATAATATTTGAGAAGTCCTGGCAGTCAGGTTCTAAGTCCCTAGTGACTGGAAGAAGGGACATGTTACACCCATTGTCAAAAAGGGTGTAAAGAAGGACCCTGGGAACTACTGACCTGTAAGCCTCACCTCTATGCCTGGGAAAATCAGGATCCTGCACCTGGGTCGGAACAATCCCCACTATCAATACAGGCTAGGGGATGAGATGATGGGGAGCAGCCCTGCANTAGATGAGCTCCAGAGATCCCTTCCAACCCAAACCATTCTAGGATTCTATATATGTCTTATTCAATATAAAACTGAAGGCCAGTCCCTGAAACTTCCACACCAAATTTGGCCTTACACAAGGCTTAAGACCCAAGTAAGACAGGTGTATGATTAAGCTGTTTACCTGCTAATTAACAGCAAATACGAAAAGGGAGCTTTAGGCTTTGTATATATTTCATTTTAGTGTTATTGTTTGCATTAAAGTAGTGTAAGTTTTCATTTCCAATCCACAAGTCAGTCTCTCTCTCTCTGTGTTAATTCCCTTTTTCCTTCCTGAGTGGGAGAGAAGTGGGTGATAGAGAGTATCTGTCACTGGATTAGTGGTCAGCCCAGCCCTGAACCTTGATATACAGTCATAAAAAGTCAAGGTAAAGAAAAATCATGGGAGGATGTAACTTCAGTATGAATAGGAGAGATGGGCAGAGACTGCAGACATGTAGCAGATGTGCATCTAGAAGTGGGGTGGATGTCTTGAATTAACATTAATTCTTTGTTTGCACTGTGGTAGGACAAGAAAGCCTGTATTTGGATAGCAGTCCCTGGTGCTGAGCTCTGTATGAACAAATAAGTAGGCAGAATCCCCTTCCTGAAGATTATACCATCTGATTATAGTCAATATTTCTGCTGTCCCTGAGGATTCATGATTCCAGAGTTCAGACCCTCAAAACCTTGAGACTGGCACAAAAATAATGAAGTTAAAAAAAAAAATTAATAAAAATACTGCAACTGGGGTTATTTTTCTTTGCCTTCTGGTGTCTAAGCCTTTGCAATACACTTGGGTCGTGTTTTCTCCACAGTCATAAGGACTGAAAATGTAGGTCTTGCCTACATGGGATTATTTTTCTTGGCATAACCTAGAATGTGAATTTGAAAAGATACTCTAGATGAGTGTAGCCCTTTCTTCCAGCTGGCCACTCACAATGGGACCTAGCTGATGTAGCTTAGGCAGAGTTATAGCTTAACTCACCTCCAAAAAGCAGCCCAAAGACTGCCTTGTAAAGGAGTCACTGTCCCAGGACAGTTCTACCAGTACAGTTTTTGTATATGCCTATTGGCATGAAATACAGCTGTGAGGATCTTCTGGCAAAACAAGGTGTTACTTAAACACATCCCAAAAACCCACATGTCACGAAAAACACGACTCCAGCAGCTGAATGCTAAATGCTGAAGCAAAAGGTTTGATGGAAACCTTAAGGGAGAAATCTCAAGTGATGACAATGCCACTGCTGAAGGCAGAAAATGAGTAGGAAGGAGGACAACATGAACTGCTGTTAAATCCAGCTAGGACAGAAGCCAAACTGTTCTGTGTCACTCACACTTAGCCTATTTATAATTTCAGTACAATACAGATCATGAACAATATTAAAATAAATAGCATGTTCCCTAATGACCTCCTCTTCTTGTCCCTGTCATGCAAAGGATTCTCTAATTCTCTGCCTACTGACAACCTCATGTTTAATTGCTTTTACACCCTTCCATGCATGCACTCTGCCCTTAACTACAACTCTGTCTAGCATAGTGGTATCCAGATTTCAGTTCTTACACTTTCTGCCAACTCTGTATCACTATATTTAATTCTAACAATACACTGGATTTAAATTCTCTCTATCTGGCAAAAAGCAATATTGATAAGAGCTGAAAAAGACTTTCTAGATCTACATTTCTTGCTAGCCTCTAAATCAAAAACATATCTAATTAATCAGATTTATATTTTACATTTGGCTTTAAGACCATGCAACACCTCATTTTTCACTTGCAACTGTGTATAATAGGTGGTTGGTTTTCTGTTTCATCCCTCTAATCCTTTTTGCTTCCTTTGGTCACCTGTTTTCTGCTTTTCTGTGGTTTTATTTGTTTATTTATTTACTTAGACTCTTCTGATGGATAAATATGCTTCTTACAAATAATGTAAAATAAGACTATATTTGCCTGAGAAGCATATTTCAAATAATGTGTGAAGAATTGGTGCTTATGTTGAGAAGTTTGTTAAGAAATGTTAAAGCCTTTTATGTTAAAGTTTGGTACACTTTCTTAGCTGTCATCCAGGGATGACAGGTGAGCACATGGATCTCAGCCAGCTCTTGGAAGTGACCTAACACTCTCTATCAATGCCTACTCTGCAATATTACTCCCACGGAGTGAGGATTTATTAATACTTGATTAACACTTGTACTGATGTGGCTCTAGCAGAGTTTACTGCTAGGAACAAACCAGGGCTGCACTTGGAAGCACTATCAGCCTTTAATAATGTTGGATACAAACTTGGTAAGAAAGATAAAAAGCTAGAGCTTAGTTACTTGTCTTCTGATTTTTTCACTTTTTTTTTTTTCTGGGAGTTAAGCTCCAAGGTGGCTTAACTTTGCTTATAATTTGGCTGGACATGTGAAGATGCAAAAAGCAAAAGCAGTCATTCTCTAATCATAAAAAAATTAATTTTGCATTTTGGTTCTACAAAAGCTTAATTGATATGACAGAATTCCACTGGAATGGAAGCTGTAAATATTGTAGCCTCTGGAAAGAAAATAAAAATGGCAAAACCCAGGCAAATGAGTAAAAATATTCAGTGAGGTTTGAATTTTTCAGGGCCTTAATAGAAAGGTTTAATAAGAATAAAACCAAACCCTGGTCAAAAGTC
Source organism: Bucco capensis (assembly GCA_013396975.1). Taxonomy (NCBI): domain Eukaryota; kingdom Metazoa; phylum Chordata; class Aves; order Piciformes; family Bucconidae; genus Bucco; species Bucco capensis. Next base: position 1,279,001 of record VWZO01016725.1, on the reverse strand, counting down.
ATCAGCATGCACTGCATAAGAAGTAAAACTCTCTGCTCCTAGTGGGCTCCCTACCCGAGAAGTTGAAGGATCTAATAATTGAATTTCCATAAGAAGAGATTGCCAATGGCTGATTAGCTAGATCTGAAACTGCTTGTCATGATTCCTTTGGCCTTGGACCAGATGTAAAGCTCTTTTTCAAAGAATAAAAATAATTCCATCCTGCTTGGTTATGAACCTCAAGATTAGGAACCAAAGCATCCAGTTTCGTCACTGCCTTGTCTTCTGATTTTTTCACTTTTTTTTGTCCTGAGTTTTTTAACTTACTGAAGCTACATTGGAGCTCTTCATCACAGAAGTCACACAGAGGATGTATCTGAATTTGAGTAAGCACTGAGGCTCTCAAATTTGGCCTTTCAATGGTTTGGGTTGGTTTGGGTTTTGGGGTTTTTTTTTCTAGATCATAGAAATCCTGCTAACCCATTATTTTTCTGTGCTCCCCATACAGATACAGAAAAGAAATTCAGTTTATTTGCTTAAGACTAGGTGACCCTCTGGCTAACAGCATTAAACCCCACAAGTTTCTGCAAGAAGCTGTGACAAGGGAGTACTGTGGATAACATCCTATCTGGCCACGTCTGGATCTCAGGAGAGCCTGTTTATCTGTGAGAGGAATAGCTGCCACTGCAAGACACAGCAAAGCTGGAACACACCTGCTGAGAGTGGCAGCAGAACATCCCAGACACTGCACTGGACTCTGCATTCAAGTCTTGTAAATCCTTTTCACTGTTTCATAAAGGCTCTTTCCTGTTTAGTTCTGCAGAGATAAAGGAAACTAAATCAGTGCATATATTACTACCAAACAAACAAAAAATGAGATTAAGTCTGTTCATGTATCAGAATATTATTTCAGCATCAGAACCTCTTACCCCTTATCTGAATTATTCTTCCAGGAGGGTAAAGAGGTCCTTGAATAGTCATCATTACATGCTTCAAATATTCTCATGCCTGCCTGCGTTCTGTACCTGAAAAGAACACTCTACTGCTAGATTGGTATCAAGATTTCCCGTAAGATCTGCAAACTTCTGTGGAAAAACAGGGCAGTGGCTATGGGACTTAATGAGAGACACTAAACTCATTCTGTGCTCAGAGAAGGGGAGTCTGAGAGGATGTGCCAAATAATTCCACTTGCTATTCAAACACACGAAGAAAAAAATGGGCTTAGAGTTTGGAGGAAGGCGCTGAAAAATATGAAAGCAAAACTGAAGCACCAAAAGAACAAAACAGGCTAGTTTACTCATAACAGTGACGTAAATCAGATTTTAGAATAATGCTGGCGGGAGAGGGAAACTAAATAACATCAAAAAAAACACCCTGTAGTGCAAAAAGACCTGTGCAATAGAACAGAAAGAAGCAGTTGAATGCTACACACAGCTCTCAGTACCTGGGGGGCTTCCTTACACATTTCTGTGACTTATTGTGCTGTACACAACCAGACACAAGCGAAAAGAAAGACTCCACACAGGACATTGCACAGTGGTTGATGGGCAGCAGAAAGTCCAGCAGGGCTGCAGGGTGGCACAGCATCAGCTCTGTGCACTGAAATGCAAATATCTGTCGTTGTTGTTGGCTACAGTGGCAAGACTGAAATTGGAGGAAGCAGATGCTGTAATCTGATGATGATGTTGTTCTTGCTGACGCTGAAGAATCACTTCAAGAGCTAGTAATGAGAGTCGCTGAAGCTAGTGTTGATTACAGACTACACCAGAATGTGAAAAGATAAAGGTGACGACACTTCTGAAATGGCATATTGCAGACACAATATAAAGAGAGAGGTTGAGCAAGGAAGGAAATTCTGCTTCTAACAGACATGGGAAAAAAATGGAGAGTCCCAGTTCTTGGAAGAAGGCATCTTGTTCCATATTCATGCACATGAACATTTGGCTATTAAGGATCCCCATAGGGGCCTGTGATCACAAGATCAGGTGAATCTCTGCACCTATTTGCTCTGGTCTAGGAAGGGAAAATATGAATGTAATAGAAACAAAGCACAAGGATTAGAAAAGCTGAGAGGATCTGTCATCTCAAGCTCCCTCCAAATGCCATCAGAGTGGGCTTTGGGGAAAAGAATGCTTTTAAATACTTTAAAATACTACAAAATACTTTTAAAAGGACGTTTTCACAAGGGAGAATAAAGCAGCAATGCAAGAGGGAAGCAAAGGGAAGGTCAGTCAGTGGTTTGGAATGGCTACATGTTAGCTGATTTAAGCTGAACAGAGGTCCCAGATGGAGGCTGAACCTGTTTATAAAAAGGTTATTGGACAGGTTTTACAACCAGAAAACCCCTTGCCTCAGGGACACACAAATTTGTCAAACAGATCCAGCTTTAACAAAAACATACTCCCAAGGATCAAAGGGAAAATCCTCCTGACAAATCCTCTGTTTTTCCTGGGACCCAACAGGCTGCTTATGTCCCTGATGTCTCCAGTCTTTTTCCTGTGACACAGATAATGCAGAATTTTTGTTATTTGCCATAGACTGAACAGGAGGTTGTTGAAGGCACAGAAGAGCTTGGCCTATTGTAAGGTAGAAAGGGGAGAGTCAGGGGAGAGTAAAAGCTGAGCAAAGAGTTATGGGAGCCTCTGTTTGAAAAGGACACTTGAGGAAGCAGTCAAAAGGCACCAGGAGACTCCAGTGCCACAACCAGGTACAGGAGCAGCTGAATATTTTGGTGTTAGTATTGCTCCTGCAGTCCAACCTTAATGGTGCTCCACCCCTGACCTTTTCCATTTTGTCTCTTGGGTTGTTGTTCCCAGTTAAGGCTGTAGTTGGGTGCTGTTTCCAGCAAGAGTCAGTCCTCAGCTTCTTTAGCTGTGAAATATTAAGTCTCCTCACCATAATATTTTACTGTATTGCTCATTGGCCAATAGCCACAGAATTTCCAGTTCATAAACGTACCACCATCAATCAGATAAAAGTGCTAAGGTGAAAGAGCTTTTGCAAAATTAAAGGAATTCCTAAGTTCTTGTACCACGAGCAACTCCTGCTTCTAGCTGATCATTCATGAAAAGTAAGATTCTCCACGGTCATCTATCCCAAGGCAATTGAAAATGGTCACAAATGATCTAGTCTGTGAACTGAAACTGGGAAAGCTCTAGAACATGTGTTCTAGAAGAGCTGATGGCCCTGCTTGTGTCCCTTTAAATGTCATTGCTGTGTCACTCTTCTTCTGACACATTGTGTCATGTGTGGTGTGATTTCAGAAGTCAGGCTCTGAGCCAAGCACACAGCAGATGTTGAAGAGACCAGGTGGCCATAAGAAATGGGTAATTTTAGATCTCTCCAAATAGTTCAGCAGCCAGGCTTCTTCACTGCTTGTTCATCTCCAGCCCAAATATCTGGCAGTAAAGACAGCAACTTTGATTTCCCAATGAGCATCATCAAACACATTTAATTGTCTCTTGATCCTTAGGATTTATCCACTTGGTTTTATAGCAGAAGGATGGGTGAGGGACTAGCAGGGAGGGCAGTAACAACACAAGTACCTCTTAGCTAGCAGGCTACACACAGTTGCAATTGTCAACCTGTGTCTGTTGTTCCAGCAAAGCTGATTTAGTTTACTCTGCCAACTTCCCACTTCTCATCCTCTCCAATACAAGTAATTTTGATATTGTTTATACTCCCACCTTCCTGTAGCTCAGTAATTTCTTATTTCAAGTTCTGGTAGAGCTCAGAGCAAGCTACTGCTGTTAAAGGTGAACATCTGACCACTTCACTCCCACCTTGTTGTTACAACAGCAATGATTATCCACACTACATTTGCTGCATAACAGCTTTAGTATGAATGGAGTTCAGCTCATGTATCTGCAGTTATCTAAAAGTCAGATGTTTGCCTTAAGCAAGCTGTCAAAGCTCCCTCTGTAGTACACACAGAGATGTTCCTCTAAATTTTTACCCCATCTATGCCCAGAGGCCTGTTTTAGGAGAGGAGAAATTATCCTTCTCCCCTCCATTGACTATAGAGGGAGCCTAGATTCAAAGCCTAATTTTCAGAAGTGCAACAGATAAATCCCATTGCATCCTATCCTTCATAATATTAATTTCCATCCTACACTCCCTTGTCAATTGTGAAAGTAAAGTATGTGCAGAAATGACCTCATATGTAGCTCCTGCTGCTAGAGGGGTTCATTGACTGTCACAGCCATATAAGAACCACCAATTTTGTGTTTTAGGTGATAGTCTTTGGATACCTGCATCAATTTCCTCACCAGATTTTAAGCAAGCAAGGAAGCAACTGCTCCTAGAAAGTGTTTCTCTGCTTTTCTACTGGATGACTATACACCATGGCAGAAGCAAAGACTTCAGGAAGCTGGGCAAGCTGCTGGTTCTGAAATGCTCAATAAATCTGAGCTGTATGTTAAGTATCTTCCAGCAGTCAAAGCTCCCTGAATTTTCAAGAAATAGATTGTGCTGCACTAAGATCTAGCTACACGTGCTACCAAGAGCAGAACTCCTTTTCATCTCTAAATTTCAGCAGATTTAAGTTGTTCTTGTCCCTGCCCAACTCTATAGTTATAGAAGTATCACTTTGCTTTTTCTTGTATCCTGGAGCCAAAGAGTTCATTTTAGGTAATAAATCCTGCATAATGGTAGTGTAATCCAAGGAAGCAGTAACTGCAGTGATATAGAAAAGGTACTATTTTTCTCAGTCATGATTTAGGTCACAGCTTCATCAGATTGGTTATTGCTATAGCAACCACAGCTTTTGCTTTTGTACAGAGACTTCTGACAGTATTCCACAAGGTAAAAAGAAACATTCTGAAACACAGGAGATAAACCAAAGACATAAAGGCATACAGTCCATCAAGGTAAAAAACCAAAAGCAATCTACTCTTTCCCTAAAGACTGCAAAAGAGAAAGAATGGAAGTAGTGAAAATAAATATACCAAGTGTTTCATGGCCGCTGGTAGAAATGAAACCATAGTAAGGCTATTAGAGCTCAGAACACAAAAGGCTCTTTCCTTTGGTACAGAAGGTCACAGACTTAGCTCCTGCAAAGGGAAAATCCAAGCATACTTCATTTACTGAGCTACTACACTAGAATAAGCACCTTTAATTATTTTACTCTCTCTCTTTCACTCTCTCTCTGCTTTCCAATGACAAAGCCTTATGAGGGCAGGGTTTTATTTATTACCTAGCTCCTCTAGGACACTTTCTTTAACCAGCCTTGCCAGCACAATGATTTCCTTAGGAAACTGCTCCTCACCACAAATTACGTCCTAGTAATTTGAAGAAGCAGAGGCAAAAATTAACTTTCTGCCCCCTTTGCCACAAACCTGCTATAGACCATTAAAAATATACCAATCCAACTTGTTAAATGTACTTCAAATTGCCTGTTTTGAATTGGCAAACCCCTGTCTATAATGGAAAAGTTTTTGAGTTGCCTTTTAGTTGAGTTAATGTATGAAAAAAAGGACATATGGTCAGCTCTTACATAGCAGAGCACTATTCATCTCCAGAGTGCTTTTCAATATTAACTAATTAAATTTAACCCATTCCTGGAAGGAGGAGCATTATGAATATTTTATTGAGCAGGTAAATGAAGGTAAAGGGTTGAATGGTTTAACATCCAATGTCAGGTAAAATCAGTGAGAGCCAAGGCTCTGCACTGACTTGCAAGATGTTCTTAGGATCTCAGGTTCATCCCTTCCTAAGGTGGTAACTAGTGATAGACCCCAATGGCTCCCCTGGGCACTTAAATAACAGGACCATACAAGTTTGTTAAAAACTGCTACTGAGAGGTTTTGTTTTGCAGACAATGAGGCTTCAATCCAGCAAAGAAATCTGAGTACTGTATTTGGTTAATATTTATCCTGAGAAGTCTGTGTGGAAGACTTAGTGGTTGGCATAGTGCTCTCTGTGGCATACAAACCCTAACAAAGGACAGGAAGCATTCTGCTTTGCAATGTATGTACATGGATGAGTCCTACTCTAGTCATTTCATGTAATATTATTTTTCTACAAACATGAACTGAGGTTTGGGCTGAAATAGTTGTCCTTCAGTATGCCATCATATACAATGATACTTTCTTTTGGCCAGCTGACATTGGTTCAGATTTCATAATATTTACTTAATCATGTTTCCCTTTTTTTGGCTGTGTTTGCTGAACTGTATAACTCTCTTTTTATCTGTAGATGTAACTGTATGCATTGCTGCAAATTGGTAGATGATTTAAATGCACCCACAGCTCTAAAAGTCCTCCAGCTGTTACCTCAACTAGATCAAAATTAAAATAGTAATATTAAAATGTTTAAGTATTTTTCTACTACAATAATTCTAAAGAAGTACTCCAGGACTGTCCCAATTTGTTTTCTAAAACCATTGCAAGTGCAGGTTTGCACTACAGTCAGAAACTAGACTGTTTGCCCATTGGTACTGCACCCAGTGTAGTTACCTGCCTGCTTGACACAGATGCATCAACATATATTTTCAGTTTATATACCAATCTCTGACCCCACTGGTCAGACATCTTCCTGATCCTATGGATTCAGACTGTTGTGAGAACTGCCATGAAACACAATTTCTATTTAATTAAAAGCTGTACCAACATTCCAGTCTTTATGTCTACATCCATCCTAGTACTTATAACAGGACATGGTCCGTTATTTGCCCTGATGGCAGATGACATGGTATGGCTTGTAACAATATGGTTATATCCTGCCTTTTCCATCCTGCCCATTGAAAACAGTCCCTAGCTAGTCCTGTTGCCTGCACTGTGTCTGGGCATCATGTGGAGGCATGATGGCATGGGGCAAAAATGTGCCAAGACGTTGCTAATAATTAAATGATATGGACCACAGCAAGAAAGTGTTTGAGTCTCTGCCCTGCTCCTCTTTGGTACATGAGTATAGACATGGGCTATGGCTACATCTTTAGTAAATAAACTGGAGTTCAGAGAGTGACTTTCATCTCTCCAGCAGAACCCTCCAAGTCCACCAGGAAGGGCTCCTAACCCACACCACTCCCCAGTCATGCCCAGACATCAAACAATGTGGATTGTCAGTGCCTGTCCTTCTCTGGCCCACAGATGCAGCTTGTCTCTCATTTTAGCCCAAAAGGCAACACAATTGATTTCAACATAATGAAAACTTTGTTGTGAGTGTAAGCCAGACTGAAAGCATTTCAAGTAATAGGCACGTGTGTTGCCAAAGTTGTATTCAGGCTCCTTCGACAATGGTTGAAGAGATATCACAGACAGGACACCACATTTTGGCTTGGGAAGTCTGTATCATTCTCTATGAGACAGCACATTTCCAAAATTCAATAGCACCTGGGAGGGAATGATAGAATTTCTGTCTCAGTAAAAGAAGTTGTCTTGAAGTTTCCATCAGGATGGAAATTAGACTACAACCATGGATAAGCAGAGTGCCATTGGAGCAGTCCCATTACATGCTGTTGGAATCAGCCTGCCCCTGGTGAACTTGTACATCAGTAGTCCCTCCTCCCAAAGCAAAAATCCACAGCAGTAAAGACATCCTGTATCATAAAGTCCTCACTGCCATGCAGCACCACTCTTACACCTTGTGCTTACACTAGAAATAATGGTGTCAACCTGGGATATACCCCTGGTCAGACAGTAGGTGTGTAGGAGGATTCAGGATAAGATCTCCCCAGTGCAGACCCTCAGTAGTCAGAGTGTAAGAGCTCCCTTACTTTCAGCTGAAATGGTTTGTCAGTCCAGTGCTCTGCATTTGTGTCTGGTCTTTCAGCCAGCAACACCTTTTTCTGCAAGTATCTGATTGCTGGTTGTACCTGCATGGTGTTAGGTAGGACAGAGCTGTTGTGAATGCTAAACAATTGAAGGAGGAAAGGAAAAGTGAGAAATTGCAGGCTCAGTGGTAGAGGTTTTTTTCCTTTATCGTTTCAAAAAGAACTTCAAAGCTAACTTCAACAACAGAAATCACAGGCAGATATGGTTCAAAACTATGCTAGGCTTGTTAAACTATTTTTAAAAAAGCAAAAGCTTTTATTAGCTTAACATAGTATTCCAATCCACGAGTAAAATGTAGCATGTCTTCTGTCAAGATTATGCACGTTTCCCTCCTGACTCAAGACCACACTGATCATAATGGCTTTAATTGATATTCATGTGCATGCCATATTTACTTCTGCAGAGTTCCCGTGTAATTGAGCAATAGTTAATGGGCACTTAGGACTCTATTCACAAGAGATTACAAATGTGTATGTATTGGGGAGCTTTTCCCTGTGGAGTTTCCGTGTGTCTGGATAGGTGCATAATCAGTGCACCAGTCATCAGACAGAGCAGCTGACACTCGTGGCCCTGGTGAGGGCTCGAGCGAGAAAATTCTGAGCCCCTTCCCAATTTGGACTGGGGAGGAGGACAGGGACTGTGGCAGGGGGAGATGATTACATGTTGGGGCTGCTCAGCAGACCCAGACCTGGCATCCATGAAGATTTTGGTGAACTGTGGTTCCAGCCTTCAATAAAGCAGAGTTGTCTCCTTTCTTCCCCTGGGCAAACAAAACTCTCATTAATTTTCTCTCTTTCAGGCAACCCTATAGCCTACGTGGACCTTCCCCATGCTCCCATTGGTGGGCCATGTGGCATCCCTCCCATGAGCCAAATGACCTGTTTCCCCTCATTTTCAGCCTTTAGACGTAGCCAGGCATTCACAGATGTCCTTCCCCCCCCAAAAAATCAAAGAAACCAGAAGCACTGGGACCCAGCAGTGCTCCACTGTGTAACCTGTAAGATGTAGCAATAACACATTTATACAGCAGACTTCATTGGGTGGAACCCCAAAGCACTTTACAAATTACAGAGAGAGGAATCACGTTAACTCCCTCCTGATAAGCTATCATTCCTGGTCTGCACTGCAGCAGCTGCTTCACAGCCCTCAGCAGCACTCCACAGTGGTTTTGGACAGGCAGCAGGACTCATTACAGCATCCAGTGGCATGGCAGGAGGAAATAAACCAGGCATGGTGTGACTCCTTGGACTGGACAGTGGGCTTTACGCATGCATTTGGGAAAGGTTTTGAAAGAGCTTGAGTGTGATGGGATGGTGACTTCCCTGGGGTTTGTGAGTTAATGGAATGAGGGAGAGGAATGAATAAAGATGAGTTTACATCAGTGTGTTAAGTGGGAAAAAATATAGATTTTTTTTATTTTATTTTTTTTTAACTTCTTTTCCTCTGCTAACCAGTCGAATGCAGAGCTCATTCTGCTCTGATGACTAGGATTAATAATATAAAACCCTTGTGGTTGTAAGAGGGGTATTGTTATTTTCTTTTTTTTAAGTTCACTTCCAGTTTGGGCTATCAATGGATACTGGTCTTATTACATGCTTCCAGAGTGTTTCTTTCTTGCACTGCTGCTCCCCAAATTTAATGCCATCACTCTGACCCTGAGACTTGCTCTTTCCTTCTGAGAGTTGAAAAATTAAAATAACAATAATATCATCACTTTTTAAGACTGAGATAACAAAAACTTTTGAATTATTCTTTCCATTTTAGAAAGTAAATACCTGTAGACATTTTACTGAGAAGATCTCACACTTCCATGTCTCAGTTGAGGCTTTTAAAACTGTCAAAAGATATTGATTTATTGGGAAATCCTGCACACTTGTGAAAATGCTCTAACCAATGAAGGTGAAAGACTCTGGGCAAGGAAAAATTAAACTTTGGATGCATTCAATGGACATTGGTTAAACTTTGGCAGCTGAATTTCCCAGAGCTCCTGCCTGCCTTACTGAGCAGTGAGCAGATGCCAACTCAAATTAAAACCTGTCACAAACCAGCAATAAAATTTTGGATGCATGAGAGAATATGGCCAGTATTTGCTATTTTCAGTGCTAAGAGGTCATCCTATATCCCAGCTTGTCTTGGTCACTCCATGATCATAGTATCCCACTGTGCTGCATCACACCCCTTCAGTCCCTCTGCAGCCAGGAATAGCAATGTCAAGAGAAAATTCAATCTCACTAGGGCTATCCCATAGTCTTCTGATTGTGTAGGAAATAGAAAGAAAAAAAATGTCAGCCTCTGGTCTCTTTCTCCCCAACCCAGAAACAAATCTTTAGAAAGAATTAGCTACAGGTTAGATGGTGAATGGAACTGTCTCTTTTTCTCCCTCATACTGCCATTCACTAAACCAAAATTACTGTGTTTAATTCAGTACACTTCTGTAGAAGATCCTTACAGAGTATCTCACTTAGAATCTTAAAGGTTAATGACAGAAGTTGTTTTTCAACAGTATCCTGGAGCTTTTGTGCAACTCTGCATGCAGGCTTTCATGCAACTGTCCCACAGAGGAAGCCAATTGAACTACTCCACTACAGGGAGCTTCTACTACATTAGAGAGACACCGGAGAGCATTATCCCAGAAACCAGGGGAAAAGGAGGTATGACTCATCAACAGCACAGTCATCTAGGTGTGTTTGGCTATCTACTCCACAGAAAGGGTGTTAGTATCAATTTGGTGTATCTTTAAAAGGAGCAGTAGGAAGACATCGTGGTTTGAAAGCACTTGTGTGCTCTAAACATAGACAATACCATGCAAAGATGCTAGATTATCCTTCCTTGCTAGAATTATAAATTGGGAGCTTATGACTTGTATGACCACAAGGTGTTGTAACTTAGCACCATATGAAGTCATATAGGATTGAATGGTATTCATGGATAACTCCAACCTGTTTAGAATATAATTACCAAGCTTAATGAGTTGAATGAGTTAACATAAAGATAACACCCAAAGCACTTTTTCTCTAGTGTTATCTGTAAATATTTAGATTTATGTAAGTGTATCAAAAGTTCTTTCTTTGTGTTAGTGCATCTAAACATGCACAAAGAGTGAATATATGTATTTTTTCATTTTGTTTTAACACAACTTTTTGTTACTGTGTTTCAACAGTTCCTGGGAGTCTTTAGACTTCAGAGACAGTGGGCTTTACGCAGTAACAAACATTTAACTACTGGTATTTAACAAAGTTGGTTAAAAGTAATTCCAAAGCCATCATATTTCTAATTAAGTTTGAAAGTGATGCATAACAAAAGGACTTGAAGAAACTTTAATTTCATATTCCAAACTAGTTAGTCCTATTTGTTTGCTTTGAATCACTGATTTCAATAAGGTGAAAACTTGTGTTAATCCTCCATTCATCAGTTGCCTGGGTGCGTGTGAAATGAGTCATGTGGACAAAATAAACCACTGCTAGCCGCAATATTCCATTGTCCTTTAAGCTTCTTCAAGAGGCCTCTTCACAGGTACCAAAAAGCCACTCTAGGCACTTCACATATTTTTGAAGATCCTCCCTTTTTTCACATCGCACATTACTCACTCATTGAAGAATAGCAGAGAACAGGCATAAAATGAAGGAAAAGCTGAAGTAGGCCCAACTCATTTTCTACACAGAGAGAGATAATTGGCACTGCAGTAATTTTGGAGAACTGAATTAAATGAATAAATTGTGACATGGGAAAAACCTGAAAAGGACAACGGTTTCCTGGCTTGCACATAATAGTTACTTTGGACAGCATTTTTCTCAGAGACCAATTGTTAAAACAGGACAAAAATGTTTTTCCCATTAATTGCTTTCAAACATTGTCCTGCTAAATGCCCAATTAAAAGGTAGAAGTGTGAGCTTCTTTTTTTGCCTATAATGACCACATATTGTGGGGAAAAAAATCAGTAGCAATGTCCTAGCATTTTCTTTTGTGCATATGGAATAAAAAGATCAATGGGAAAAGGTTCTTGGCTTACCTTAAACTAAAACAGGAGCCTCAAAGCCTGCAGACCAGCATGGAGGTACAGATGGGGTGGTGGATAGTGGGACACATACAGTATCATTGCTCTGTGCTGAACCTATCATTTACAACAGAAGAACCTTATTTTATGTGCTGGTAAAATACATAAACAGAAGTTCATAAACTGTCAACTTTGAATGGATTATAAATGGAGTTATTTCATGTCCAAGAAAGAAACAGTTATGTATAAAAACCTTATCTCAAAGATCTCCCTAATTTTATTTAAAAAAAACCAAACCAAACCAAAAAACACTTTCTGTAAAGACATGGTTCCCTGGCAATTAAAAAACATGCTATAATGAATCAAACCAACAAAAGGCACTGGAGTCAAAGGCATCTCCAAGAGAACTTCACTGAATTAAAAGGGGGGTTAATTCATCACCTTCTTACTAATTTTATTACTTGAACTCTTAGAGCTGTCACTGCCAGTCAAGACTATAAACATTCATTACTTCTTGCAATGCTATTTTTAACAGCAGCTTCACTGGCAGGAGGAAAATCTTTTCTAGAAGGGACTAACCTAAATCTAGCAAAATCATTTTAAAAGGCACATCCTGATAACAAAGTAGCTTTTATCTGTCCATACATCTTACCTGCACATCAGTAATGTCTGTATGTTTTACAATTTCTTGCAGACCATCACACACACTCATCATTAGCTTTAAATTGAAAGCACTGTGGAGACGAGATGGTTGTACAAATTACAAAATGCCTAACATGGCCTTGCTCTAACTAGTAACACACAGGGAATGAGGAATGTGTATGGTTCTGTTTGGCTGAATTTAGAGACAAATCCTGCCTCATATGAAAGCAATCTCCAATTTTCAGGTTGCTAGAAACTCTTTAGGACATAAGATACAACAGGTGGTGCTCCAAAATGAAGTATCACTTCTGGGCAGGGACCTCATTTGCTCCCAACTGTGTACAGGCTCTACCCATTCTCTGGGCTACATCACAGATAAACCATTGATGGTGTGCTTCTAAATCCATTTAGGCTGTTGTTGCAAGGAAGCTTAGAAGATAGGTAAAGTGCAAGGCCAGTTCCCTCAGAAGTAAGAACAGAGGGAAGTAAGGGATGAGAAGTTAAATGGTAAGAGTTTCATGTTTTACAAAATCGGTTAACACTTTAAAATCTCAAGAGTCAACTGAAGGGAAAGACAATGGGAGATCCATGCTGTTCTGGATATTGTGTGAGGCTGCTGTATTCCCACCAGAGCTCTGCTGTGCATGTGCTGCACCTGGATGGACTAGTCATGCAGCCCTAGTGCCAGCATGTCAAAGATGCATCCGTGGCCCTTTCATAGCAATTTCTAGGCCAAAAAGAGGGAAAGTTTTTGAAGATATACAGATTAAAGTGATCTTTACATGTTTTTTTGTTCTCAGGAATCTACGGGAAATGTTGTGCCTTTGTCACAGAAAAAAGACTAGTCCCTCTGGGGCAGTAGATTTCTCTTCATCCTCCTTGCCCGAGGCACTGATTAAGTGAAGTGCTTAAGCACCTGAGTGACTATAAGTACCTGAGCCATTGCACTGAGCCAGTTATAGATAGTCAAGTGCAGAAAAAGACCTTGCTAAGGGAAAGTTCCTGTGCAGAGCTATTAACAGGAACACGAGGCAAATTGTACTGCAGGGCTGTTCTACACTATTTTTGCACTGTTTACAGCTGTGTGAACTAAAATATTAGTTGAACACTACAGAATAATTCTCTTCCAAGACATCATGATTGATATTAATCCACATAAAGATTTGGCCTCCACAAAGTCCCAATTTCAAAAATCAGACATTATTTTCAAGCACAAGGGGGAACACAAATATGATTGTTAAATGTTGCAAAAAGTAAGCCACAAGAAAGCTGGGTGAAGAGGTTTTAAATTTATGTACAATTTATAGGCTACCTTGCTGTACAGCATATCTTGTTTGGAACAGGGTGAGAAAAGTGTCACAACAAATTTCCACAGCAGTTCCATCCTGCAGCAACCATCCTCATCTACAAATGAAATAGTTGTTTCATTAAAGCAACTCATTTTCTTTAAAAATTTCCTATTAAAGCATGTTGCCTGAATCTTAAAAGAGCTACTTAATGTGTTGTCTGTGCTGGAGGTTGAACTCTGCTTTGCCTTCTCTCCTTACTCCTCTGAATGAATGGCAAAGCCTCTATTTGTGGCTGCAAGAGAAGGATTTCTTACTGAAGCTGTTATCCTAAATGATTTGAGCAGCTACAAACTGGAGCTGTGCCTCTGTGCAGACTCTTGTCCCACACCTACCAACCTGCAGAGCAGGTTTGGCCAGGGTTAAGGACCGTGACCACCTCAGGGCAAAGACTATCTCTTTCCATGATTTTGGAAAGTGTTTACAAATCAGATGGATTGATCTGTGGTTTGTAGCGAGAGAATCTGAGGCCAGATCTGTAGTTAGTAATGACAGAAGTGAAAGAAGGTGAGAGGTTTCCACTGGTGTCCTACTACTTTGCCATAATCTCCAAAACCCTGTTCCTCGGTGCACTGCTCATCACAAGCCTGTTACATCTCTGGGTCTGAGGGTCTGCAGCTACACTCCAGTCCAGTGGGACACTATCTTTACTTTTTTATTTCCCCCTAGGGTTTCACTCTTCTAAGGAAGGTCCTGAGAGAAGTACACAGTCAAGCTATCATTTCCTTCACGGCAAGCCTATATAAAATGGCATAGTGCTGTAGACATCACTGGAGCTTCTCAGAGGTACATGCTAGAGATTTGATTCTTGCTGGGAATCTACCAAAAAAATCCAGGTCCATTTTCACTGCTTATATCTTGCATGGGATGATCTGCTTTAACAGGCAATGTGCATTTTCTGTTTCTGAAACACTGTAAGGATATGAATTTTAACTTTTTTAGTATGCAGTTTCCAGCAACTGCACTTTGCATGCTTTGCCCTCAGCCATAGATGAGCACCTTTTGAAGGCTGTAAATGAGTGGATATCTCTTTTAAGTAAAAACCTATTAAGCATATATTGAGCAAAAGACCAGTTACAACTTATCATTAAGGTCTTCTGTGTCATCAGATCCATTACACATTAATAACTCCTCCAAATAGAACTGAAGAAGGCTGGATTTATGTGTACATTGTATATCAATAATAATCATAGTAGATATTAAAATCATTGCATGTCTTTAACAGTATCCTGCTGGATATTATAGCTTCTATGGGAATATAAAACAGACAATTTGTGTCCCCCTAGCAATTTATACTATACAATTTTTTATGTCCCTGCTACTTTAAATGGAATTAGAGAAAGTAGTATGTTATCCTCAGTTACTATCCACCAGAAGTTATGTTAAAATTGATTAAAGTATTACTTATCTTAAGTAGTGTTGACCTATTTTCTTTCAAACCTGTTACACATACATATAGGATTCAACATACAGCTGGAACCATGCAAGGATACAGGATGAAAATTTGGACTTCAGAACAAAACATAGCAGCTAGTCACTTCCAGAAGAGTAACTTTCTGAATGTTCAGGACCTATTCATAGGGTACAATTTTAACATGAGCCTGGACAGTGGAAGCTTTCTTAGGGATTCACATATCTATTTCCATCCTTCATATTCTTCTTTTGCTGATTCTCTTCTTTTCTATGTTCTTCTGTTTCCTGACACCTCTCTTTGTGACTGCAAAATGTAACTCTACCTCCTTTTTTTTAATGGCTGCATGAAGTAACCCAACTTCTCACATCTCTTTCATAATCAGAGCAGGTTGCAAAATGAGGAAACAACACAACCAAACTTGACCATAAATATTTTTTCATCTGCCATTGATCCATCCATTGCCTGTTCACACCCATTCCTAGACTGCAGGTTACTCCTGCATAGACAGAAAGCATAATCTGCCATTCTTTTACTTCAAGGCAGGGTCCTGAAAGTGCTCCAGAAGCACAGACATGTATGAGAATCTTGCTGGGGGCAACTAGCATTTTGGAAGAAAATGGAAGGGAAGATGGGAAATTTTAAAATATTTTCCAGTGTAGTCTACCCTTACAATCCTAAAATTAAAGGTTTTAATGTTTCATAAACTGTTGATTCCAGTATAACCTGAATTTCTGTGCTGCTCCTGTCACAATGAGACATAACATTGAAGTCTGGGTGCTGGACCTGGATTTCTGGCAGGGATCAGCCCTCACACACAGGGATTCATGGAACTTGCTAATAAGCAGAGCACCTGCATACATGCATGGCATCAGGATGGAAGAATGTGTGGCTTCCAACCACTTGAGCTTTCAGAAGAGATCTAAATACCATTTGGGATAAATACAGAAAATTTGTGGAGAACTTTTCCCTGAGGAATGCTTTAAAACAGTAGTTTTTTCTTGTGATCCTCGTGATCATCTCTGTTGTGATTCACTGGACCTTTCTTACACATAATCTGATGTCCTGCACAGATTAGCTTTCAAAACCAAGATCTAATTTTGGAATGTGAAGCATGCATAAGTAAAAGGTGATTATTCACCTCGGGTCTGTACTGGTGAGGCTACACCTGAAAATCAGTGTCCAGTTTGAGACCCTCATTACAAGTGGGATGTTGGTAAACTGGAGTGAGGGTCACCAAAAGGGGTTGGAGACTGTGGCACTTTATGGGCAAGAGAGACTGAAGCTTGTTTAGTCCAGAAAAGAGAAAACTAAGAGGAAAACTAATTCATGACTTCAATTACCTAATGAGAGATTATGAAGAAGATAGAACCAGTCTCTTTTCAGAGCTACACCCCAAAATGAAAGCAGACAAGAGAAAACATTACTTGAACATGAGGAACAGGCTGTCCAGAAAGGCTTTCAGATCTCCATCTTTGAACATGAAACTTGTTTAGAGATGCTGCTGAGCAACCTGCTCTGATTATAGCCTTGCTATGAGAGGCACATCAGGCAAGATGACCTCTAGGCTCCTTTTCAGCCTAGATTATTGCATCTTATTTCTGCTGGAATTCCTGTGAGGTTGCGTAGGCTCTTGTAATACACACCTGGAGAATCATATTTATGTTCTATCCACTGCTCTCCACAAATATTCAGAACAATCTTGTCCTTACTATATAGACTACATTTTCTGGGATTTATGCACACTTGCATTCAGAAACTCAGCTTTTGGGTGCCCAGCTCCAGCTCATTCTCAGGATCTATTAATCTTCTGCCAACTTTGTGGACTGCAGATGCAGATGTGTATTCTCTA
This sequence comes from Bucco capensis, assembly GCA_013396975.1. Lineage (NCBI taxonomy): Eukaryota > Metazoa > Chordata > Aves > Piciformes > Bucconidae > Bucco > Bucco capensis. Next base: position 1,262,005 of record VWZO01016725.1, on the reverse strand, counting down.
CATTTCTGAAAAGTCAAGACCCTTCAGTGAGGCATCTCTTCTAAAAAGCATCAAAAATCAGCAATTACAGCAGAAAATTGTGGTTATATCTTTGTCACACAAATTATTTAGGAGATCTGAGGACATGCCTAGAGAAAGATGTCAGTGAGTTTCAGTGCAGCCATTTTTCTTTTCTTTTCCATTCTCCTGCATGTGCTAAGAGACAATGTCTTAGCTTCTTCATCTCATACAAGCAGAGACAGATTTCATTTCATTAGATTTCATAAATTTCTTCCTCTCCTGTTTAGACATAATCTATCAAAACACAAAATAAAATTACCTGGACAATGAACACATTTTGGTGAGACTCAAAATATTGTTCATAGGGCAGTTCAGCCTGCATGTGAAAATAGAGATCAACCTTTCTGTCAGTGGGTAAAATGAGTTAAAAACAAAATACTGAATAAAAATATAAAAAAAACCCAAAATTATTGATAATTTCATACCTTGCTGATGCATCAATGAAACAGAATAATGTCTGATCCTGTTGCCTTAATGTTCTGAAGATGGAAACCTTGTTAGTGCTATGGCTAGCATTCCTGATAAATATTCCACAGTGTTATACCAGGCACCTTGAAATGAAATTAGTTTTAATTATTCATTTGCCTTAGTTCTATTTATAGAAATTAATCAAGACAAAAATCTAGATATTAATCAAAGCATTTAAACTGAATTTTTAAAATCAATTGAAACTTTTCATTCTGCTTCAGAACTTATCAGTATTGTTCCCTGACCATCTCAAATTTTCCATCCTATGGATTAATCTACATATGCTCAAGCTCTCGCACCACATCAGTATTTCCTAGGTGCTGTACTGAACCAACCAAACACCATCAAAGGGCAACAGTCACAACACTGTATGCTAACTATTCTTATACACTTTTGGTGAAAGAATTTGGAAAGATCTATCGAGCTGTATCTTGGAAGGGACTTTATGTAACAGACATTTTGGTGAAACATAGTGCATTCTTCTCTCAATATATCAACTGCATTAAGACAAATCTTAAAAATATGGGTGTAGATATTGACAGTGTCTTCCAAATCAGGCTCAAAGTTTCTACTACTGCCCAAAAAACTCTTATATATATATGTACTTCAACTTCCATATTAATAGCCATAGCCCAGTTTGGATGGGCTGCAGCTTACACTATGTATATTTTACCTAAACAGTGCATGAAAAAATGGAAATGACTAGAATGACTTATTTCCCAGTGAGAGACAAATGTAAAATCAAATCCAATCTCTCTTGTACTGCAAGGACATATATGTATTTCTTTTTCTCTCTTGCTTTATTCAACTGTCAATTCAGTGAGACTTTGTTGGTTTGACAGGCTACCCAAGCACTGCCAAACATGCAGGAAAGTCTGCCTGGGTAGCTGGCAGACATGATCATGTGTAGGTTTTTTAGAGCAGGTTGGACAAACATCTGTCAGGAATGACGCAGGTAGACATGTTCCTGCCTTAGGGCAGGGAGCTGGACTAAATTACCTCATGTGGTCCCTTTCAGGCTCTTATTTAATGATTTCACTGCCTTGGGGTAATGTGACACATTGGGTCTGATCTTTTTGCCTGGAATGCCCCAAATATTTTACATTGGTTACGTGTGGCTACATAACATTGTATTTTTTTGGCCACTACTTCTTTATTCCTGTCTTAGTTTTTCCTAGGGGCTATACACAAGCTTACACACTTCCTCAGGCTTTTTATTAAACTATTCTTAAATCATTCAAACTGAAACCATAATGAAACAATATGAATATTACGGGCTGAAAATAACCTTTGGCATTGCACCCATTTTGCAGTCTGTACTTTCCCTGCAGGAGTTTGCTGACATTAAGACTATTTGCATTTAGGATTTTGACACATTTTGCAATCTGCAGTGTCATGAAGGTGTTGCAGCATTTATGAAGTTTCCTGGCTGGTTCTTACAGTTTGTTTTGCCAAGCCAGAGGTTTGGATTCTAAAATATTGGGAGACAGAAGACTGTAATTGGGTGAAGCAAACATATTTGTCAAGGGGACTGTGTAAATGCTGCTTCTGCCCTCTTTTGGAAGAATTCATGCATCTCTAATGTCTGGAGTGCTTTAGGTGCTCAGCACTGGGAGCATAAGCCAGGTTTGACACTGTGGGAACACCTCTCTTCTATCACTGTTAGCACTGCATTCAGGGACTGCAGTAGGTTTCACTTACACTGGTTTTCTTATTGACTACAGGTACTGCTAATACAGAATTGCCATGAAATGTCATGGCATCACACAGGGCCACGCTGCAAGCAGGCTAAATAAAAAATAATCAAATAAAATGAAGTTAAAAATCGAAATCAAATCAAACAAATATTTTATACAAGAACTAAGATATGTCCTGTTTATTCCAGCTTGTGAAGTACCTACTCACGATCCTATCAGCCAGGAAGAACCTGCATCACACTATTTTCTGATGAGTGTTTTCTCTCTAACTAGCCTGCAGTCTGTTCACCTTCAAGCACATGGTTATGAATATTCAGTTCTCTACATACTGTGCCTAGTATCTGGGCATTCATTCTAGGACTGGATTATTCTGTCACCTCCCTTTTCATTTATAATACCTAGTGTCCTAGGAGAAAAAAGGAATTAAAGAAATTTACCTTTCAAACTCATACAAACACTGCACTACAATCAGCTGCTTCAGATTAAAGTCATAAAAGCCCACCTTTCCTTCCTGTCCTGAAGGGAAATATACATTTCATTTCTAAGAAACAAATATAGATTCATTTGCACAAGAAAGTGATTTTATTCTGTTCCTTAAGTCTTGATCCAGCTCCTGATTAAGTAATTAATTGTCGTAGAGTTCAGCTATCCTTTGCTTTAGAGTACAGCCATTATTTCAATGTATGTATTTATTTCTATACTTGAAATACTGATAAATGTTAAGTCAGAAATGTAGCAGGACAAGAGGACCAACTCTAAGTGTAGCATAGCTTTTAGTAGCAATAGGTTGATTACTGTCTGTATGGAGCAGTTATTGTATGTTTCTCTCTCTCTGTTTCCCTTTGTTTTGTTTCTTGATCACTAGAGATCTCTATTTCAGATGTGATATTTGTAAGTGTTTGCAAAGTACTTCTTGAGAACAACGTAAAGCCTACAAGTTCTCTCTCACTTGCTACCTGTAAGTGTTCACTAGACACTCTCTGGGCTGAATTGGATGGGTAATCTAAGACTTGTGGAATTATTTCTGTTCCCTGGCAAGACAGTTTCTATTATTTAAACAGAACTAATAAAAAAATGATTATCAAGTGACACGCTTTGCCTACCACTTGTAAATATTCATTCCTGGCTCGTATCCATGAACCCTACAGAATACACAGTGATTTCATGATCACGTGGAGCAACCATCTGAAAATTCTCTAATACCCTGGATCCCAAGGAGCAGAGGAGTGAAATGATTATATTTATGTGCTATTTTTTTTCTCATTCATCAACAAGCTCTGCTTTTTAAAGTGTGATAAAAAGATACACAGATGCTCTGTATGCTTATGTTTTGTATTCCCTCACATTCTAAAGAGCTCACTGGAAAGGCACCTGCATAAAACAATATCACAAAGAATGGTCAATAACGACTGAAAATAGTGTTAGTACAGGTGTTGTATGAATATCTTTGATCTTGAAAGCTCTGCTTCTTTTAAAAGCTTTAGGAAGAATGAATGTGTTTAAGTCAAAGAAAGAGCCTATGAGTATTGTTTTCTAAAGTAGACAGGAAGAAAAATCACTGACTTTACTTAAATACCTGCTACACTACAGCAAGAATAAAGGTTGAAAAGAAGCTAAGGCTTTTTATACATATAAAGAAATATGAGTGGATTAATTCAGCTAGCACTGCCTCATCAATGGCAGAAAGAGTCATACATTATTCATAACCCTCTGATGAGCTACTTCTAGGCAACCTCAGAAATGTAATTTCTAGCATGAACCTGATATAGATACCCTTCTCTACCTTCATATCTGTTAATTTTCTAGTAGTTTGCATAGCAGGATGGCAAATATGATTGCATCCTGAAATGCTGACTCTGTTCCTGAGGTTGTAGTGAGATCTGCAGAGTGTCTGTATACTTGCAAAGACCTCTGGGCTCACATGGAGTCCTCATGGAGGCTGTATCAGAGCCAGGAGCTACATGTGTTCATTTCTTGGGAGCAGCAAGGCAATATAGGTGTGAAAATACCTGCCTGGCTTGTAACAGAAGTCCTATGATCACTTAAGAGTACATAGCTTCAAACATCAGAGGGCTACTAGGTGGATGATTCAAGCTGTAGTTATCTGTCCAGGAGGAGTCCTATTTTCTAAAAGCTGAGCTCTCAGTAGGTGACTGAAGGCAGGCATCAAAACACTCAGGGGAAGTCTGTTTCCCCATTTTGAGTTAACAATATGGTGTTTAGTGCATCATTTTTGCTGGTATCTCAGCCAGAAGAACATGGTGCAGTACCCACAGCACCAGTACTGTAGGACAGCACAGGGGGTTTATTTGCTTGTATCCTGTTTATTTGCAAACCCACAGCACTGCCTTTTTTCAATTAGTTCATCCTTATGAGCAGAGTAAAATATCAGAAGTTAAAAGAGTGTAGCCAGTTCAAGGTTAGACCCTAGGGGCTCAGCAATAGCCTGTAGCTCCACAACATGTCGTAGCTGAAGGTTCATTTAAAGACGGAAGTTACTGCCTCCCTTGAAGAATGAACTCAGCTTAATTCTCACATCTCTTGACAGCAGCCTTGGCCAGAGAATAAAGGCAGAGGCCTTCTCCTGAGCTATTTGATCCTTGATTTTAGTAGCTGAGATCAGGGACCAAACCTAAACCTCAGACCAGTGAGCCCACAAGGTTTTTTGTTCACTTTGGTCAGACAAGAGCACAACCCCAAAATGCTGTGGAGTTAAAAATAAAAGGCAGATATAATGGTTAACTTTTCAGAGTCCTTCCTTTGGTCTAACTAGATAAGGACCTCATAGTGTTGCTGTCAAAAATTTGGATAATGGCACCTTTGGGAAGGCAAAATCAAAAATATACAAGTAAATGACACTGGTGGAAGTACAGCCTAAGTTACGAATGATGATCAGAGTTTCAGAAGAGAGGCAAAGTTATCAACCAGTAATAATATTTATAAAAAGCAAACACACAAACAAACCCCAGATTGATTTAGTTCACTGCTATAATGGAGCAGTGAAGGGTGCAGAATGTCCTTGTGCTGAGATCTGCCAGCAAATTACAGAGTGATGTGAGAAGGGAACAAACAACCTGGTATCCAGCTTTTCAGCTGAATTTAGCCACTCTTGAAGCAATTTGGCTCTAGAGAAGAGAAGAGAGGAGGTGGGTGTTGGGACACAGCAGAAGTGAGTCAGCTGCTTATGGAGCTGGCTCCTAAAGACCTTTTCAACAGGCCAACTTTATGGTGAAAATTTAAATTAATTTATTGTTATGATTTTGTTCATTTTCCTGCTAAAGGGTGAAGTTACAGTTTCAATAAAGCTTAGAACAAAGTCCTGTATATTTAATGGAGAGAATAACACAAAAGAAGAAAAGGAAGGACTTTGTATCTCTGACATTTGTTTCAGAAAGAGAGGCAGGTTGGAAAACAAGAAATCAATTAGTTAAGATTTAACATTAACTAGAACTTTCATCTAATTGTTTTTGTTGCCTTCAGAGATGACATTTAAAGCTTGCACTCCTCTCTATAGTTCAAGGAACTCTGCTTTAAGTTTCCCTTAGAAGAGACACTGCTTTTTAGGATCCCAATAGTAACCCTGCTCCATTGTCACGCTAATCCCCAACAATGAGATTCTCAACCTCAATAGCAGGGGAAAAGGTTTTACAATACCAAATTTTCACAAAACCAAAGTGGCTAAAAGCTGCTGTAGCTCCACATTCCCTGAGGTGTCTTGTGAAAACATTCAGAAGCTTAGCACTGTACTTAGCTGGGGTTTTTTTAAGTTTTGTCTACTCAGCCCATGTCTGCATTAAAAAAAACTTTCAGCATCTTGGGATTACAAGAGCAACAATTAAAGTAAAGCCTAAAAGCTGACCTCTCCTCAAAACCTTGAGCTATTGCTGTGCAGGAAACTATTTTATACTTAGGTGCCAATCTTTGCATAAGCCTTAAGCTTCCCATAAGCAAACAAAGACTAAAGAAACATTCGTCTCCACCAAACACCAGTGGCAAACATAAACATAGGGGGTTTTGTGTATCTGGTGAAAAGATGGTTTGGGAACGGAACCATAACTCACTCTAATTGCCAGATCTGACTTCTGCTCTTTCAGAACAAAAAGATAAATTCGAAGCCTCACAATCTCTTTGGTCAACTCACCTACACCAGACATCAGACACTCTCATTTTCACATAGTCTCGTGATAAGTTCAACTTGAAAGTGCCCTTTAATGTCCTGGAAGAGAAAAGCAATGTGAAGAGATATCTCTGACACCTTAACGCTAGGCCTCTTAGAGTAAACAGTACAACAACTAAAGTTGAAGATAAATCCCCTCCATCGTCATTTCAAATCACATCTTCATATGATATAGACCAATTTTTATTTAAAACTCCACTATAAAGCAGTCACTAACTGCTTTAGCAAAATCACCTTTTTTAAACAAGATGGAAAGCTCATGGAAAAATATTTTTAACTGAGATATAATGATCAGGGATAGAGTCTGCTGAATTTAGGATGTCAGTGCTAGAGAGCTATGCATTGCTTGGGTGACTGGGTACCTCTGTCCTTCACAGGGAGAAGATTCTGGGCAGGGAGGAGTAAACTGGAGCATACTTTTTGGTTAATATTGATCACACTTGTGATTTAAAGTGATCTGTAACTATTGGTAAAGTCAGATTGAATCTGACAATTAAATCTGGATTCCTCAATCTTCTGCCAACAAGAAAGTCAGAACACTGCATTTCAACATTTTTAAATCAGTCATGTTTCCTATTCATCTTGCAACATTTTCTCTTTGATAAGTGAAGTATTTGTCATTCACAGAGACTGAACTGGGTGGTGTTAACCCAGAGAAGGAAGGCTCCTTCATGGGACACATTAGTAAACAGCTTAGAACATAAGCCTTATGAGGAAAGACTGAGGGATCTGGGCCTGTTTAGCCTGGAAAAGAGAAGGTTGAGGGGAGACCTCATGGCTCTCTAGAACTACCTGAAGGGAGGTTGTAGAGAGGCAGGGACTGGTCTGTTCTCCCTGGTAGAGAGTGATAGGACAAGGGGAAATGGATGGAAATTGCGCCAGGGGAGGTTCAGGCTAGACATTAGGAGGAATTTCTTTCCTGAAAGCGTTGTCAGCCATTGGAACAGGCTGCCCAGGGAGGTGCTGGAGTCACCATCCCTGGAGGTGTTTAAGAGCCAGGTGGATGTTGCATTGGGAGGCATCATTTAGCAGGTTAATAGGGCTAGGAAAAAGACTGGGCTCATGATCTTCAAGGTATCTTCCAGCTGTAACTGTTCTATGATTCTGTGATTCTATTCTCTGATTCTGTCCAAGAGGAGGATCCACAGCCATTGTCAGGACCTAGAAGCCCTATGGAGACAACTTCCTGAAAGCTCTGATGGCTGCATGTTGTGAGGCTGCATAATGCCATACACTGACATAAGCTGTGAAAAATGAAAACCACAGAAATAAATAAGGTAAAATCCACTGCATCCCAGTTTAGTTCTAACTTAACTTGACTAGAGAAGGAAGAGACAGAGATCAGAGAAGACAGGTAGCCCAGCAATAATATTTATCTTTCAACTACTTCACAGAATAAAGGGATTGAGAAGAACGAATTGGACTTAGACATGGTCTCATTTTTGTACTGTGAGGATTATAAGCAAGGTGCCCCTATAGACAATAAACTATTCCTGATAAATTGTTTGAGGAAAGACTGCTTTCCCAAGTCATGAAAGAACAATAATTAGCATTTTGATAGCACTTTGAGTTAGCAAGGCACTCACAGGAATAATGTATTAATATTAGGTGAAAGAGGAAAAATGCTTTGAGATCACTTTGTTCAGGGAAGTACTGTTTAAAATTGTCCCAGTGTGTTTTTATATATGTTTTCAGCTAAGTCTCAGTAATTGTACTTTCTGAAATTAACAGCATCTTTCTGCAGACAGTGTCTGCTTTTAGAAGTGATAACACTCTACATTTACAGTTACTACCAAGAACTGCTATGCAGAAAGGCTCTTGCTTTATTTGCTCTGATGAAGACCAAGGTCACTGCTGAATCTTGTGTACTGTGTTGGGGGTGTAGAAAGTAAAAGGCCACATCTGAGGGAAGAGCAGGACAGGACAGGTGACCCTGAACAGACCAACTAGGTATTCCATCCTATGTGTGCCATATTTGTATAAAGCTGAGAGATAGTGAGGGTCAAATTCTCTTCTTCAATGGCCAGTGTCAAAGAGGACTCTGTCTGTTTCCAATCTATGCATTCCTGAATCCAGTTCCAGAACCCAGCTCATGAGTTCAGTTTCCATTACTTATACTATTTCTACTGTAAAAGCTTCATGATACAAACATTTAAAAATTCAAAGAAAAGGCTTTCCCAAATGTGCTAAAGCATATTGAAGTAGTCTGGCAAATCAAGCAAGCAGACAGATAGCAGGCCAACAGGATATCCACATCTTTTTCTGACAAGTGAACAAGCATAAAGGTGGGCAGTAAATGTGAGAAAAGCAAGAAGGAAGAGAAAGCACTCAAATGAGACAAACAAAAAAGGATGCAAATAAGGACATTTCCTCCCTCCCACTCTCCCTTTCAGAGAAGCAGCCTCTCATTTTTTACTAGGAAGTTATATGAATTAGAAGCCATCCTTTGAAAATTAAATTTGATTTTCTTGTGCTGGTCTACTGCCCTTCACATACCTGAACTGATAAAGGCTGAAGCACCAAAAAATGTGGGTATTGACACTTTATAGACAGTTGGATGAAGCTTTTCAATAAATACATATGTAAGTAGACTGTAATTTCAGGCATACTAAATTTAATCCTAGAAGCAGGGTCCCTGGAAAAATTTGAAGACCACTCAAAATTGTCTAATCTCAAACCACATGTCTGATAAAATAGCTAGACAAGGTGGGATCTATTTACATGTTAACTCTGTGTCTTAGTGTCTAAGCATATATCCATGTTGCTTATAATGATGGATTCTCCCAAGATATCAGTTATGCATTGAGATTACACAATGCCTGCACTCTGTAGCTTTGCAAAGACAAAATAAATACTTATTTTCCTGTTTACATATACACAGCTGTTCACAAACACCCATTGTTTTAGGAAATCCACCCTTTCTGTCTCTCTGACATAGCATCTTTGTGAATAAAGTTAGAAACCTTCCTACTCTTCCACTTCCCTGTTTTATTGCTAAATTGCAAAATGCATTGACTGCAGAAGTGCCACATATGGTACAGGTTGCAGAACTGCCTCAAGGCTGGTCATCTTGGAGTGGAGACATTAGAATTGCTCTCTGTCTACAGCCAGCTTTGTCAATATACTCTTAGGATGACACTCATCTCACATAACACAAGGTATCTAAAGATTAAGCATCTAGCTCAAGCTAGGCTACTTCTCTAGCAGTGACAAGAGAAACAGCTATGATTAACACATGAACATCTTGAGGTGCCAAGTTCCAGCTGTGACTTTTACTGACCATCAGCTTAAAATGAAGGAATGTTTTCAACCTGTCACGTCTGTGATATCTAGAGAGTGTTGCAATTGTTTTTGCTGAATGATCATGGACTTCTTATGCAAACCAGCATCTTGAACCCATTTAGTCCCTAGGTACTGCAAAACTGTAAACAATGGATGTCTTTGCTAAGGGAGGCTACCAGCAAAAGGAGATGATGCAGTCAACTTACTATCACTACTCTCCATTTAAATACTGTGGAGTTTGTTTAATTCCCCTCAGTATCTTTTTACCAAAGGAGTCTAGAAGATTAAAACAAAACAAACAAAAACAAACAGAAAGAAGAAAGACCACCAGCCCCAGCTGTGTTTTCTTGAGAATAAACAGACACTATTATGCCATCCCTTTGAGTGTGCAGACAGAAAAATCTTACTTCAAAAAAATAATTATCTCCATATAATTAACAGCAAAGACATTCAATGTGAATTGGTCACTGTCAAGGGTTAGGGCTGGGCCAACCACCAATCCAGTAACAGATATTCTCTATTATCTCCTTTTCCCCCACTCCAGGGAGGAAAAGGGGAAATTAACAGAAAGAGAGACTTGTGAATTGGAAATTAAACTTAAACTACTTTAATAAAAATAATAACAAGGAAATTAAGTGTGTATATATATATATATATATATACACACAGACACAAAACCAACACCAGAATCAAACCCACCTTGATGGTAGCTATGTCACCACTGATGCTGTAGCAAGAGGACTTCAACAGCAGACAGGACTCAGACTCAGGCTTGGGAGGCTAGATCCTGGAACTCTTGAATTGAGATGGAAGGCAGAATAGGTACAGTCCTGAAGGAACAGAGCTGGGCTTCTGATCTTCACAAGGCTCAGGTGCTCAGTCTTCCAGGATTGAAGGCAGAACAGAGAGAGTCCTGTTAGAACAGAGCTGAACTTCTGATAGCCACAGATTCAGGAACTCAACCTTCTAGAAGGGTGGAAATCCAGACCTCTCCTTATATATAATGATAATTAGCTTAATCAAGCACTTGTTTTGCTTGGGTCTTAGGCCTCATGCAAGAGACCCCTAGACCCATGCTTGATATCAAAGCCTCAAGGACTAAATATGACGTTTATGGCATGGAATACCTTATTTTGACTCAAACTAGGACAGTCACAAAACTCAGTGGCAGACCTGCATGAACATCTCAGATCTGTGGCAATTCCAGAGACTGGACACTGGGAATAGGGGTCAAAGTGAATGTAGGGCTACATTCAGAAAACAGAGACTTGCTATTGACAACATTACAGCTCTGCAGTGTGTGAAAGATTTCTTGCACAATGGTCACAGTACTATTTTTTAATAAACAGTTAAATGAGAATGAGTGTCTGTATACAACAGGTAAGTAATTAAAATTCTTAACTGCACAGTCAAACACATACAGCAGCACATTGCCAACTACAGACAAAAGTAGGGCTGTACAAGTCTGAACATGCACCTATTTATTAAATCTTATTTAAAACACTGAAGTAAGTGCACTGTCTGATGAAATATTTAGGGTGTTTAAACGTGCCACAGCTGACAGAAAGCTTTTTTTTTTCCTCTGCTGGTACAAGATTATTTTGTTCTACTTTTTCCCCTTTTTTCTTTCAAAAGAAGACAAGGTAAATGGTTTGAACATCATCTAAGTACAAGGTAGACTTTCCATGCCTCTGGTGTCAGCATGAGGCTTTCTAAAAGAAGTGCTGCTGATTAACTGAATAACCTTTTGTTTGGTTGGATTTTAAATCATAGAATTTCCCCTTTGTATTTCTAAAGACACAAGCATTTGCATACTGTATGACATTGTGCTACTTAATGTCTGTGGAATTGGTCTCAAGTATAATTTAAACCTAGACAAACTATTCTTTTGAAGTGGATGTCCTGGTAGTATTTCTGGCAAAGAGTGAAAAAAAACAGAGATTGTATTATAAAATTCTTTGAAATACTAATATCTTACTATCCCACATCCTTCCTTCAAGCAATAATAACCATTAAGACTACTGCTAATGGTCTTGAACCATCATGTCACCTTGTCAGAGCATTACAGCCTTACTGATACCATTTTGGTAAGCCTTCCACTACCTTCTTTGCCAAGCACAGTATTCCCTTTGCATGAAACAATCCCCCCAACACAGGCACACAATCCCAAATAGCTATCTGTTCTTTGCTAACTTATTATGCACACCAAGAAGTGAGCTGACCACTGGAGAAATTGCTTTTCACTGCCTTCACCTCTTGCCAGGCTACTGCCCCTTGGCTGACCTGGGCTTTGTGAGCTCCACCCCACATGTCACCCTCTTTTTGATTTCATGTAAAGCTCCAAGAGCCCAGAGGTTGTTAACATACAACAGATAATAGTCTTTTCTGCTTTTGTGAGCGTTGCTCCTTTTACACTGATCACTATTTCATGCCTTCTTGCTTACACAGAGCTTCCCATCAGTGGTGGTGGTTGTCTTGGTGTACACTGGTGCAATTGTTATATATACCCTTGAGAGCAATGAGTATTGTTTGCATGCACACACACAATTTTCTGTGTGGCCTCTCTTGATAGCTTCCAAATGGGTTACAAGTTATTCTTGATAAGGTTATTACCACATTACATTTGAATGTCATGGCTTCAGTCACTCCACAATAATCACTGAAGTCCCCTCTTCAGTCTTCCAGTTATACTCCCCATTTTGCAAGTTATTAAGCATGGCCATAGTGCAAATTATCCAAGAAAGCATGGAGTGTCTCCTAGGTCACTTAGAGTCCTTTCCCATCTCCTGAAAAGTGAATGGTCAGCTTCCTCACCCATGAACATCCTGAGCAGCAGCTCCAACCAACAGGAAAGGAAGCAAGGGACAAAAAACCTCAGTGAGCTCTCTCAGGTCATGCAACATGCTGTTGGAAGCTGATCTTATCTTTAGCACACAAATGAGGAGAGAGCAAGTCAAGGTGGAGCAGCAGGATGGGGCTCAGGAAGGAGACAGAAATCTAAGGGACGGTGGAAAGCAAGCCAAGGTAGAAAAAGTGGAAAACACAGAAACGGGAGTAGAAAGTGGTAAAGCCCATCCAAAGAGCACTGCAAAGCACTGAGCTAGAGCTCCTTCTCCCATAACTTACTTGGCTGGATGCAGAGGTAGGCATCACACCACACAGGCAAAGCCCTAGAAGAAGTTGTGGCTGAACCGAATGACCATTTCAAGTCCTGGACACTGAATGTGTTATTAATCTTATAGATACCATTCTAAGATGAGTAATTAATTTATAACTTGTACAGTTAATTATTTCAGCCTAGTGTACTAAAATTTTGCCGTTTTCTCATGATTTTTCACACTTCAGATTAAAAAATATCTGTTTATTCTTGGATTCTGATCCAAGGATTCTGTTGGCTTGCTGATACAAAATTTGGGTTATTTTGCTCCATTGTGACTAGTCATAAAAGTCACACAATTTGTGTGGTTTCAATTCCGGATTGGATATCTGCAAAAGCACTCACATTTTCAATTTTAAAACGACTTTTATAGTTGACTTTTCACAAACATTTCTACAAGACAGTTGTCCTCTTTAAATTGAAAATGAACCTCCTTTCCAAACTGCTTGATTATAACCAGTTGTCATAACAGCTGCTACCCATAAAGTGTCAGTTATATATGTATTTTGTGTTCTAATAGCCTAATGAAAATTTCAGATTTTACAAAGAAAATATTGAAGTGAGAAAACAAAAGTAGTATTTCATTGTTCCAGTATTTTCAAGCACAAGAGTAGATTTAGATTGTCCTATGAAATAGGCTGAAGACAACTCAGTTTTAAAAAACATAATAGCATGCTGCTTCTTGCATTTGCTGGCTTCCCTCAGAAGTGATAGTTTCAACCTCTCTGCAGAGAAAATTCCATTGTAAAAAGCTGGGAGCTGAGAGCCTCACAGAGTAGTATAATGCCATGACTTAGAAATTTCAAAGAAACAAGACCACATTGAAATGGTGACAATCATAAAATAAATATTCACTCTGCAGGAAAGGAGAAATTAGTATCTAACCTTGACTTGAAGAGGAAACAGGTCTGCATGCAGGATGGGCCATGACACAAGAGGGACTACCAAGCCACATCTGCTCTGGGGCATGAAGTGCCAAACACAAATAAAACCACATACACAACACATGCCTTGCTGCTGCTTGAAACTGAATTTGTCATGGGCATTTTGGCAAGGTTACTAAGCTTTGTGTTGGAGAAACTGCTTCTGTGCCACTGGTCCATATGCTGGAGAAAGGAATGGCTTGCCATGGTATGCACTTCAGGGCTGCCAACTCCCCTGTCTTGCAGCCAGAGAGGAAACACCTGGAAGTCCAGGGGCAGAAGGAGGGAAGATTGGGTTAGTTGCAAGGCAAGGGGAGTGGAGAAGGGATTGAGAGGGTGCTACTGATCCCAAATTAACAGCAGTTGTTACTGTACCTCACCACAATGAGAACATCCTGCTTGCCTCACAAAGATTGGTATTTTCTGCTTTATTAGTTGCTTTGCAACAGGCAGAGCAGATACAGATGCATACATAGCAGGATATTTGGAAGAAATCTGGGGTGTATAATTCATGAAAGACTATAAAACTGCTTAAATGGTACATCTACAATTATTCACTTTGTGGTAGTAGGGAGAGACCCCACTCAGAGAACCATGTTGTGGTAGGTGACACATAATTGTGTTTTTTTTTAAACCCAACAGTTTCTCCTTTAAAGATCTCACCATTTTAGCATGGGATGAAAACAACAGGTGGATACAACGAAGAGGGAAATAAAGGAGTCGGGATAATGGCTTACTTATCATCTTCAGTACAATAAGTAGCAGCACACCAGCTGCTGGGCTATTGTCAGACGTTTTCCAGCCACCACAGAAAAAGTGAGTTTTAAGGAGGGGTTTGAAGGAGAATAGATTAGCAGCCTTATGGTATTATTATGAGGAGATATGCATATGCATAAGGAGTAGCTCTGAGAAAGTGAGAAGGCTCTTGGACTAACAAGCGATGAAGAAAGGCATCATGGGGACTCCACAATGTAGTGCATATTGAACCTGCTTTCATATGTAAACCTACAGCATGCTACAGTCTCACAAGATCACAGTTCAGCTTCCCAATACTGCACACAGTGGTGGCTGCTATGCCAGTGATACATTAAACATAATCAGTTAAATAAATATAATTAAAATGTCTCAGCATTTGAATGCCAAACACAATCATAGCGTGATGAAGAGAAAAAGAAGCAAGAGGTAACCATGACATTCTAGGGCCATTGGAAATAATGACCAATTTGCTGTTAACATCACTAGAGGCTAGATTTCACTCTAAGCATTTTGGAAAGGATATAAACCTTTAAGCTTCAGGGCATAAACAAAGCTGCAGTTGGACTTAGGGAAGGCTTTCCTTATTGATAGGTTATTTTACAGGTAACTTTTGCTGGATTTCCACCAACCTTTTGCACAGGAAAGCACAAACCACAGCTTTGGCTCCTTGCAGCAAGCCTCATGCTTCCAAGTAATTTCTTGACATAGCTTCCTCTTAGGATAGAAACATAGGAAAATATTTTGGAATAAGTTTCACAAGAATTAGGAGAAACTGCTTCCATTTCCAGACAAACGTGATCTATATTTTCTTTCAGTCCTTTGAATCGATAATATTAGGAAAATGAGGTGGATTTTGGATGACAACATTTACTTTAGGACAGTGAATGTGCTTCCACATGAAGCACATGGGCCATGTCAGTACATGTCCCTGTACTGTACATAACCTCTTCATTTGAATTGTACATGTGTTACGAACATATTCACTGGGGCTGCAGTAGATACTAAACACTAATATTTGCATAGGAGGTTCTGTTCCTGCATTTATTCCTCAGTGGGCAGGCTCCTGCCCTCCTTAGAAGGCATTTATAGGAGTGTGGTTCAAACAAAATGTACTGCAGACTGAAATCAGCTAGTGCAAAGTAATATATGAAGGCTATTTGCTGTACTGCATGAGCCTGAGACTAGAGCATATCACTGCAGGAAGCCAGAGGGACTAAGTTGTATTTTCACTAGGCACTCAGATTTTAAATGATTTGAAAACTGCATTTCAAGAGGAGGGAACATTTGCTAAATGGCCTCTTCACCTACCTTGGGAAATCTGTGAGCTTTCCAGTATTTCAGATATTTCCACAAGCAAATAGGCACTTCTAGAATATCTCTTAAGATTTATCATCAGCAATGCTCTGTGTAGAAGGCCACTGGAGTGCCTTGGCATTCTGCAAACACCCTGAACAACTTAGAAATGTTATTTTGCCTCCTTATCAATAAATGGAATACATTACAAAGCCCAGCCCTGATAGGGAGCTCCTGCTCACACAAATAGTGAACCTAGCATCAAAAAGAAAGATTTTTAACTCTTTACACTCCCCCATCACATACCATACTAGACTCTTACTTCAGGGCTGCTACAGGCAGGTGAAAAACAATAAAGAGTTATTTGACATGGTGACAAGCATCCACTAACCCCATGAAACATGTCGTGCCAAGCAGCCCACCCTAGGACTGTCCTGCCAGCCCCATGAGTGAGATTCACAGCAGGGAAGGAGGGCAGGGCTCTGCCCTGGCACCACCAGAGCATGGACATGAGACCAGAACTGCAAACCAAACAGGGATTAACCTGCACCAGTTTGGGGATATTTTCTGGACTTCTGTGGTTCCAGCTGATCTGAACCCTGTTGTGTTTCCTAGCAGTTAAAACACTTTTTCAAGCACTTTGATTTAGTTTTGTGTGCATCTTTCAGTTTCCTTTCACTTCCAAACCAGTATGGGCGGCACTTACCTCTCAGATACAACTTCCAGAGAGGCTGTTTTACTGAATAATGGGGCAAGCTATGAAAGACCAGGGGATTAGGCATCTCCTTTTATGTTTAGGAATGTTACTTAATTTCCGTCCAACAGACTCAGAGGCAGAGTCCTGTAGAAGGCTTGAGAAGGAAAACTGAATTTCAGCACAGACAAAACAAGTTCATCTCATGGTCTTGCACTGCTTTGTTTGTTTGTTTGTTTTTCTTTTTAAGCAATGCTGAGGGCAATATCGGTGTGTAGCCTTATCAGTTTCTCTCTGTTAAAATATAGGGTAGATTTTCAAAGGATGGATAGGAATCCAGGAATTTTCTGCTGGCATTCAGTGGGCATCTCACCTCTTCAAATAGCCTTAGAAATATCCCCCTACAGGTGGAAAACCTCTCAGGGAACATGCCGCAGTCTCCTACATCCAGTTTTATATCCCTTTTTTAGCTGATTCCTGCTTGGCTGGGGCCAGAGGCAGCCTAGTATGAAAACAGCAGAAACATGTGGCTGTGGTCAGAAGCACATGCTTCACTTCCAGGTAAGTGAAGAGCAAAGTGGGATAGGAAAGAAACAACCTTCTTAAAGCCCCGTCGTGAAATCCATATCAGCTACAACAGGTCTCAGTTTGCACAGAAAAGTCCTTTTGTTGCCCATCTGCCATGACCTCTGGCTGTTTGTCTGTCTGTCCATCCGGAGACTGAAAGCACCAGCTCTTCCTGAAAGCCTAGAAAGTGCCTATTACATTGTGAGTCCTACCACAAACAAACATTAGTAAAGACAAAGTCCTATAAGATGTTAATAGGAATGCAAAGGCAAATAGTCTTGCAAAATGCAGGAGATCAGACTCAATTATTCAAAGACTCTTTCCTGGACCTCGTTGTTTGTCATTCCATGATAAGGGATATATTTATCTTTTAAATTCTTACTAGTCAAACAGAAGAACTTTGCTTTCCCAGAGGAACAGTTTTCCTCCATCCCACTGTGAACACCACTGCCTTCCTCCTGCCCTCCCCTCTTCCCGATACACACAGCTCCTGGTGAGTGGAAACAGCAGAGGGACATGTCAAGTACATTTTTTCTCCTTAAAGCACATGTACCTGGGAGGTCACAATCTTTACAAAGTCAAAGTTTTGTGTGTTTGAGAGCTTTGCCCTACTACCATGTAATTGAAATCAAGCTTTTAAAAGCTCACGGCAATGTGTTTGTTCTTTAACCTCACCCAGCAAAAAGAGAGGGCTTTGCTGAGAGAACCCATTGTTAAGCTCCTGCACTTAACTGATAAGGCACTGATACAACCAGTAGCAAAGAAAGAAACTAATAACTATAAAAAAAAGATTCACATGCTTTCCTTGCCCAGCACATTAATGCCCTGCCCAGATTAATTTCCTGAGTTCTTCACAAGCAATGCACAGCATCTTCAATCATATTAAAGTATTGTTACAAGACTTATTTAATAGCAGGCAGACATAATGAATCCTCACTTCAGAATATGGAGAGTTTGAAGACCTAGTCATTATCTGTTCATGCATTTTACTGATAGAAGTGTCAATTACTCAGGAAAGTAGAGCATCTGTTGGGGAAAGTTGTGAGAATAAATGACTAGAACAATCCTTAGGCCAACTTACATCATCTACAATGCATATGGGACATTTGTGCTGTTACATGAAAACCTCTGAGCATGTGGGGGTGCAACACGAAGATTTAAATGAGACAGGGCCAAGAGGCTATTTCTCTGATTTCTAGGAGATGACATGCAGGTTGGGAGTGTATATAGCAATCAAACCAATCACATCCTTTCCCATCCAGGAAAAAGGATTACCTGAGTGAAACTTGCAAGTATTTGGATTCTGAGGTTTCTTTATTCAAGCCAAAGGCTATACACAAAAGCATTTTTTCCACAGTAGAATTTCTGCATTAGCATGATCCAGCTTTACCAAGTCACACCTCTGGTGTGCCATGCAATGCATAAACCCTGAGATTTCCACTGGCATGAAAACACCTTGCAAGGATTCAACTATTCCCACCTCACCTAGCTTGCTGATCCACAAGTTTTCCTTTCCTCACATCACGATGTCTCTGCGAAAACATAACAGGATATTAATATATGGTTTTTATTGGCCTCAATCTTTGGTAACACAGAAAGATGCCTGAGATCCAGCAGTGAGAATCCTACAATGATGGTATCTCTAAAGACAAGGAATTTCCAAGGACACTAATTGAATTCAACTAGCAAACATTTTCAAATGGAAAATTGCTAGTAGCCAAAAGGTTTTTCCTGGGAAACCACCCAAAGATAGAACTTTGAGCTGACTTCATCAAAGGAGAGTCTCAACTGTGAAAAATGATAACACCCCCATGGCAAGAAGTACCTCGAAATCAAATAAACCTTGGAGCAGTAGTAACTGGAAGAGGAGTTTGTTGTGATACAGCAAATACCCATGTGCTGCATCTGCAAAGAAACACTGTGAGATAGTCTTTGAAATGGGAAATTTCCACAGCAGTGTAAAGTCCTTCCAAAAAAATAGAGAGCACTAAGGACCAAGATTTTACTGAATGGCAAACCCAGCTACTTGAAACAATGACAAAAGTCTACTCAAAAATATGTTCCTCTGAGCAGAGGTAATTAATAAAAAAGAAAGAGACAGACTAAAAACAAAGCCATTCCCAGTCTTTACAGTTGAAAGTTGTCCACTTCTTCATTTAATGACTAGTCATAGTATTACATTTTCACCTTCTTGGCCAGTGGGTAAGGAAGCATCCTCAGAACTAGATCACTTGCTCTCAGGAAGCCACAATAGAGGGATGCTGATTTATACAAGCAGACTGATATGCAGGGAGACCTTTTCAAGTTGTGATTTTATTTGCAGCTTTATCATGGTGGCAGTACAAACACAGCACAAACTAGTCTGTTCCCACGAGGCTGCCATCTAACTCCCTAGCACGGAAAACAGGAGGATGCAATGAGCATTGACACAGTGTGAAACAGTGTACTAGGCAGCAATCATTTCATGCCACCTGTCAAAGAGTTATCAGAGATTTTAGTTGCATTGTAGCCTAAAGGTAAATAATTCAGCAGAAACTGAGAATCCCATACAAACACAGACAAAAGCAGAAACGTAAAATAAAAAAGATCAGAGGAAAGATCCATCGCTAGATTTGAAAGGTCATCAGTAAAACTCTATTTATAGGCTTTTCTGACCAGCTGAAGCTCTGTCCCTGGAGGTAAAAGCTCTCTGAAATGTCCCCATGTGGGCAGAGCAAACAGAGCCATTCTAACAAGTAAGGAAAGGTTAGACTCTGGGATGAGTATGAGTGAAAAATATTTGGCTAGACTCCTGGTACAAACTCCCACGCAACGCTTTGAAAATCTACCCTTCTGTGTCCTTAGCATTGGTTTTCAAAGTACAGCAGCCTAGAGACAGATGTGCCATTATTGTTTATGGTTCAAAGGCAGAGAACTTGTTTGGTGGGGAAATAAAATCCATACTAATAGAGCAAGTACCAAAAAATGTTCTAAGAGGGAATAAGCATGTTCTAAGGTGTTTTAACAATCTTCTGGCTTCTAGCCCAGAACTCAGTTGGAACAGTTGTATTCGTCTCCAGGCCACCCCTCTTTGAACTTATGGAAACCTATGGTTATATTTAGCTAGTTAAAAGATATATGGCCAATGCATTGTAACCTTTTTGTCAATGGCTCCCTATTACAACTTTTAATTTTATTGCTTTTTAACCACACTTGCTTAATTCATGAGTTCAGCTAAGAGGGACGGAAGGCAGTTGATGGATGGTGTGACAATGGCACTTCTGGCTGCTAAGGCACTCATCATATTAGGAAGAAAAGCTATCTTGCACTACTTTCTTCAATGGCTCATCTCAAAGTTACATGTGCTCCAAACCAGCCTGCTCTGTGCTTATGGGTCTGGATGGGATGCACCCAAAAGTGCTGAGGGAAATGGCAGAGGTCATTGCTAGGCCACTCTCCATAATCTTTGAGAGGTCCTGGAGAATGGGAGAGGTGCCTGAGGACTGGAGGAAGCCAAATGTTATCCAAATCTTCAAAAAGGGCAAGAAAGATGACCCGGGTAACTCTAGGCCAGTCAGCCTCACCTCCATCCCTGGAAAGGTGATGGAACACTTTGTACTTGCCACCATCTCCAAGCATTTGGAGGAAAGGAGCCTTATCACGAGTAGTCAACATAGATTCCATAAGGGGAAGTCCTGCTTGACTACTCTGATAGCCTTTTATGATGCCATAACTAGATGGATAGATGAGGGGAAGGCAGTGGATGTGTTTTTTCTCAACTTTAGCAAAGCTTCCGATACTGTCTCCCATGGTATCCTCATTGCCAAACTTCAGAAGTGTGGATTGGGAGACTGTGCTGTGAGATGGATTGAGAACTGGCTGAAGGACAGAGCCCAGAGAGTTGTGGTCAGTGGAGCAGAATCTAACTGGAGGCCTGTGACTAGTGGTGTGCCCCAGGGGTCAGTGCTGGGTCCAGTACTGTGCAATATATTCATCAATGATCTGGATGAAGGGCTCAAGTGTTCCCTCAGCAAGTTTGCGGACGATACCAAGCTTGGAGGAATGGCTGGGACCCCAGAAGGCCGTGCTGTCATCCAGAGTGACCTGGACAGGCTAGAGACATGGGCAGGGAGAAACCTGATGAAATTTAACAAGGGTAAATGTAAAGTACTGCATGTGGGAAGGAACAACCTCATGGATCAGTACAGACTGGGAACTGATCTGTTGGAAAACAGCCCTGGGGAAAAAGCTCTAGGAGTGCTGGTGGCTAGGAGGATGCCCATGAGGCAGCAATGTGCCCTTGTGGCCAAGAGGCCAATGGCATCCTAGGATGCATTAAGAGGAGCGTGGCCAGCAGAGCCAGAGAGGTTCTTCTCCCCTCTCCTGTGCCCTGGGGAGGCCTCCCCTGGAATCCTGTGTCCAGTTGTGGGCCCCTCAGCTCCAGAAGGATAGGGAGCTGCTGGAGGGAGTCCAGTGCAGGGCCACCAAGATCATGAAAGGAGTGGAGCATCTGGCCTAGGAGGACAGGCTGAGAGAGCTGGGTCTCTTCAGCCTGGACAAGAGGAGACTGAGAGGAGACCTCAGGAATGGTTAGAAATATGTTAAGGGTGAGTGTTGGGAGGAGAGAGCCATGCTCTTCTCAATGGCATCCAATGTTCGGACAAGAGGGAATGGGAGCAAGTTGGATCACAGAAGGTTTAGTATTAACATGAGGAAGAACTTCTTTCCAGTGAGGGTGACAGAGCACTGGAGCAGGCTGCCCAGGAGGCTGTGGAGTCTCCTTCTCGAGAGATTCCAGAGCTGCCTGGATGCATTCCTGTGTGACCTCGCCTAGGTGATCCTGCTCTGGCAGGGGGGTTGCACTAGATGATCTTTCTAGGTCCCTTCCAACCCCTGACATACTGTGATACTGTGATTATGGAACTGCTGTCAAAGAAATAATTTGCAAGCAGAATATGCCCTTTGATAGGCAGTCTACACAGGGCATTGCTGCTGGCAGGTTTTAGAGCTTGAGGGTGATATTTAGCAATCTCTATTACTGTACAGTGGCTCATTTGTACAGGGAAAAATATAGAAAATCACTAAAGAAACAACAACAGAAGAACTTATTTGACATGCCTACAACTAAAACTTTTCAGTTATAATGAGCTTCATGTTCTTTTGGTTATAGGGGAGTTGTTCAGGAGTAGGTAAAAACTTAATGAAGAGGGAATAAAGCAGAGTAATTTCAGCATATTCATAGAACTGGCATTCCCTTCCTGTGTGTTTGTAAAGATCATCTCTGCAGATAACGTGCCAAAATGTCAAGCAATTAAAACCACTGAAGCTCCAGCCTACTAATAGGTTTGGTGAAAGAAAAGTTCAAGTAAGTGAGAAGCTATAAAATTATCATAGCTGATCTGCTGGGTAGACTAGGTTTCCAGTAGCCCGAAATAGCATTACAGATGATGGGTGAGACCTGAGGGGATAACGGGCAGCTTTTCTCTGCTTAGCCTTCCAGTTTCCAGTGCCACTCCTGACCAGGTGATTACATCCAGACAACTTGTGTTCTGTAGCCACCAACAAGGACTGGAACGGCATCATGAACGGTGAAATGAAGATGTGAGGTTGAATACACCACATAATTGAATGGCCTGATTATTTCCACTCTCTCTATTTTGAGTGCAAAATATTGTCTGTGCAGTACCAGACACAGAATCAGCAAGTGCATGGGATCAGAAAATCATGTAGGATCAGGTGTCAAGCCCACAGAGGACAACAGAATAATTTACCAAGTCAAGCAACCAAGAGGATTTCCCTGCAGCAAACTGAGAGGTGGAACACCAAAAAGCACATGCACAAAGCCAGAGCACATTGGTACTAAACACACATTAGTCCCTAAAATGAATTGGGAGAGCAGGGAAATTTTCAGTCTTCACTGGGGATTGCATGAGTATAGGCACAATGGAGGCAGTAGCAACTCACCTTTGGAGGAAGGAAAAGATAGAACTGCACTCTTCAGCAACAGCCTGCACAGAGTTTTGCTTAAAGCAGTCATGAAATGACAGCATGTTCTTCTTTAGATCTACAGATCCCTAGAGGGAGGAGTGTGGTGTGAAGGGAACGTGCACTGTAATTCTTTCTGGTGTTTTACTGTCACTGCTCAATGAGGACAAGCAATCTTGCAGTCACCATGCATTGCCTGCCTTGATAGCTGAGCCCATCAAGCACTCAGAGAAGTGGTTATAAATAGGAGTTGGAGGCAGTCCTTCAATTCAGTGCCTAAGTAACAAAGCAGTTAGACATACATCTGCTGTGAAGACTGTGTCTGAGTGCCAACACCATGTTAAACTTCACATTCCCTCTTTCACTCAAAACTGAGGGGGTCCTTTACTTGTGGTCTCAGCATCTGCAACTGCAGCTGTCTACAAGGGCTCCTGAACTCTGGCTTCCTTGAGAAAAATTGGAGGCACCTGGATTTCATTTTCTTTAGGCTCTGGAAGTAACCTAGCAAGATGTGCAAACAACATCTGCAATAAAATCGGGTGGGAATGTATATCAAAGAATACAGCAACATATAAACATTTGGAAAGTGTATCAATGCATTTATTGCTTTTTATTTTCATAAGTTTAATAAGTTAATCCAAAGCATTCCTAAAGCTGCTTGCAAATATTTCTGAGGATGTTTTAAATGCTTGCTCACTAGCAGTTGTCTACTGCTCTTTCTAAAGCCTCTCAACAGCAGGTATTAACAGCTATGACAGGGATTTCACATGCAACAATCTTGAGATTTAACCCTATGCACAACCCACACTTCGAACTGTGCTCATCGGAAAGGGACGATGAGGACACTGCAAATATTTTGGCTTCCTCATATCCCTTGACATGCTTACTAAAAATTAGATTCCAAAACTCATGCGTGTTAATTAATCTTTTTCTGCAATGCAACACAGCATATGGCTAATGTACCCATCTCTCCACATCTATCACTGGAAGACAGCTGAGACCTGTCCTTTGAACCTTAAATGTTTTTCTCTAATTCTTCTTCCATCGCTGTTCTCTTCCTGCTTCTCCAGTCCCAGCTCATCTTCCTGACCTTTCTTCTCAATGCTGAGACAAGGACCAAGTGTAGTACAACAGCTAATACCGTATCACAACTTATCCCCTATTCAGCTTTTAAGTTATGAATAAAGATTGTGCCCCAGCAAGAGCTAAAATAAAAAAGACTGATATCACTTTCTATCTGTCTATGTATATAATAATGTATCATGCTAGGAAAACAGGTAAAAGTTTTAGTCCCTATCACACCACCAAAAGCTGTATTATTTACAGAAGCTGTCATCTGTGTGCAGTCATGCTGGAAGAGAGCCAGAACCTCCACCTTCGCAGCTGTGGGGTGAAAATATGCCCTTCCTGGAAAACTTTTGTATTCTGGTGCATTCTTTTTACCCTTTCCTTAAGAAGGTACCACATAATCCAATTGGGAGTGATGTTTCTCTCCTCACGGCACCAGACTAACACATACAAGCAATTCAGTTCCTTCCTCTTCTTCTTCCCCCAGCCCCCACATGGTGTGCACAGTAGCCACATTTCTTCCTCACCAGACGTCACAGCAAATTGAATAGGGATATAAAAAGCTGTGCAGTTCAATGAAAAATGAGAATATTCCTACCAGCTCTTAGCGACTGTTTAACTATCTGAGAGAGCAACTGCAGCAGGGATATGTTCTCCAATATCATTCAGAGTAAATCTGGCTATTTGACAACAGGCCCCTAATGGGGAGCTGTGACAGAAGAGGTATTCAAAGGAGATGGGATTTGGAGTAATCACATCAACATCTTGTGGTGAGGAAAAACCTTTGGTCTCACCTGGATTATGCATACAGCCTATGAAAGCAGAAACTGCTTCATGATTTTATCGCCTAAAACCAATTTTAAAAATACATAACAAAGGACTGTAACAACTCTGTCCAAGTTAAACCAATGAAATCTGCTGCTACCGCACACCACTGAGCCCTAGGGAAAGCACCTCAAGAACCCAGGATTTGAGTCCGAGACAATTAAAAAGAGGTTTATTCATCACAAGGGTGGAAGCACGGGGTGGGATTCAGCTGCCTAAACACACATGTCTGGTGCCATTTTTGATGCCTTAGGGTATTGTATCTAGCCCCCAGCTGCTGTTCCAGAAGGAGTAGGTCTTTAATAGATCATGTGTCATATCTGCCAGTCCTGTGTGGATGTCTCAGGTGGCCTCAGGCATCGAAAATGATGCTGCATGCTTATGTTTTGGCACCTGAATCACTCCTGTACTGTCTTCAAGTAATTTCCGGTTCTCTTTATTAAGGGTTTATCCTTTGTTGTTGTTGTTGTTTTCCCCAGTCTTCATTAAATCATGGAGATTAATTGTCTCCCTCAGAGCACCCTTTCTTCTGTGTTGGCCTGTGCAGGCTGTCTGGGGGTGTGGAGGGCTGGAACAAGCAATGCTTCACCCTGTCCCACATGCCTGAGCCCGTGAGGAGATGAGCACCTTGTGGTCCCACAGGCTTTAAGGCAGCTGAGGCAGCTTGGTGCATTGCTGCAGCCCTCTGCCTGTACCTGGGCAGATGTAGAGGACTAAGTCCTGCATGAATCACACACAGGCAGCACAGGATAATGCAACTTTCAGTGCCATGGGAGTTTCCTCAAGGGACAATATTTATTATTGCTAACTGCATTTTGGGCATCTGCTGATGACAAATCACTTTCTCACCTTTGTTGTCAGATCCTCATCTTTTTGAAAGAAGATTTATGGTGACTAACTGTCTGTAGGCATTTAAGCCATCATCTCTTTCTCCTAAAAATCTTTTAGTTGCAGATAGAAACTCTGGTGACACAGGCTGCTACTGCAGCATGGGCACAGGGCTTTCCTTTCTCCTCCCAGAAAGGTAATTCACACATTTTGCTACTGACAAGTTAGGTAATTTGTTGACACTCAGGACAGTAAAAGGTTGGCATGGGGAAGATCTTCACCACTTCATTCTATCTGTATATGTACAGGGGATTGTTTTCCAATGGGGACTATATTACATGAGAATAAGCTAAATTATCGTGTTTGTGAGGTAGACATAGGAATGGTGAAGATACTTTTTGACCCAGAGTAGCTTTTCATAGACTATTTCCACTACAAATAGCTACAGGATGGTGAATGCCTACTCTGATCTGCTGGTTAGTCACAGAAAAAAAACACATCAGGTTCTGGCACAAATAGCACATGTTCAAGGGCAAACCCTAAAGCATCAGTGAGTAAACCTCTATAAGCTGCTGCTTTGTAACACCACCTACAAGGGCCAGTGAAGGATCCTGATGTATTGATTTGCAAACACTGAAACAGAGCATTGACCACAGGTGCTTACTTTGCCTTTTCATAGTTCATCAGCGTCATGCAAGTGTTGGCTCAGTCAGCAAATGTGTCAGCTCTGGGAATAACAGCTACTGGTGTAGGTTAGTATACTGCCAAAACCTAAGTGTTTTAAAGAGTAAAATCATAAAGTATTATGGACATAAAGCCTGTGATAGTAAAGGTGACTCCTTTGCATTATGCACCATTTTACCAAGGGCAGGAAAAGTCAGCTTTTTTTTCACCATTGTCACCAGTCTTAAATAGTGCATCCTGTGCGGTTTCCTTTTGGATTTGGACAGATGCTTTTCCAAGCTCTAATCTTTGCTCTTTCAATCTCTGATAAACACAGGGTCCCCAATTAATGATGATGAATTGGTCTCACATGGCACAGAGCTGTGCCAAAGGCATGCAATCCTCCACAACCATGATCTGGGCAGCACTGTGTGCACATTGATATAGAAAGCATAAGCTTAGGGACAGTTCAGAAAAGAGATGGGAAGCCTGGAGAAAGCTGAGCAGAGGACTTACAACCTGGTCAAAGGCCAAGAGCACATGACTCAGAGGGAGAGGCTGAAAGAGCTAGGTTTATTTAGTCTGGCAAAGAGGATAAGGGGCAATATAGTAACAGTCTACATCTACTTGACAGGATTACAAAAATGACAGAGCCAAACTCCTCTCAGTGGTGCTAGACAACAGAACAAGGAGCTATGGCCACAGACAGCAGCTCAGCTGTTCAGGTCAGATGTTAGGAAAAAAGTGCACTTGAAAGGGGTGCAGCATTGGAACAAGTGCTCAAAGAGTTTGTGGAAACACTGTCCACAGAGGTTTTTAAGACTTTAATAGTAAAGTCATGGCTGAACTCATCCCCAGCTGGAAACAGTCCCACTTCTCATGGAAGGCTGGACAAGAGACCTCCAAAGTTTCCTCCCAACCACAGTTTCTGCTTCCTCTTTCAACTTTTCACCTTTACAACTCCTCAGGGACATATGCCTGAAAAGAGTAATTTGCACTTCATATTTTTTCACACTTAAAGCGAGCCTCTAAGCCCTCGAGATTTAAAGTAAAAAGGTGAGTGCTGCTTCTTCCTTTAGATGTGGTGTGCCTTGCATGAGTCTCCATGAAGTAGGCATGTTCAGAGGATGCCTTCCAGGGGTGAGCTTTGTGGTGTGTGTGGACTTGTGCACATGTATAAATAAGCTGTCTTGCTGGATGTCATTATTAGGATTGGGATGCTTCTGATACAAACAGAAGCAGAACTTCAGGTGACTGCTGCTTCCAATCACTTACATCTTAAGGCAGCAGCAGTGCAATGATCTGGGGGGTCCAGTTTATGGGTTTAGGCAACTGAGGAGCTTATTCAGCTACATTTGATTCACCACGTAATTTAATATGAACTCTTTGGAATGAATCACTATATGACAGCAATTACAGCTAGGTCCCTCTGTTAATGCCATACATGTGATTGGGGAATTTTGCCTTGAAGAAGGTGTAGCTGATGCTCTGATCTGAATTCCACTACACAGGAAGTTTGAAGCCCTCAGAAAGATCAGCCCTTGATTTTGAGCTTTCTACCTTCACCGGGGGTCCACGTATGTTGGAGGCACCTGTTGGAGCTTCCAGGTTCATCTTTGAAGGGGATCTATGGAGCACATAACAAAACCACTCTGTCAACTCCAACTACAATGAGTATATGGTGGCAATTAGAGCATTTGGCTCAAATCCATACCAGATTTCACTTCCCAAACTAATCTCCATACAGTCTTCATTTACTGTATTCATAACAAGAATGTTCTCAGCTGAGAAGTATAAGATTAGAGTTCACCTAAAGCATAACATCTAGGTAATACATAATGTCATGTAACATACCAAGTATTATATGATGATGTCGTGTGTTATTAGTATAACAGAGAACACAGAAAGACACACTTCATAATAATAAATCTCTTTTAGTTTTCTGTGGTATCAAGTAGGACTTACGAGTAGCCACACAGTAGCAAACCAGTCTAGCCCAGTACCCTGTCTCTGATGGTGGCCAGCAGGGAAAATTGCATGGATAGGGCATATACAGAGTTCTTCCCCAGTATAATTCATCCTCCTAGTCATTCTGGGTTATGGTCTCCTTGAATTGGTGAGTGTATCAAGGCCATCATGCCAAATAGTCACCAGATAATCTATTCTTAATTTATTAAATTCTTTTATAATTTATATTTTTGGCTTTCACAAATACCAGTATCAAGGTGTACTAAAATTTAATCATGCTTTCTACAAATAACCCTCTTCTTTTTGTATGTCTTATGCTTTCTGCTTCATAGTCTCACTGCATACCCCTTAATTCTTTCATTATGAAGAATTGTGAAGTAGTCACAGAGGAGTGGTGTGATGACTACGTTGAAGTACTCAACATAAGTCATTTTGAGTAATCTGTCCTTTGATTACATGATATTAAAGCAGAAGGAAAAATAGACCCTGCATATTATTTGTATCACTTTTCTGGTAGCTTTGATTTTCTGAAGATCATATTCTGCAACGAGATTCATGCTAACCATGAAATTTCTGTCTTTGTGAGAAGCAGCATGAGCTAACAAAGCCCATCTATGTAACACATGCACTGCAGCTGGTTAACCACTCTGGAGTGTTCCCTTGGCATTGTAAGATAAAAGAGAGCAGTGCAAAGAGGAGTGATGAGGACCTTGGTGCATTACAAACAAATCTTCAGAATGGCTTCATTTCATTTCAGAGTTGACACTATTAAATCATGCTGTAAAATCCTCAGAATATATATATATATATAAAAGCAACTACTCTTTGTGGTTTTCCTCTTCATGAAAAGCAATACAAGCTTTAAAGCATTTCTTTCAGTTCCACACCAGAATCTGACCCAAGAGAAGGCATGGAACTCTTGAAGCAATATTAGTAAGTACCAAGGGTCACAGTGAAACCTCTCTTCTGAGATATCACTCTTTTATTTGCAATTTGTTTCCAGCACAAGCTGAAAGCAAAGCACATCCACATGACAATTAAAGGCTAGAATGATTCATGCCTACTCTTTAACAATAAATTACCTATGGATTTCTGAAGACCCCAATTCAATTCTCATTATAATCTCACAATAAGCACTGCCATCTATGCCCTTCAGTGTTTGACATAAATTATTTGAGGCAGTATATATTTCATCATCACGGATACAAGAAATTACAAGTGGCCTAAAGGTTAGTGACAGAAGTTGACATATCAAAGGATTGAGAGGAACATAAACAAAAAATAAATCACCATCCCACTGCCCCTCCCCAATACTAAATTCCTCATTTTACAAAGACCATATAATCCTTTCGTTTTGAAAATGACAACACTGTATCACTGTTATTCTAGCATAAGCTAGCACAAAGCTTACAATGAGGACATGTTTAATGTGCTTTTTAATAGCCCTGTTTGAAGGACTCCTTACTGACATCATATCACTGGGCAATCCAGAGGGGATTACATGTGTCAGCCCAATCAATTGGTGGTAATTGTAACACAAAAGACCTATCTGAGAGCTCACACAGGCACACTAAACTGTGCTTCTATATTCATCTACCTTGTGGAAAAAAAAAACCACCAACCAGCTATTAAATTAATTGGCACTAAAAGCATGTAATAGTTATCTAATCTATTAATTTTTAGTTTAATATTAACTAGGGTGTCTCCTATGACAAGTATTTGACCTGTAGAGAAAGAATGGAGTAAGATCACCCTGTGCAGTCTTTCAAGTTAACAAAATAGTTGCTTGAAGGAAAGAGGTGAAGGCATTCTTTAGCCTCTGCCTCGTACTCTAAGATTTTATTTGTTTTCATACAAGTATTGACTTTATGTGGGGCCAGCCTGGTTGTGCCTGACGCAGCATGTTTCTCTGCAAACTTCAGAGCTTTCAGCCCAGCCCAAGGGACAGTAGAAGCCACATTGCCACTTTGTAGAATGTAGTGGGTGCGTTCAAAGCTCACACAGGCTGCTCAGTCACAGAGGGGCACAAAGAGGCAACTGTCCTGCTTGTCAAAAAGTGCTGGGTACTGTTGGCTTGAGGAGTGGAATCAGGAGTTCTCCTCACCTCCAGGGACCAGGAAACAACCTGGATGTCAGTGTTCTTTTCCCATCTCCATCACTTTGCTTTTCTTCTCTAACCTAGGGTTCAAGATAGGAAATCACCCGCCTGCCCACAGGGCCTGAGAGCTGATTGCTCGCACTCTGTTGCAGTGACAGAATCACCTAGGCTGGAAGAGACCTCTAGGATCATCAAGTTCAACTGTCAACCAATCACCACTATGCCACTAAACCATGTCCCAGAGTACCACATCTATAAGGTTTTTGAACACCTCCAGGGATGGTGACTCCACCACTTAAGTCCTTCCACCATCAGATCACTGTAGCTGAACTCTGTTTCCAGTTCTGCCTGCAGCACACCCATTGCACTGGTCAGAGTCAGCTCTCAAAACCAGTATAGTTATTCTGATTTATATTGGTGTTACTGAGGTCAGACACAATCCCACTAATTCTGAGCATTGCAGGACTAGACCTGACACAAATCCAAAACCCCTTTAGCAGTCAATTAGTTCTAATTATGGCAAAAATCATTTGCTACCTTCTACTCCCCTTCAAGGAGAAGTTTTGGGAAAGTATCAGGAAGAGGAAGATAAATATCCAGAACACAAATCATGATTTCACCCTTTTGAAACACTGTGTTTAGGAGGCTGACATGATTTATTGATCTGAGGAAAAGCAGTGTTTCTGGCTGGAGTGCTGCAGCTCCAGGGGAGTGGCTGCCACAAGCAGCACGTGCACCTGCAGCATCAGCCAGCAAGTCCCTGCCACTGCTGCCACAACACAGCTTGGGCAGTCCCTGGGTTGCCACAGAGTTGGCAGAGTTACAGCCTAAATGCAGCAACACACAAGTGAAAAGTTTGAGGAGACAAATTCACTCCGTAAGAATACTCAGTCACTAGCTAATCTTTCCTATTCCAGATAGTTTACAATCAAGAACATAGTTTTATTTATATGCAGCCTACCTGCCAAGGCTTTCCACATGCTTCACAAAACAAATAAAAAGCACTGAAAGGAATGAAAGTGATCCCACAGGGTAAAATTTTCCAAAAAGCCAACACTGCCCTCGGAATGAAAGCAACAGCTCCCTTCTCACTTCTCTCTGTGCATCTGCAGGGTGGACAGATTCTATTCTGGACAATAGTCTAGCAGAAGGAGCTTGAGCATGGGTCCAGCCTTAACTGAAACTTCAGGGATTAAAGCAACGTATAAAATAAAAATATGCAAGGGGAGGAGGGAGGAAAGCTGCTGTCAGATTTTAGAGCATCTAAAATGGAATTACAAACCCTTGTGGCTAAGATGTGAAGGAGCAGATTGCAGGACCAACTATTCACAGCTGCTGTGCTTTGGTTCACCTGCAATTAGGCAAGATGTAAGAACTATATTCACCTTATTGACTGAGCACATATAGCATTAAAGCCATCCTTCTCTTCTTCACTGACTCCTCAGGAACTAAGTCCACAGTCTGGAGAGTAACTGATATGAATTGTACGTTCTTCCCCTGAGCTTTGGTGCTGTGCTAAGCACCATTCCACTCTCAGCCAACACAATAAGCAATTTAGGAAAGACCATGGATTAACCATTTCAGCATTGTGTTTGCAGATCAGATGTCCTTTCTCCACATCTTGTGGAGAAGTCTTCTCTCTCTCTTCCCCATGTTATCTGTGTGCCTGAAGTTTAGTTGCCAGCTGCAATGCAGTGTGGTTTTTTACAGATGGGTGAGAGAGTCAAGATAAAGTATTAATAGTGTAAAATTCCTGCCATTTCCCTCTAGTGCTGTAGCACCCAATTGTCACAACAATTAGGTGCAAAAGCAGACATTAGTATTATAGCTTAAAAACCAATCAAAATCAACCTGCTCTTGTGATCTAAATGACAAACAAAGTATTTTTTCTTCATGAGCATATAAGGACTACTAAGCATCTCTGCTCTGCTTAGAACAGTTTTGCTGTAACTCACTATGAACAACAGGGCCAGGATCTCAGCAGTAGAACTTTCTTACATTATTCTCTGTTGACTTGTTAGTGCTCTTGAGTGATAAAAATCATGATTTTCATAATAAGTGGAATTTGAAAGAAGTGTTGAGCTCATGGTGTGCAGCTCATTCCAGTTAGGCAGCCTTTTGCAAGTGAATGAAAGGCTCAAATGCAAAGTACAAATTATTCCTTGTTCTTCACAAGTGCCTGACAGCATTGATCCCTTTGAGACTGCAGCACATCATTAGGTTCTTTGCAATACCAGTCCTGACTGTGCAATTGGCACCAAGGTATCTTGGCACATTGACATTAGCAGTGACATTGGCTAATGTCACTAGAATTCAAAAAATGTAGAAAATAAGCTACTATTTTATTCTTGGCAGAATAAAAGGGCATAAGGGTTTTGTTGCTCTTTAGATATCCGAACATTTCTGCAGGTGCTGTCTATGTGGTCAACAGCTGAGCATTACTTTACACAGCAAAATGACAGCAGGAGAGGACAGGGAATATTGTGGTTAGCACACCACAGTACAATTCAGGAGATGTAAGTGCAATTCCTGGTTCTACTGTAGATCAGCTTCTGTAATCCTGAGTAACTCCTTTCTCTTTTGCTAGTGCTTTCTGCTCCCTTCTAGTCTTTGCACCTTTGGTTGAGCCAAATCGTAGCTGAATCTGAGCAAGAACTTCAGATAAGTATATTTTTTCTATGTATCTTATACAAGGCATCTTTTCCTCTAGGCACTGCTGTAGTACAAATTATCATTAGTAATAATATGTGCTTTGCAAAGAGTCTTAATTCCATAATTATATGGTTAATTATATCAGGAAAGTGAGTAGTCTGAATAGGTCTCATTGTGTCCTGGCAAAGAAGTATTTCTCAGACTGCAGAGCTTGCCTTTTCTCGCTCAGGATGCTCAGGGAGGAACCATCTGTAACCCACAACAAAAAGCAAGATGTAACTCTGTCCCTACACAAGATCCAGATGCAGACAAAGAGGGTTAAATAGTTTACAAGGTAAAGGGCAATCAAGAGGATGCTACTGTCTTTATGATGGCAATCCAACTAGCCTATGCTCCTTAAAAAAAGAACCATGAGCTGCCTGATTACACTTTGCCCGACAGCTGGAAATTAAGTACAGTTATAGAGCATAAAAATGTCCTTTGATTAGTTTTTCCTACCACACTCCCATCAACTCAGCTGTCACCAGCTGTTCAACCACCAAGAGCTTGATAGTAAAAAAACTGGGACATGGCAGTCCTTGAATTTCTTGTTTCCAAGGCCACAGCACCACCCTATCTCACCAGCACTCAGAATGGTTAGAGGAGAGTTTTCTTGGATGTTTGCTACTATAGTACAAGCACCCAAGCATACTGACCAAGGGTTTACACCTCTTCATCACACACCGTGGCTGAAATGGATTGAAATGGAAGAGAGATGGAAGGCAAAATGTGTCAGTAAGGAACAAAGGTCCTCAACTAATTCCTCCAAAGCCATACTACTTGTTGAATACTAAGGGAGAAAGAACCAAAGGATCTGCCTATGTGAGAGGGATGGAAGAGGAAGAAGTGACATGGATTTGATCTAAATTGTCTAGGGGTGTATGCGTATGCCTCTGCCTCTTGGGCATAAACTGAAAGACTAAGACCACTATGGTGAGGTTCAGCAAATTGGGCAGGGAAGTGGTTTTCACCCAAGAGATAAGAAGTAAAAACATGCAGACCAAGAAAGACCTCTAGCATCTCTATCATGTTCTGCTTTCAGCAGAGAGGTTACCAGGCATCAGTAGATCCTAATAGAGAAGTTTAAAGAGTCTCCAGTGTGAAGAGAGAAACAGTAATCAATAATATTGAAATGAAACATCACTCTGTAAATAAGTATCATTATGATAGGATAGGACAGAACAGAATAAAATACAATAAAAAATACTTCTCTCAGACTTTTTGCTATCAGAAATAAACTTTGGTTATCCATTGTGATATCTATTGTCACAAGAAGGCAGATGGTGCTGTCACAGTATGGCATTACTGAGATAGATTTTCTTGGCCAAGACAAATATTTTATTAGAGAGAAAACAAATATAATTTTTATTTCTTTTTAGGGCTACAGTTCTTTGAAATCTAGTGGGGAAACAATTATCTCATTACCTTTTTTTTCCAGCTTCTTTTCAAAAGGAACAATGACAAAAAAATACATTCAAAAGCTGAAAAATTAAAACCAGCTCTAATGTTTCCTGGATTGCAGCAGTGATAAAAGTCAGATATGGCAGGAGAAGGGTGTGGAAAATGGAAAGAGAACATACCCAGCCCTGCCTTCCAACAGAAGGAGCTTCACCTGTGCTGGAAGGGAAGATCTAGGAAACCTGGCAGAGGAAGGTTGCACATCTGGAGTGTTGGGCTGTCATGTAAAATTTGAAAAATATATAACCCTGTTACAACGTTTTTGCACTGAACAACCTACTTTCTTAAATTCTGCTTTCTTAGTTCTGTTGGTTTCTGAAAATGTCTGCAGATCTCTATGAAATCTATATTTGTTCCTTCTTGTTTCTTTTATTTTTTTATTGAATCCTCTAGGATTTTCTACCCAAAGGAACATAGAGTGGATCTGCAGCCATATCCCTTTGGCTGCTCCACTCTGATGCACAAAGGAAGCTTATGAGAACACATGGAAAAAGGAACTTAGGGAACTTGCTTTATCCTCTGCCACTGACACCCATAGATGCCCTTAGTCAAATCACATACTCATATGCATCAGTTTACAGATCTGAAAGATTTCTAGTGCTATTGTGAGGCTGCAAATGAAGCATTACTCTCCTGCTGTCCTGTAAAGGGTGTGCTAGGGAGCTGAACAAGCAGGTTGTCCCTGCTGCAGGGATTCCTTCTGCGGCAGCATCCCGCCACGTCCTGTCTAGCAGCACCTGACAGGATTCCAGTTGGAGCTTGCACTTTGAGTCAAAGGCTTTCAAGTTTGATCCCTTCAAATCTCTGAAGTTCACTCGTACAATTACCTCTGCTGTTCAAAGCAACCCAGGGCTTAGATGGAAATAAAGAACACGAAAGGATTTCCCAGGGTGCTCTTGGAAACTTGAAAAAAAAAAATGAGGAAAAGAAAAAAAAGCAAAAGCAGCATTGCACCTTGAAGTTCTTGCAGCACTGGCAGTTCATCTGACATTAAAAGGCCAAATTCTGCTCTCAGGTCATTATGGCCAGCCTGAGCTCTGCTAGTCTGCCATAGCCATCAGTGCACAAGCCATGAATCCTGATTGTTCCATGTGTAAAGCAGGGACAGCCTCTGGGATCCTTCAGGATCTGGAAGCTGCATTCACCCTGAAAAGTGCTGAGGACCTTTGCTAGGAACATCTCTCCCAAAGTATGTGTCACATTTTGAGCTGCAGATAGCACCTTCACAAAATTCAAGCTCTGTCAGGCTGAGGCTCCAATCCAGTGTTTGGTTAGAGATGGATCAATGTAAAAATAGCTATTTATAGTTCATATTATATATGAAACTGTCTGTTATATGGTAAGCAGCACCTTTTCCTTTATAATTTTTACCAACGAACCACATATTTTAAATATTGCCTACACTTTTTTCCCTTCCTAGCTTCATCTGTCCTGTTTCCAGCTTTGACCTTACTTACTGCATTTCTCTGTCTTCTCTTGCTAATTAGGAATATTTGTGTTTCTTAGGAGGTCATCTGATCTTGCTACTTATTTCCCACTTGGATCAAAACTCTTAAAAAAAAAGTTCCAGCTTTTAAAACACATTTTACAAGATACCTATATTTATAACTAACCTCTTGGGATCAGTTTTGACCTACATCTTTTTCTTCTGTGATAATAGGCTTATCTTTACCTGATGCTTAAAATATTCTTTTCACCTGAGTGATTCTGTCATTTACACTTTCTTTCTGTTTCTGTCTGTTAAAAAAACATTACAAGGAAAAGAAAAACCATCTATTGGATACTGCCTGTTTGCACTGGGCACACATGTTTATGAATCAGATAAGACCTTTGTGTGTCAGATAGGTGGTGGCACTAAAAGCTTTATATATCACGACATCAAAGCAGTGAGGAGATGAAAGAGCATATTTTTGCATCATAAACATTATTTACATATTGTGATATTCCAAGAATCTTTCATTTAAACAGGTGGAAAAACAGGG
This sequence comes from Bucco capensis, assembly GCA_013396975.1. Lineage (NCBI taxonomy): Eukaryota > Metazoa > Chordata > Aves > Piciformes > Bucconidae > Bucco > Bucco capensis. The sequence continues at coordinate 1,225,386 of VWZO01016725.1, read as the reverse complement.
AAGCAAGCACACATGTAAAGCAAAGTCTTACTTGTGGTTGATGATTAAATTTTATATGGCTTTGATATAACCACTGCAATTAAGTGCAGTGATGAGCAAGGACTTGTTTTGCTCTTTATAGGGTACACTTTGTTTACTAATCCCTGGTTCATATTATAAATCCATCATCATCTGGGCACAGCTGCAAATAAAATTTTTAAAGGACAATTTTCACCCCATGGAACAAATTTCAGACTTTTTCTCCTTCCTGTGCACTATTTCCCCCCTTGAAATGAACTAAAAAAAAAAAAAAAAAAAGCAGCTTTTATATATTCAGATTTTCTATACTGCATTAGCTATTTTATATGACAAATTCTACCATATGTCAAGCTCCAGATAACAGATATGCAATGTAAACAGAGGCTGGAGATTCATTTACCATTTCAGTTGAAGGTGGCTCTTAAAAACTGGAACATGCTCAATCACCACAAATCAACATACTGCAATTTTCACTTTTCCTGATTTTGAGCATTCATCACCACTTGCTCTTCACCCTTGAAAAGAAGGGCAAAAAGACAAATTACTTTAATTAGGAATTAGTTAGGAGAGAATGAGGTGTTCTAATTATATCTAGAACCTCTTAAATAGTTTCACTCAAGCTTATTTGATTTCTTAATTACTGAAAAAGAAAAGCCACAGTCAAATTGCACCAGTTTTTGAAAACAGAATTCCTGTCATTCATTTGCTGTTATGGATTAGTCTACAATGAACAGCAATAACACCTCCAAAACAACACATGCATTACAACAGGATAATTTTTTTTGGTTGAAACATTAGATAATCACCTTCTTCCATATCTCAAAATACATAATTTTATACACTATGGTGTGAAACCATGGATGTGACAGGCTGTAATGATTTATTTATGAGACTATGAGACATTATTCTTTGATGCAAGAATACATTAGGTTATAGATCCTGTTTCCACAAATATAATGTCATGCACTGCATCTGAGCTCTAGTAAGATACTGTAGGATGTGAGGTTCGTTTTGTACACATAAAACTGTGTACAAATATATATTTTATGACTATATCAAGGGTCAAAGTTGCACAACATTTTCCCTTTTAATAGATGCTTCAAAATATATTTTTTCAGAATCATATGAGATATATCAAACTGATATATATTAGACTGGTGATAGGGTCTAGGAGAATGTGGAGGGGACAGGACTTGATTATGAATGGTTTGATTATTGTTTCTTATTATGGGTGTTGAATGTACCTATTTTATCTATTTCAGAACTTTTTTGATTATTTTGAAAATAACTATTGTGATTATTAGAAGCATTTTTTTCACTATACCCTCTCTTGTCTTAATAACATGCCCAACTACATCTGAATCAAATTCTGGATTAGAAAGTGCAACTCAGATTTTAAAGCTCTAAAAATTGCTTTCATTATTTCTTTTATTTGTTCTTCCTCTGTTCCTTACTGAGGGTAAATTTCCCAAAAGTGTCCCTGTTGTTTGGAGTCTTCTCCCACAAAGCCCCTGAACAGCTTTACCACATCTGCAAGCCCACTCAGACTGATCAGGACATGATGGCACATGGCTCTGAGATCAAGGGTGAGGGAAGACTGTGAGGTCCCAGCATCTTCTCTGTCATGTAATATTCCTGTCTGAGCAGTGGCTGCCTCTGGCAGATGAAAAAACTCATAGCAAAATGAAATCACTTGGCAAGGGGAGGAAAAAAGGCTAGGAAAAGGCCAGACGCATCTTATAAAATCCTTTAGTCTTTTGAAAACTTTTCTGTAATTTGATGAATTCAGGATGCAGGAACAGGCCCATATTTACTCAACAGATCTCTAATCATTTCGTTTTCTTTTTATGTGTGTGTAGTACTTCAGGGTCTTGTGATAGAGCAACCTGATTCCAGGGAGGTCAACAGCAACTGCTTCCTTTTTTTATGACCAGTTGTCATGATGAGAAATGGGTGCAAATTCTTTCAACATATCTAAGGCCTTTCAACCCAAATCACTGTATGATGTTACGATTCTATACAAAGACACGACTGCTCTAACTGGTCCTGGTACAATTCTGTTGAAGGTCTCCTCCTGTGAACAAAGACACTTCACAGTATCACAGTATGTCAGGGGTTGGAAGGGACCTAGAAAGATCATCTAGTCCAACCCCCCTGCCAGAGCAGGATCTCCTAGACAAGGTCACACAGGAATGTGTCCAGGCAGCTCTGGAATGTCTTCAGAGAAGGAGACTCCACAGCCCTCCTGGGCAGCCTGGTCCAGTGCTTTGTCACCCTTACTTCTTCCACCTCATGGAAAGAGGATGCTCCACTGCTTGCCTCAGACTGCTATACTTCTGCAGAAATTGCCTACATCACCTTTATTCAAAGCCAGCTCTGTAATGGGCAGTAGGTGGTTCTCATCTTAAACAGAGGTACATAAATGTGTGTATGTTGTGCTTTTAAGTTAGACATCGCAGGCTGTCAGCATAGTCAGTGAGAACCTAGGCACGCTACACATAGGAGCTTTGGGTGTGATTCATGTCATCCTGAAGTAAATTTCTGTAATAGGTCAGGCAAGTTGTGCCCTAAAAGCACTTATTTCTCTTCCTTGACTATAAAGGCAGCCTAGGGTGATTAGCACAGCTGTAGACATCCACTCTGTAGATGTTGAAAGATCAGTGACAGGAATCCCACCCTCTCATCTGTACAAACATCTGAAGAATTCCACATAATGACGGTGGTTTAGCTGTGGCCTGCAAAGCACATGACAGCAACATGTGGAGATGTTTCTTGTTGCTCTCTGGTTACTGCTCTGCATCAGCACTTTGCAGAGGTGTCTTCAGGGCACCTGTTGGTGTCATCACAAACAGCCTATTGGTAGGAAGGTTCCTGAAAGGGGTACAGTTCTTGGACTACACAGGAACAAAATGGGACATTTCATTTCCAGGTAGAGATGTCAATATGTTGGTCAGAAAACAAGCATTTTTCTTCCTAAGAAAACCAAGGCAATTTCTCAGGTGGAAGAACAAATTGCTAGTACTTCCAGGAGCTCCAGACACTGACAAGAACAGTTTCAATCTTAGGAGCTACCTAAAGGATCTGACCAGAGATACATGCTGTATCTGTATCAAACCCTCTCTGAGGAGCTGGGGCCTGTGTGGATATAGTACACCAGTCTCACCAAATAAAGAGCAGGAAAGAAAACCCTTCTCATTTCGAGCATCCTTAGGTATTTTACAGTGATCTTTCAAATATTCCTTTTAAGCCTACACTTTCCAGAAGTTCTCTGGGATCTAGCTACTAACTGCTCTGTTTCATGCCCTTATTTTTAATTTCTCCAACACCTTACACCTTGGTAGTTTTCCCCCCAAACCAGAGCTCTGCCTGTGGCTCTGCACAGAGCCCTGGCAGTGACATCTCTTCATGTAGATGTGGGCATTTGAGAAAGAGCTGTAAGGCACTCCCTTCTCCCTGCCAATGGCCTGCATCAGCTCTGGAGCCCTTGCCAGCACAGTAAGTGAGAGATTTCATTGTAATCATTTTAATATCTTTCAAATGGCTGCATGGATGGATAGCAGTCCTGGAAGAATATACACTAGAGGGTAGTCAGGGAGCATGATTAGTATTGGGAACAAGTATTTTTCTTGGCAGAGGACAAGCATGCCATTTGATAGATAGTGAAATGCAGCAAGAATGCTGCTCAGGAGCAGATGCCAAACATTCTCTTGTGTGCATTGAATAAAATGAGTTTTGTTTTGGATTTTTATATATAAAAATAGGGGAAGGGAAGGGACTTCCCACTGTCTGCAACAGCATATATGGCAGTATCTACCTCCAAACTAATCATAGCATCTGGGAGCATTTTCCATGTGTGATATTGCTTTTCCCAGTCTTGCTTTTCAGGGTTAATAAACCATTTGAAAAAAGTGACCTGGATTTGATTACATGCACAGCATCTCTATTTTTCCAGACTGGCATCTTTCAGGTGTAAAAATTTGCAAAGAAGGAGGAGGGGGTATTCCTGAGCAGTTTGTGTACTCCTTTAAATTAAAACAAAGATCTATCTTGACAAGGGTTTAATTTGGTATCTTTTAACCTACCACTGCACACTTTGGAATAAAGTCTTAATAAAGTACCTTAAGAGAACAAAAGAAAACCAGCAGTTAAATTTATTTTTCAAATAGTGTCTAGTGGGCATCCAGAGCAACAAGCTTTTGATAAATATTTCAGAAGGTTTTTCAGTGAATGTGTATCATCTGCTTTGCAATACAGACCCAGACAACTTCTTGTCCATGGCATCAATGACTTTTAACCTAAGGCATCTCAGAGAGTAACGTGACATAGTAGCCTGCAACTGCTCCTTTGGAGTGACTGCAGCTTATGTCAAGAAGTTACTGGGTTAGCTTTAGCATTATAAAATATAATAGATGTGCAATAATGCACTTATTAGAAGTCCCAAGTGTGTATCTACTACCCTTCTATTAAACTAGCACAGGCTGTGGAGGATGACTTCTTGAAATCACTGTGGAAAAACACTAATGAACCACACTATTTCCAAAGCCATCACAAGAACTTTGCTGTTATATTAACTTGCTGACAGCATTTTATTTCTTATGAAGTTCCAGGATGAAAATCAGCCTTTGGAAAGTGCCAGGAAGGAGAATGCTTGCTCCTGTTCAGTGCAGTTGCTCTGAATCACTCAGGCAAAGCATTTCACTGCTGTCCTGAGTTGGCTTTCTCAGCCATGGCCTTGTCCTTGTGAGGGGACACCCAATTATGCTTTCTCCTAAAACATAGATTAGTGGGCAAATCCAGAAAGCTAACTAAATCCTTCTTCCTCTTGAACTAAGCCCAAAGGAAACATCTGGGTGAAAGAAGAGCCATCATAAAGCTTTTTCCCCAATTCAGACTCTTCCAAAGTTTGGAAACAACACTTCGTGCTTCATTCTTTTCTTTGGGCTTGTGAAAGTAGAAGTGTTTTATCATCCTCTTGGTTTTACACGTTTGATCATGCTACCTGCTATACCTGGAACACTCTTCCATATCCTCTCATGAAATCTCCTCCCACCTCTCTGTACAAAGTGTTCCTTTCTTTTCCTCCAAGGTCATTGTTCTCTCAAGAATTTGCATTATTTGTGACCTCTGTGGCATTCTTAATTTTCTCCATATTAGCCTCTCTGTTCCTCAAGGATATCTACCTTGCTGCATATTTCTTTACCAGAGAAGTAAACTGAAGCCCAATTGAAGTTAATGGCAAAATTCCCATCAACTTTAGCAGAGCCAGGATTTTGCACAAAGTATTCAAATGAGACCTCAGTTGGATGTCTGTGATGCAGTTATTTCTGTGTGCAAGGGCAAATCACATCTGCTGTCTGCATTTCAAGCACATTGACTATCTGATATCTTCAGTGCTGTATTTCTTTCTTTCTAAAACAAGCAGTTTCATCTGACAATGATGTAGACTTTTATATAGAATATATAAGAAAAAAAAATACCCTAAGAGACAATCTTACTTTTTCTCTTCAGATAGCAAATACATATATATTTGCAGATATCTTATCTACATGTTGCTGTTTCCTTGAGTGCCTCAAACAATAAACTGAAACATGCCTCATGGTAACATTGTTGGGTATTTTTCTCTCACCCACGTACATACCTACAAAGGTTTAAAATGCAACTTTTTAAAAGATTCAAGACTGAAGGGGGAAAATAATCTTATTATGCAACAATTTATTGTCCTGCCAAATGTTGGTGCCTTGGAAGCTTGAACAACCCGCCAACACACCTGTGTACATTGGCATTAAGCTAAATCAATAACAAAAACCAGGCCTGCAGCCAATTACCTGTCACATGGAGATTCATTTTAAGTGGAGATTTTACAAGCATAACTTGAATCATATCTACGTTACAAGATAGTCCACATAAGATACTTACAAAGATGTTTGAATTTAGCATAATGTTTACCAAAAAGTCATGTATAAGAATGTTATTAAAAAGCACTCAATAACCATAATAACAATTGATTTTTCCTTCACAGCAATTTACAGTAATGCAGATATGAGAGGAAAAATGCATTTTCTTTAAATTACAGTTTCTTGTGATCATCTTCTTAGGTCAGAAAAATGACATTCTCTGCTTCTAATGTTTCATTGTCTCAATACACACACATCACATATAAAATATTTATTGCTTTGTAACGATTTTTCAGTTAATCCTTTGGTTGCTTAAAAACAATTTAGATCCCCATTTTTTAATTTTTTTTTTCCAATATATGAACTCATTTGATCAGCATTGCCTCATTTACAAGAGCTGAAACCCAGAACAGGTTCATGAGATATATGTCACTACTGTGCAGTGCTGAATGCCCTTGCAAACTGGGGCAAAACCAAGTCAGAACTATAATCCTGCCCCTTCCAGCTCTGCAGAGAGCTGTACTCTGGTTGTCACTTAAGAGTCTTCATGTATAGAACATTTAGAAAGATTCAGATAGGATGCAGAGCTAAGTCTTATCACATACAAGTTTAAAGATGGTCTTGTAGGTACTTAGGAAAGCCACCAAATGATGGTGACAAAACCTTAATCCATGAGATGCTGTAGATCTTTAGCTCCCATCAATTTGAACAGCTAAAAGTGCAGAGTATATACTATAATTCATCTACTAACCTTTCTACTTACTTTATCATGACTGAGCAACTCAGTTGTTGTAGGTTTTGAGCTGTTCTCTGCAAAACTACATGCAAAATACTAATTGCTGAAGGTGTAGTCATTTATAACCATGAATCATGGTGGATTTAAAAAGCAATAGCTTTCATGTTCAAGAAGCTACTCATAAGAGCTATAATTGATATTTCATCCAGCATCCATTTTCCTGGAATGCTGAAGGCTGGTTTTAAGCATGGTGAATCAACAGTTCCTTTTGACAAACAACTGGATCTCCACCAAGGTCACTGCATGTCACTAGAGCAGAACTGATTTGTGGATTTCAGGACATACTGTGACTTGTGTTGCTTGGAAGGGAGGATATTGTATTCTCTCCCCTTAAACACTCTCCCAGCTAGCCTCCCACAGTTTCAAAGTTAATTAGTTTTATAAAAATGCCATTCAAGTCTTGTTGAAATTTATCTTATAATGAAATACACTTTTCCACTAATATCAGAGGAGTTTTGGGGTGGTACAGTGCTCATGAGATGCTGCTGTAGCTGTAAGAGGCAGAGAGATGGGAAATCTTGTTCTTCAGTTGTTTTAGGTGCCATATCACTTCTATGAGCTGGAAAATTTGTATTTCACTTCACTAGGAATTTGATCAAGTTAAATTTCACTAAGCAAAATAATGATAATGTAGTGTTGAAGATATATTAAACAGAATCCTGTTGCAGTAAGTGCTGTATCTACTGAACTAAAAGATTGTTTTGCCTTCTTCCACACACAATTCATCATTTCCATAGAAGGATGACAGTACATAAAGAAAATGAAAATGTCAATCAGAAAGTCTTTGTATACCAGTGCCCTAACTTCTATCGTGTAAGCATAGTAGAAAAAGAGATCTTAAAAGTAGAGATGATAAAAATATTTCTTTTTTTCGAAGATGATAATTATTTTCTCCCAAGAACTAAAATGATCATAGGAAAATTAATTTTATGCTTGTGAATTTGAAGAAAGGCACACTTGGCTGATGTCTGGGAACAACTGGATACTCATAAAGGTGAGAGGTAGTAGGTAGGCTGTAACCAGTTATGGATGACTCCTGAAGTGAACTTAGGTTACATATGAAGTAATTCAGAAGAGGCAGAAAGTAGAAGGACACAAAGGAGAAAGATAAAAGGGGAAAGGGGGAGGTAAAGGGGGGAAAAAAAGAAAAAGAACACCGAGTCAGGCACAACTCATGACAGGAAAAAAGAATGTTATAGTTCAGACTTCAAACTGAAGCACAATAAAATGTTTCCTTGAGGGAATCAGATTGGAGATGAAGGTGGACAACACATGAGGATGGCATGTTAGGGTTGAATAGAAAGTTAAAGTGTCTAAGTGTTGTGAATGAGTTTGTTCTTAATAAGTAGGAATTAAGTAGATATTGATGACAGCAATGACAAAGTGGAAAGAGATAACAGGAAAGTACTAGAAGTAACAGGAAAAAGAAATGCCCAGCCAAGCCCTGTGTGATCAGGAACATGAGACAACAAGAACGTGCACTAAGGCAGAGAACTCCTGGAAGCAAGGCCAGGTAAATAAATTCAAATCTCTTCAATATATAGGAGCTGGAAGGAGAGTGTATGAAAAAACTCCCTACAACATTACCATTTTTACACCAGGAATGTTGCTCCAGAGTTACATGAAGCTGTCATGGACAAAAGGCAGTCCATGGCCGGGCTGAATAGGAGCAGGCCCAAGACTGCATGGATGTGTGAGGAGAGTGAAGGTTTGGATCAACATTAGGGGAAAAGAATGAGAAGACATGGTGGAGATATTAGGGGAATGAAAGCAGGAAAAATCTTTCAAAAAAAGATTAAAACTGGTCATCTTCCAAGGTGTTGGGGGGAAATCATAAGAAAACCCTTAGAATTTCCCTTCCCAACTTTAACAGTAGAAATAATTAAAAAGCCTGCACCTCACTACCAGGTAACTGCTTTGAAGCATCTGTTTATTGAATGCAAGAAATACTTTGGAGTTACCAGTATGTGTTTTAACCTGGCAGTATTCTGAGAGAGAGGATTAGTAATTAATTAATGGAAAACTACTGAGTCAGAACTATTTCGTAGTGTGTCCCAGTTAAAGCAGTAATAATGCTGTGAGCCAAGCAGAGGGCAGGAATTTATCCTTGAGATCCAGCCCAGAGATGGCACAGAAATGCCAACGGCTGCTTCTACTGTGCTTCAAGTTGAAAGGGTTGAGAGTTTCCGCCTTAGGAAAAAACCCAACAGATAAAGATGCTGTAGATCAAATATGCCTAATGCATGTGTAAACCCCCCAAGGTAGAAAGATTTCCTCATTGTTAAACCAGACCTTGACCTGAGATATACTATAATACCACCAATCAGGCACAAAATGGGTGTCAGCTCTTAAACTAGAGATTTCTGCTAGGCAATTACACCCAAAATTATGGTCAATATAATGCTTATGATCTGGTCCAGAGGTTTATATGAAATCAAACTTTACAAATTGTTTTCTTGATAACTGTTGTCAGAATTATCTTCTTATGCTTTCTGTTTATTTGATGCTAAAGGAGCAGGGAGGATTTGAAGTACAATATCAGCTGCAACCAGAGACATTTTTGGTTAGCAAATGCTTCATGTATGATTTCTCTCTAGGAAGCAGATTTGAATTTTGGTAGCAGGTGGTATGGTAAAATCTTTGAGTGCAATAACTGTATGTTGACAAACACAACTGTGCACTGTCAGAGATGCAAAAACAGGCAGAATATTTACAATAACATGTTAAAAAAATTGGAGCTCTTTTCCACATTTTGTATCCCTCAAAACAGTATATATAATAATAATACATATTTATGTGTTTGTATTTATGTTTGTGTGTGTATATTACACTGCAGAGGAAAAGATCTGGGGTTTTCAAGGGAAAGTGGTATTTCATTATTCTTATGCAGCTATTCTGGGGCACACTTTTCAGTGTGAAAAAGGTATCACCAAGGCATTTAACATTAAGCAGTTGATGGTGGAACTACAGATGCATTTATATATAACGTCATGGATAAAGTTATTGCATTCTTCAGTATTCTTGTTTGAGATCAATTCTGACTTCTATGATCACCCTAATTCAGCCTTAAGTAACAGAGAATGTGTCAATATAACTTTCCCTTTAAGTATTGCTAAGGAGCATGCAGGAGCCCACATGTTTGCTTAACTGGCCCTGCAACCAACACTCCTAACAATAAAACCAGAAGTTCAAACTCAGTTCCTTGCTTTCAAGTATGCCCTTCAAACAGCAAATACCAGGTTATCACCCCCCTCAACCAGGGTGCATGTTAACCAGGAATAAATCCAACATATCTACATCGAGGTGCTTAGCACATGAGATACCAAATCATTTTACTCACTCTTTAACACATACTTTCTACTAATAGGAACATCTACCCATGGCAGATCTGTGTGTGCATGTGTGAGTGTGTGGCTCGGAGACACACAACCTCCCTCCCCCATCCTGTATTTTCAAGGACCATAATATACTGCCTGCTTCCTAGTCCTGCAAATACCCTTGAAGTGGAATAATGTTTAACAGAGGGCAATGCTGCGGGAAAACTGCCAAAGAAATGAAGGGTGGGGGAAGCCAGTCAAAGCATTCTGATGAATATTTTTATACCTCCAAAGACACTACTATTACACAAACATTGACCTATTTGTCAAGCAATCACAGTTTACTATTGCTTAAAGGTCACAAAAGTGTCCAAGATTATTAAATAACGCATGGAGCCAAAGACCAAGGATATTATTTAAACAGTGGAGGTAACTTTTGTTAGTGAAGGACAATATGATGACAATGTCCCTTTATTTTCCCTTGAAATTTTGTAGAGTTTGCAGTGTTATATAGTAAATGGCCCATTGCAGCTGAAAGGGGGAACTCTGCTGCGGAAATGGGGCTCAACACTACAATACAATATTACTTGGGGTTTTGGCCCTTTTGTGTACAGTTGTCAGTATGTGATTTATATTATTTTACAGGCATTTCAATGGTGATATGGAGCAGCAGTCTATCCACATACATAAATGAATGCAAAGATCTGTCCCTATTTGTCTTTCCAATGTGGATTATGAGTCAGTGCAAAAAGAGCTTTGCAACAATTTAGAGTATGTACTGTGCACACATGGGGAGGAATCAGTAGAGGTTTGTAAAACTTAGTATCTACTCAGGCTTCTGTTAAGACAGCTCTTTTCTAACAAATACTGCACCTACTGATTCCCAACAGCTGCAATTACATCAGTTCTCAGTAGGTCTTCCAGGTCACCTCTTCATAGACCTTCCAAGGTGCCTAGCTCTAGCTACTCCCTGGCCCCAGGAATTTACAGACTATTAAGGTTGTCCACATACAGCCCACCATGTTTTCTACTCCTCTGACACACAGTAAGTTTCTGCTAAGTGACAGTAATTGTGCTCCTATAACTGTCCTGGAATAGAGTCATGGCTGAGGGAGGAATGACTTGGGCAAAATCATATCTCAAATAGCTGATCGTCAAATTATTCTTGTTCCCTGCCCACAAACATCTCTCAGTGTATTGTCCATGGAGATGTGCCATGTTGAAGTGCTTTTATACTTTGAAGCACTGCAATAGCTTCCAAAACAGGCAGTCATTCAACCTCTGTCAGCACCTCCCAGCATTGTAAAATGAAAGCTAGTTAAGGATCCCTCTACTTTGCAAAGTCCACAGCCTTGATCCTTCACCAGTTACAACACACAAATCAATGTGATGTTCACAACACAGGACAGTCTGAGAACTATGATTTACTGAATAATCCTCTCTCTTTCCTGTTTACTGATCTCCAACCTGCAGGAAACTAGCTCATCAGGCCTAGTGAGAACTAAAATTTCAGTCTTATTCCTTTGCAAATCATGGCTGTGAATACACATTCTCATCAAAATAAGATGAATATAAATATTGTCTTCTTTCTTGGCTAACTGCCAAGAGACTTTTGGTTGCATCACAGGGCAACTAAGGTTATCATCAAGAACAAAAAGTAATCTTAAATTACCAAATCACCAATAAGATGACAGTATCTCTGGTCAATAATTTCACAAATTACACATGTAATAGGCCTCATAGAATGGCTCTGTTATTCCAAGAAGCACCGTTTCTCCTGGAAACCCAGTTGTTAGCTCAAGTGAGTTGTGGAGTGGGCAGGTACCTCATGAAGTTGGTTTAACCTGAACCAGAACCAGAACTTCACCTCTGACCTTATGGCTGAAGCAAGATGCCTTCAGAGGCAGGAAAAGAAATAATTCATTATTAATGGAGCTAACAGATACAGAATTACACATGGTAAACCCAAAATACAGTTTTTAGAGTCACTTTCCTACTGAAAACACACGGGCATTTGAAATAGCATGCAGTAACTTCATTCCTTGTCCCAGTACAACACAAGAGGTGAACATTCATTTGTATACCCTGCAGACTCCTCAAATAAACCATTGCCCAGGGCACTGTCTGTGAGATGCATGCTTTTCTTCCCTATGATCTAGGGGAGAAAAGCATGGAATGAAAGCCAGAGAATTCACCTGGTGGAACTGCAGTGGGCATGTCTCTTTTGGCAGCAGCGATCCCCTTACCAGGTCCTGGCTCAGTGTAATGTCATGAGGACATACCATACCAGGTCATGAAGGCAGGAGATCCATATTCATAGCCTATTGCACCCAAATAACAAATCCAGTCTCTCAGCATCCAGCAGTAACATGTGGCAGGGGCCAGATGCAGCACTACATTCCAATGAATCCTACAGCTGTGCACAGTACCTAAACCTCACTGCTGCCAACTCTCCATGGTGACTTCTTTCAGCAAAGACAGGCAAACATCTAGGAAGGGAGACTGATGCAGGGGAATTTAATAAACCTTGAACCTACATGAAAAATAAGACTAGGCTTTCCTTATTCTGTCTTATCCTCAGTGTTCAATGAAAAAAATATTTAGAAACCCAAGCAATCTGTGGAGTATAAATCATGACTTGATAAATGTAGGTCCTTAGAAGCCAGTTGTGTAAATACAGATACACCTGCAGGCCCTGATAACTAGATTAGCAGCAACAGCTGCCAGACCACGCAGCAACAACCAAGAGATATTGTTGTGTCCTGGCCAACGAAGTTTCCAGATTGATTCTCAAGTGCTTCCCGTACATCACTGTTAGTGAGAACAACGCATCATGAAAGTAGATGCTCTTCATTGATCTTGAAAATGTAACACTTTTCTCCTTAGATGTATACAATGAGGTTTGAAACTAACATCAGTTCTCAGTACCTCTGCTGTATAAAGGGATTGGACGTTGCCTGCTGGCAGCTGGGAAAGAAAGTAATGGTGTCTGGGTTTTGTATGACCTCATATTAAAAAGCATATCCTTATTGGAGAAGAACCCAGATCAACTGCTTCATAGGTGTCCTGCCACACCAATTCTTATTGATTAGAAACTAAAATTAACATTTCTTCTTGGCAAAGCTCCACTTGAATCACACAACAAAATCTGATGAGCCTCAGAGCAACTGACAATAACAAGCTAAACCTAAAAGTACACAAAACATGACAGGGATGTAGTTGTCTGTGTTTGGAAAAGAAGCTTTGTGTCCCTACAAAGCTAGGAAAACCAACTCTAATATTACTGACTGCACTTCAGCACTGTACTTGCTACTTCTTCTAGAAACAGGGAAAGACATTTCATAGAAAATACTATAAAATCTGGATGCTTCTGCACAATCCCCACTATCAATCCAGGCTGGGGGATGAGATGATAGAGAGCAGCCCTGCAGAAAAGGACTTGGGGTGCTGGTGGCTGAGAAGCTGGCCATNCAACCTGATCTAGTTGGGGATGTCCCTGCCCACTGCAGGGGGGTTGGACTAGATGACCTGCACAGGTCCCTTCCAACCCAAACCATTCTAGGATTCTGTGATTCTATGATTCTATGACTTCTCTCTTGGCAAGAACTTCAACTTAAAACAATGAAAAACAATACAAGTTAAAACACTGATGAAGTAGTAAAAGCAGATTGGATGTCTGGTCAAACCAAAATAACGGAAAGAATTCTAGGATTATTGGATGCTGGATGTCTGTTGTCTTTCTGTGAGAGCTCTGGAATGGAGATACATGAACACAGGCTCTTCTCCACTGTTGAGCTGGTGTGAGGCCGATTCAGCCTGCACAGTTCCAGTCAAGTGTCACTGCACTGCAGACACACTGCTGGAGAACAGTAATGAATATGCAGCAGAGAAATTGATTTGTTATAAGATGCATCATAACAAGTTGTAAAGACACGTAAAAAAGAATTTTAAAATACTTAAAAGATGATGCTAGCTTGTTGTGGCCTGCTGCAAAGCATTTATAAATTGGAGTACTTACAATAGTTCATGCATGTCTCTGCATGTTAGAACACCTCATCAGAGAATTTATTTATCAGGAAAAAAAACCCCAAGCACTGTTAAGACATTTTAGTTCTTATAAAGTTTACTGTCATTTGCAATTTTGCCAGATTTTATAAGGTACAATAGCAGATTGTCACATGGGAAAGGCTTGCAGGTTCAAGTCCTTATTCTTCCCTCTAGCAAGTGCTGGAACCAGCACATTTGGGACACAGAGGTTATGTCCAAGTCTTCCAACTCTTTGAAGGATAATTACCATACCTGCATAATCACATGGTCTACCTTCTATGCATTCATGTTAAGGGGAGGACATTAATCTAACAAACACCCAGCGGCTGACATGCGGCTGACATAGTATCTATCTATCTATCTATCTATCTATCTATCTATAAAACAGTTCTCTATAAGATACAGCTCTCCACCTAACAGCTGCAGAAAACCCCTTGCCACATTCCCCTTCCCTCCATGGAAAGGGCTGCATAATGCTTTTCTGACCTGCCATGCTAGGTAGGAGTGTTCTGCTGCAGGAAGACAGCACTTTTGGGTGCAACTCCAAGGATGCCCACATACCCCAGATGTGGGACAAGAGAAGTGTTTTGATGGAGGAAGCAGGAAAATTACACTGTATATACAAACAAATACAAGACACAATACCTGGTCTGCAAACAAAATCAATAGTCATCTATAGCTGGGCTGAAATCAATTTGTGTTCCTGTGTACCAGAGACCTGTTGACAAAGCCTATGTTATTGTAATACTGTGTTTTGTTAACCTATGTCCATAGATGCTTGTACTTCATTAAAAAGCCATTGTCAAATAGATTCTGTACATGGATATTATGTCTAATAAATTTTATTACTTACTGTAAAATCAGTAACATAACAAAGCACATTAAGCAAGTCCTTTTACCTACAGAAAACACATCACAACTATTCTCCTCCAAGATCTAATTAGATTAAGATTTGATTTGCAAAACAGAAAAAAATAAGCCTTTTACCTGAGGGAGATCTGGCTATAAGTCAGCAGCATACTTGTGTTTGTTGTTTGTTATTTTTGTTTATTTGTGTTCTGTTTTATCAAATTGCAAATTTGCCCAGTTAATAAACAAAAGGAGCAGACTAGTGATAGTGTCTACTTAAAAGTAAAAACTCAGCTACACATAAAAGCATCAAAAGATCAATTGTCTGCATTTTTTTTAATGGTTTTCTTTAATGTTTCATGCTGCATAAATATTTTTATAAACTTGCTTGCTAAGCCAGTAACATGAATATTTGCATGCAAATGTTAAGGATCCATAGATCCTAATGTCAACCTCTTCATTTCATATCCATATAACTATGACACCTAAACAAGTTCTAAATTCAAATCCAGCCTGTGCAATTCTTGAAACAGCATTTTGATTTGGGGAAACAGTGCCTGGGATTAGGACTGCAGTGGAGGCATGAAGTTGCATAAGCTCTTTGACATTCAAGTTGGTATCTGTAAAACCAGAGATCAATTACCTCCAACTGCTGAGCATATTACTGATGTAAGAGATCACAAGTCCATTGAAACCAAGGAGAGTCCCCACTGTGTTGGGCAGAGCTTGATCCCTCACTGTTTCAGCAGGATAAGAAAAGGAATTTCCCTGGCAATTAATATGCTGCCACTGCAGCAACAGACTGACATGGCAGGGTGAGGGATCTTGGTATGGAGTCTGATCCAAAGATGATAACTGGCTCCACACTCTGGGCTACAGGGTGAAAGCAGGGATTGATTTTGATTGTGTCATTTCTGGAAGTCTATCATCCATGGTGTAATTACTGGGCTCTTGGAAATGCTACCCATGGGGCAGGCTCTGCCTGTCTCTGCTTTTCTCCCTGAAAGGGACTATAAGGCTAAACATTCTAGTTGCCCACTTTTATGAGTAGGCCAACTTCAACATGCATCACTTGAGCACATTTGAGTGGCTGCTTTAACCTCTTCTGTGAAGAGGAAGACACTCAACCAGCCTTAATGTGAGGAGGCAATAAGGAAATTTATTGGTCTTCTGCTGGGAATCATCTTTCATGTCCATATGTCCAGGCTTTAGCATATCTAGGAGCTTGGTACCTCACCACTGACTGGGTCTGTACTCATATGACTCGATGAAAGTCTTTATTAGGCAGAGTGCAGCTCCTCCCTGCAGCTTCATTCCCAAACTACCTTACATCCCACTAACCTGGACCATGGGAAGAGTCACAGTGGAGTGGTCAGCACCATCTGCCTAAATATGCATATAACACTCTCAGGTATATCCAATTCATATCCAGTGTGCCCAGCTCATTTTTACTGAGGTCCTCTAAGAGGTTTCACCAGATTCTTTTACTGTTACTGAGATAGGAGAAGAAATTTCTATTGAATTTTGCTTAAAAGAAAGCAATCTTTTAGCTCTGGGAGGGCAAGAGTATTGTCTTCATAGCTGGAACTGCTTCAGTGCTACTTATTTCCTTAGGAGACCAGCAGCAGTGTGGTAAATGCACAATCCCCTGCAGTACCACACGAGGAGCTTGTGTCTGGGACAGCAGTGAAGCACAGCTTTAGTTTACTCAGAGTCCAGATTTACCCATTACTCCTGCATTATCAGCAATATTCCAGATCTGTTCAAAGTCAAAACACCAGAATATCTTTGTTCTCATGAGAAATCCAACAGCTCAGGGGGGTGGGAAACCTAAGCTGGAGAGAAATCCAAACTCCAGGTGTTTAGGCAAAAATAAGCTCCCCTTTCATTTTAATTTACTCATCACATAACTGGGGGGAAATGAATGTGGGAAATGTTGGTGAGTAGTGAAAAAGGCAAATTCTGTTTGCTGTTGACTGGAGGAAAGGATGATACAAAGGAGCAGAATTTCACTACACTACAGCTCATAGAGGGAAAAAAATTCTTCTCTACAGAATATTTAAGAGGAAAAAAATCCTTTTGTAACTTCCAATGTTTTGAAGTACATTTAAACAAAAATATTTGATTTTTGGTCTCCAGATTTTAAACAAAGACTGAGAAGAGGAGGACTGATGTAATGAATGAGATGGAAGAAACTCCTGCTCCAGATTTCCTAAGAGTAAAAGTAACAGAATAACCTTGTCCTTATGATAAACCTAATGAGTGACAGTAGAAGACATTTCAGCAGAAAACAAATCAACCAACTGTAAGATAATTTTGAAGGGGATGGATTCTCTCTTCATGACACTACACAGCATAGAACTTAAAATCTTGCTCTGTTTTTCTGATGTGTTAAAGCAGGGATCCAAGTCCTACCAAAAAAATAAAAGAATGTTTTTTGGAGTAGGTCTCTGCTACTTCAGTTTTTCTCTCTTTCTGAACAAAACCAGAATCCAGGCTTTGCAAAGTCACTGTGTATACTCAGCTCTGGATTTCAGAGTTCCAGTGCGACTGCTCCATCCATTTCTGTTTCCACTTAGGCATCTCTAAACCTGGGTTCCAACACAGGTACTCTGCAAGCTCAGCTTTCACACAGTACTGTATTGCAGACTGTAATTCACAGCAACTATCAAAGTCTCAATGAAGAGAGGTTTCAACCCATTGCTTTCCTAAAAAGAAAGCATAAAATTAACATTTGAAAACTGTCTATAGCATATTTATAGTGTTGCAAGAGTGCCATTCCTGTTTTTGCTTTGTGTCAGCAGTCTTCCACAGACCCACACTGCCTATGACCTCTCTTGCATTTAACTTTCTGAAGAAGAGGAGCAACATCACACAGAAGAGCTGGAAGAAACTTTATGACATCATCTGTGCTATCTTTCTTCCCCAAGGTATCAAAAGAAGTAATTTAAGGGCACCCTGATAAATCAGAGATAGCCACCCAATTTGTTTGGAGAAAGTATGTGAAAGCTTTCCTACTTTAGAAGGCCAAAGAACCAGGCTAAACCTTTCAGAGTGATAGTCTTATTTCATGGCACTTCCTTCTCTTATTCAAACTCTAAACTACAAGAAGACCCTTTGTAACATGGCTTTTGGTCACAGGTTTGTCAGGAAATTGTGTAAGAGAAGACAAGCACTGAAATATTTCAGGCTTACAGAAACTATCTGTGCAAGACTGATCTTAAGAGAAGATGCAAAATCAAAAGTGGGCAGTTGTGTTCTTGTTTATCCCAATCTCACCCCACCCACATGATAACAAAATAGGCACCGTGCCGAAACTTTGTGGCAAGAGGCTATTGTGTGGGCTTAGAATAATTTAAGAATTGATTGTTAGCCTGTTTCTTGGCTTCCAGCTATGAAGTAATGCTCTAACTAGAGTGTGGTGTGCTGAAGGGCTCATTATAGGCTTTAAAGCTGTCTCATTTCCAATTATGAATATTAAAAAGAAATGCTCTGAGTGACTCCTGTGTTATAATTAATACTTCAGGTTTTGGTTTGGTTTGTTGTTTTTTTGTTGAGGTCTATTTTTAAAACTCTTTCATAACTTATTCCTGAGTTAGTTCACGAAAACCCAGCACTGTTCCTGTTTATAACAGTGGGGAAATTCCCAGTGAAAAAACTAATCAGACCCAAGTTATGAAAACAACACCCTTATTTAAAACAGACCCCTAGCCTTAAACAATCTTCTAGCATTGCCTGCTTGTGTACATCCAAGAAAAAATTTTATAGCCTGCATGTTCCAACCTTAAAACAAAACAAACCAAAACAAAACTCCTGATTATTTATTTATGCCCTTTTTGTTTAAGAAGTTAAATCCCCAGAGCATCTCAATTTAGATCAAAAGGAAGCTACCAAACTTCACCTGGCACACCTGTGCCGTGTGATTTCTTAATTACCTGCCTAACATTCCCAGAGCTAGGAGGCAGAGATGCACAACTCATTTAGCACACAGTCAGATCTCTGCAGTGCACCTTGTGTAGCAGAGCCTTTCCAGAACCCCCGAGGTGATAACCAGCACTAAACGCTCCTGCATCTCCACAGACACTTGCCTTTCAGTAAATTGCTTTCTCACAGGTTTCAGAAGGCAGGGTGAGAAATCTGGGGAAAGGGATGCATTTATGAGTTTCTTGATGAAGGTTTTCACTGTCTAGTAGATGGCAGATGGGAGTAGCCACGTTCTGAGGGTAGACTTGAGCCTCATTCCACTAAGACTGAAGCTTAGGACTCAATCTGTTAACTGTGCTACTTACAGGTTGGTTTTACTTATGTTTGATATGCAACTGCCTAGGGAGCAGGGGAGAGCATGGCCATCTGTGCTGAACAGCAGACAAGCCTTCAGTTGGCAGGCCTGGGCATGAGGAGCATCTCACCTAAGGAGACATACCCAAAGCAGGAGAACATGGTATAACAAGGACAAGGCTGATCTGAGGGAGGACACATCAAGTTTCTGCTGAGATGAGTCTTCTTCTAGGCTACAGGATGTTTCTATGCTGTGATAAGAAACCTAGCTCATGTTAACACATGACTGTTACTTTGCTTAAAAGCTGGACTGGCCATTGACATGCCATGTGTCTAGCTGAGGAACTTGTGGTTTTGGTCACAGATAAGATCAAACTCCCCTGCAATGTTCATTTTGCACATGTACTGACAATGATGTCCTTTGCAGGAGAGGATCAGTCACATCTTTGTACCTCCTGTCTAACACCAAACACTTTTAGTGGTGTGACCTCATGTGCGCACAGTTTTATATTTTAATAGGGGATTCACTATAATTTCTCATTTGCAGTGGTTTGGATAGCAATTAGGCACCAAACATTACAGCCTCTTTGGCCATTTTTCAACAATGTAATTTTATTAATTGGCCAAAGCACTGACTCTATTACCCTAAATGTAATTTAAACTGCCAAGAGCTGATGGCATCTCTGTTGATACAGTGAAATTATACAGCTGTGGCAGGCAGCTAAAGGTAAGCATTAGTATTAATAGTTTAAGTGTCTCCATAACACCCAGAAGCTCCAGCATCATTAGGATTCTTTGTATGTAAGAGGTGAGACAGATGACTTGGAATATACACAAGCTGAATAGATGCAATCAGTGTGACAGCAGCCCTTCATTTACAGGCAAGTCATTCAGTGTGACCCACCATTAATGGAGACAGAAAACATTAAATTTTATTACAAAAAGACATGTCTTTGTGTGAAAGATTTCAGGAGAAAGCTTTTTTAGTTATTCGTTTAAAAGTTCAATTTTTGGTTAAGAAACGTTTTCATTGCCAAAAAAATTGCCAAAAACTGCAAAATCCTGGTGGGGATCAGAGAGACATTGAGAAGACTCTGTGCAGGACCTGTTCCAAGTGCAAAAAGTCTCCAGTGGCAACATCCTCCTGATATGACTACAAGAGCACATGAGCCAGCAAATTTCATTTTGAACTCTTCAGTGCATGAAAAGTTCAAATAATTTTGCATGGGAGATTGAAGAGCCTCTTACAGTTAATAAAACCAAGGAGAGGATCAGACACACGGAGATTTGATTAATCAAGAAAATAATTAATATTCTACACTTACTTTTAGAACTTCAATACACTCTTGAAGACTCAGCCAACAAGACTTATTGTGCTTTGAAATCACAGTATTTTTCAGAAACACTACAAGGTTGTGTTGGAGATGTGTTTTCTACGTTATGCTTCATAGCAAGGCACTTCCCAGCTTCCTCCACACAATAGAAAAAATTAAAAAGAGTTATCAACAAGGAATCTATCTGCTAAAAGTTAATGAGGAACATCTGGTGGTCTGCTGGGAGAGATGGTGGAAAAATGGGTGGGAATTTCCAGCTTTAACTATGCTGCCACTCCCACAATATTCAAGACAACAGAAAAACTTGTCAGCAGGAGGTCAAAGTCATTAGTAGATTTTTTTCATCTACAGAGAGATAGATGAGATACCCATAATTTCAGAGACATTATTTAGGATTTTCCAAAGTTCTCACATTAAGCTAATTTATCATATCTTTTGGAGCTACGTTTCAAAGGCTTGTGAGACTACCACTTACCCAGGACTGTAAGTGAGCAAGGGCTCAGATTCACAAAGTAATTCAGTTTAAAAAGCTTCCAAACACCAGCCAAGTCAAAATGACTGGCAATGTCCCATGGGTTCATGATCCCAATCCTGTTGCAAAGCACATTATCTTAGGTAATACTCTTACAGAGTGGGAAATGTCCTTCTATTTGCCACTGGCTAAGGCCATACAAATGAGCCATTATTGCCTCTTAACTGATGCTCAGTGGTTTGTTAGATTACCATCATTTTAATTGTGACTCTGAGTCCTAAGAAGTTGTGATCTAAGGCAATTCAATTTCTAGATGAAGAGTAATGCAAAATGCTTCCAGCACACAATGGCAGTCAACAGGTAAGGTAATATGAAGTTCTACAAATACCTTCTGAAAGTCTGACCTGAAATACACTATAGAGAAAGTGTTTTAATGAGTCAAGATGAGAAATGCTGATATGGTGTCTTTCATGATCTTACTAATTCCAAGCAATTTACAAGTTTCTTTTTGCACAGTTTATAAAAAAATTTAGCTCTTCTGACCTGTTTTCATCTCAATTTTAAATAATATTAATAATAGTGTGATTAAGACTACAATTCACAAAAGCCCAATACTAGATTTACAGTTTTCTTTCTTACCAAACTACTTATTCAGGAAACAAACAGCATCAGTAGATATTATTTACAGGCATGACAACAGATATTCCTAGCTCTGGGATGACTGCTGAAGTTTACATGTGTAAAGATAAGTCTAGGTTTTAAAGCCCTCTTGAAATCAATTATGGGATTCAGAGAAATGACTGTAGGGATTTTCTAAGCAGACCATTACTATTCATTAACATTTTTGCATGAATACCATGTATCATCATTAGCTGATATTCCTACCTATCAGATATGGATTCAAGGGGACCTTAAATTATGACTGGGAAGGATTATTAAAACCATGAAATCAGAGGGAGAACTGAAGATGACAGCAAGAAGGCTAGAACTTCCCCAGCAACAGAAAAATCTGAAGGAAATTGAACGTGGCTGGGTCAAGAAGTTAGGGGTCATGAGTTAGGTGCTCCTGTTGCAGTCTCCTTCAGATGCACGACTTTCACACAGTAAAAGTGGTTGTATCTCTAAAAATAGGACAACATCAAACTCCACTCTTGAACTTGGAGTGGAAAGCACAGTTTTGGGGCTTTGCCCATCCTCTGCTACCCTAAAATATCTGCAAGATCCACTAACAACTTGTCCAGCCCAGGCAACAACCCCTTTTTGTTTTCAGGAGGACACTGGTAGCTAGCAGTTATTAATGTTGCTGCTCTACCAACTCAAATAACAGAGTTTTGAGTCACCAACACAGACTCCAGCCCCACTGGTTTTCCTGGGAGTCACTGTGATCCTGCATAATAAAATGCCTATTTTGGCAATCTACATTTTTTAAAAAAATAATGGAAATTACACACCTCAAACTGTGTTAAGAGAATCTTGCAGTTGCAATCAGATGTGAGGAAGTGCCAGAATCAAATTAGCTCTCCAGCCTTGATTCAATCCCTTTTTGCATAGGCATTATCTTTAATAGCATGATCATATACTTCTCCCTCCTGCCAGGCACAAAATGGATGGCATCAATGATAGATTGGAGGATATAACAAAGGGAGACTGCTGCCCACAGGATATGGACTTCTAAAGCTAGATGGCTACAAGAGAAGGGGGGAAATAAAGAGGATTCAGGCACAGCAATAAGAGATGCACTGCGGCATGGCCATTCCAGGTGTGACCTGGATTGCAGCTATCGCATCAGGAAAGGTAATAGAAGGTGGTTACAGCTCACAGCTTCTCTCACTAAATCTGCTCCTAGGGTTTACCAGAAGAGAGAGGATGTTGTCCTTGAGAGCTGGCTGCATTTCTGCTGTTCAGCTCCTAGGCAAAGCTAAGCAAGCAATTTAAACCAGCTCATTGTCTCACAGTTATAAATTGTACAGCTCCATTTTCTGGGTGCCTGACTAGATGCTGTGGAATCTCTGAGCACTCACAGCCAACTATCACATAAAATACAGCTCCATTCTCTGCAAAGTCAAACTCTAACTAGCAGAAGCTCAGCACTCAAATTGTGGCCTGCCAGCCTGTCCCACCTGTGGCATCAGGTTAATGCCAGATCTCATCTGCTGGGCTGCTGGGAAAATAAAACCTTTTTTTTTTTGTGTGAAACTCTCTGACAGCAGAGGAAAATAATAATGTTGAATTCAGAACAGGAGCTGGCAGGAGGGAGAAAGAAAAGACTCGAGGTCACAAGATAAATAGCAAAAAGAAAATGAAATACTACTTACTCATTAAAGGAACCTGGGCCAATCTGTGTGCTGAAAGAGGAAGGGAAGCAGCAGGGGGACCAACGTGTAGGTCTATAATTAAGAATTATGGCCCACTCATTACACCCAAAGTAACCAAATTAAGATTGCAAAGGTAACCTTAATTCTGTTATTCCTTGACTATCATGGTTTTGCTTCACAGAATAGCTAATATACGTTTGAGGAAGGCTAATGTTCAGGTTTCATTTGTCTGTATGCATTACCTACAACCATAAGATACAGAATTTAACACTTAGAAGTCACTGAAATTTATCATTAGAATGATTGGCATGAATTATTATACAAAAAAATATAAATTCTTTGAATCTTGCCCTCAACTACCAGTTGTTGCTTAAACCTTTCCTTTGTTATTCTTCCTAATAGTGGAGCTTGGCCACATGGAGCATATGGGACTCTTGAGGAATGGGATTTAAGAAATAGAAATCAGTTCTTGGTAATTTAACATCAGGTGTAAAGCTCTGTAAAGGAAGGTTTTTTGTTTGATTAAGAAAATGTGTAGACATAATAATTACAGAGAATTATAAATTCACATCCAAATTTAGATTTAAAAAATTCAAGATTAACAGATTTGTTACTTTTCCTGTTTTCTATTTTTGCAGCAAATATCTGTATTATTATGTTCCTTGCAGCTGCTTTTGGCATCTAGCTTGTTAGTCCATGACTTTACTGTAGCTCCCATCGAAAGCAGTATTTTTTTCAGGATTTGTTGTCACGTCATTAACATCTTTATTCAGAGGTCTTTACTTACATCTTTACTTGAAATAAAGCATTCAACCATATAGTAAACATCTTGTGGACCTCACTTAAAAACAACCATTGGCGGCTAGTAAAAGATCGAATGATTGCATAGCACCTGTCCTAACCTTCAAAAATATTTGGTTGTATTTCATGTGCTACCAATTTTAGCTCCTTTCCTATATTCTGTTAGTGCCTGAGCCTGGCAGTAGTGGTTTTTTGCAGACCTGTTAGATGTCATCACCCTTCAGTACTCAGATTTGTTTTGGCTTTTAAGCATTTCTCTAATTCTCTTTACAAGGAAACAAAATCTGATCCTTCATAAAACTTCAGCTGTTAGGATGAAACTGCATCTGCAATAAGAGGAAATTAATAGCAAATGTTTATCCAGGCCACTGGTGAGTGTGTGGTGGTTTCCCTGCCTGTCCTCAAAGGATTTCAGTTTTTATAGCCTGTGGCTGTTAAATCTTGGCTCTTAATACATATGTACATTTAAGTATGTATACTTCTCTAGCTTCCTTCAGTTATTATGTTATTAGATGTACTAATTTTGACTATGGCCAGAACTTCAGTGAANCACAAGGGATTTTCAGACTGTGCCTGACTGAAGAAATGGTAGTGACAGCTTAAACTGTTAGTAGTTCTTCAGCTGCTTGTTCCTACTTTGCTCATCATTACCACCTCATGAAGAACTCCAGCAAGACACAGTGGATAATTAGTCTGAAATTAATAAGAGGGGGGCAGCATCTTCCATAACTTTAGATCATTGAAGAATGCACATTAGGAACACTTTAGGTTCATCCAAAACTCTTCAGAGCAAGAGTTTGGATTAATGAAGTCCATTCTTGCTGCTTTGTTCTAGGATTCTAGGAACTTCACTTTGAGGTCCTGGGTCCTTTAAAACAAATCTATCACAAAAAAAGCAGCAAAGTAAAAAGCCACCCATTACTTTTCAAACTGTAGATGTGGGTTTGTCTATCTGATTTAGGATTTGAACTTTTATTAGTGAAGTTAGCACTAGTTCAGGTTAAAATGTAAGCAGTTTGCTTAACAGGAGATACCTGCTAGAGGGTGGGATTATATTGTCTGGTATATTTTAAAAGCACAAAACTTACTGTAAGACCTTATTCTGGACACAGGTAATGGTAGTGAAAGGTGGTGAACTCAACAAAGAAATGAAATTTTAATCAGTTTTGTGTAGGATATAAGCATTGTTGCCTTCATGTCTTCTTCCCAATAGATTACTTCTTTCTAAGCAGAGATGCTTGAATCATTAGCTAACATTCCCTTCTGTCACAATTTTTCACATCCATGAAAATGTCTAGCAACAAAGTACCTTGAAAGGATCAGCAGTGAAGCACTGATTCTACTATATAGCAGGGTAGTTGTATCCTTTGAATAAGGCAATTAAACTTCCACCTTCCTTTATCCTCTCTTACATCTGCTCTGTTGGCATGGTTGAAATATTAGAGCGAATCTCATCTAAACCCTCTGAACAGAAAGTCAGGATCCATTCAAAGCCCAGAAATATTACTGGAAGTACCAAAAGCTCATCTTTACAAAAAATATTATATCTCAAGTTTGCTTCCTGCAAAAAGGTTAAAGGGCCTACATCCAATTAATAGTATGTATCTACTTCAGTCCAAGACATAATTTAGTTGTGACTATATTTTATTGCCCCCCAGTCACTTCTAGACTTTAACTACTGTGGCTGGTTTTATTTTATCCCAACTATTCTTTGGTCAAAGTGTGGTTATGTTCAGATTTATTTTGGAGCTTCATAAAAACACTCTGCAAAAGCAGAGCTTGAATTGCCACACATATGAATGTTTGTGGGATTTATTGGTATGGGAGATGTGTGTTTAGAAACAGGAACAAATGTTCAGTCGGTGGTTTATTACTGATTTAAGAACAAATTTTAAGAGACAGCTGCCTTAGCTAGAGAGTTTATCTCCTCTTTTTAAAATTATTTCTCACTTTTATAGCAAAAAATATCATGGCTCTTACTGAAGCTTCCACCACTCCTCATCTGCTTCTAAACACAGGACAGGCTGCTCTTAGTGGGAGTTTAACTTCATTAGGAGTAAGGACAGACCTGTAAAATGAGATGGGGCATAAAACCTCACCTTGAAACTAAAAGAGGAGCTGATACAGAGAAATGACAAGGCAGCTTGTTCTTTAGCACTGACAATCAACCTTCAGGACTGTGAAACATCCTCTGAGTCAGTATTTCCCTTTTCCATGTCAATCCACTCCTGGAGGGCTGAGCAGTGCAATCAGCAGCTGAGGACAACCCCTCTAAACCCTATCTGAGGGACCAAAGATTGACTAATGGGACCAGGATCCGGGTTGCTCAGCTACTCTCATACCTCACTCACCCATTCATCCAGCTGGAAAAGAACAAGTGGTGCTAACCTAAACCCAGAGCTGGGATAGTTTGTTTAAAGGAAATGAGGATGTCTAGGCTTTGACTCATTTTCTTATCCAAAGGGACTACCACAAAGGGATTTTATGCCTCTGAGCTTCAACTCCCATTCTAAACAAGTTCCAGACCTTTGTCCTGAAAACTAGAGGAGCATTTGCCAGCTGCAAACCCCAGGACTAGCTCCTGGAACAATCAGCTTCAGTGGACCATCAGCTCCAGCAACAAACCCAGTGACATTTGGCAAATCCTCAGAAAATAGTGTTGGAAGTCCAAATTCCCATCTGTTCCCACTGGCAGCTGTATCTCCAGACAAGCTATTGCTTATTCTGTGTCATCCCTGTACAGATGAGAGCCCAGACACAGCCTTTTTCTCACCTGTAACCTTCAGAGCCAGCTTTGTAAGCTGCAAGGAAAGAGGCCAAGTCACAACATTTAGATGAATGCAGAAAGCTGAAGTATTTTTCCCTTTCTACAGCACAGGGATCAGTTGATGTCTAAATTCCCATGCCGTCCTCCCAGATATTCATCCTGTCAGACTAGGGAAGAGGAAAAACAACAGTCCCAGGAGCAAGCTCTTGTCTACAGAGATACATTTCACTCTTTCCATACGGCTTCATAGGCCACCATGAAGTTCAATGAAATCACACAGCCCCATGGCCTATGCATACCAATATTCTGGATCTTTTTATATATTCCCTGTGATGTCTCAAATAAGATAAGAGGGTCTGCAAATCCTACATGCACTGAAAAAAATACAGTATATACACTTCATACCTTTGACAGTTGCTCAGCCCCAATGCTGAAAGGAGAGACATAAAAAGCAGGTGTTCATGAACTGTGGCATTGAAAATACTGTGAGGAAAAGATACATGTTAATCTCTAAATAAAGTGACATAGGGAAGAATATTTTTATAACCCAAGAAAATGTTAAAGTAAGTTTAAATTTTACCACAAAGTCTACCTTGCCTATTTACTGTGCAAGGTGATACATCACCTCGATGTGAGCAATAAAGATAAACTGTGTTTTAAGGTAGGACTATGAAAATTACAATGTGGATACAACAGTCCTTTCCCCTTGAAGCATTCCATTTCTTCTTATCATTTCA
The DNA here is from genome assembly GCA_013396975.1 of Bucco capensis. Classification (NCBI taxonomy): domain Eukaryota; kingdom Metazoa; phylum Chordata; class Aves; order Piciformes; family Bucconidae; genus Bucco; species Bucco capensis. The sequence goes on along the minus strand of VWZO01016725.1, from coordinate 1,197,761 downwards.
CACGTAAACTAGAAATGGAAATATTGGAAGCAATGCAGGCTTGTAAGAGATTTAGGCTAAAGAAAGTGGAGTCTGTTTCTCTCCCAGGCTATAACTATACTGCGTGTATTTGAGCAAATTGTTTAACAGCTCCCATTCTTCCCTGGAGACAGTATGTAAATAATTATAAATCTAGTTATTACCTCTGTGAAAGTGTACTCTGATTATCCCAAATGAACTACACAAGTCTTGGGATTTATTATTAGATTCATGCATTATGTATATAGTGTAGCTATGTCCAAGAAAAAAAGCAAGTCAAATTGTAATTTATGGCATGGTCCTTCTCAATCTCCATGGTCAGAAATGGTGACTGATGTTGTCTTGGTGGGTTTTGAAGACCTTCTCTCATTTGAGGGAAGGGAAATGTGCTACATCTTTCTTTAAAAATAAAAAATCAAAGAGAATTCTGTAAAATATCATTTAACACAATTTTATATGTTTCCAGGGTTTGGTTTTTTTTTCCATTATCCTTGTGGGAATAGAAAGGAATGGCTATCAATTGTGCCTGTTACACAAATTCAAAGGCAGTGGCTGCCTGTGCCGTAGTTGAACCTGCAGCGCAGTGCCATCTGGTGCCCAGGCAGCGAACAGGCTGCCCCCGGGAACGAGCTGCACCCTCTCTTCTGCAAAACGTGTTTCATTTCTACAAAGTAGCAGGTCCATTAGGCACTTCACTGCCTTTAATGAGATAAATCATCCCACAATACCCTTGTCAGCTAGACAAGTATCATTATCTCCTTTTGCAAATAGCTATTCGGAGGCAAACAGGTAATCTGAGTTACGGAGATGACAGAGGGAATCAGGGTGGAAGTCAGGATCAGCTTGAGGAACAGTGATTTACTAGGCTGCCCAGCAGCCACCCAGCAAGAGGGAGTACAAGAGCAGGGGTTTGGTGCTCATGGGTGAGCTAGGAAAACCTGCTCTTGCTGCCACAAACCCTAAGGAATAGGGAGTATCCAGCAAAATTAAGACATGACAAGTGCAAAACTGATAAGACATTTTACCTGTTCTGCCTGTGGAACTCACTGCCAAAGGACATCCCCAAGGCCAAGAACTCAGTAAATTTTTGGATGACTCTGTGGTCAGAATTTTTCAGGGCTGCCATTTTTACTGTCAGGAGAGGACTAATATACCCACACTTCCGAGTTTAAAACATTCTCTGATTTATAGAAAGTAGAATGAGCTGAGATGCTGGATAAAGCTGATTGTCCTACAGCTGCGGGGAACAATCACTCTCCTTTAAGCCACCTAATCCTGGCTGGACCAGTAGAAGCAAGATACTGAGATTTTGAGGATACAGCAATTTCCTTGTTTTTACAAGAGCGGGCAGCAGCTTTCTATTCTGCAACAGACCTCCCATCTGATCTTGGGCAAGATGCCTAGGATAAAATTAGATGTGCTTGTAGATCCAGTGTAACATGTGGCCACCAAAGGGGACCTCCTCCTCCTTTCTCATCCAGTGCATGGTGTCAGGATCTCTTCTCACCTTTCAGTGAGCCATTTCAGCCCACCAAACTAGAAGAAATCTATCAGGAGTCCTGAGGGGAGAAGGAATCAGAAGTGAGCTGTTGAGCAGAAATGAACTTGTATAATCAAGCTACATTTTAATGACATAGGATGAGCCATTTTGACAGCTCATTGCCACCAAAATAGAGAAGTTCTTCTCTTCCTCTGTCGATTCCTCATTCTCCCTCACTGCTGTTACTAATTTGGCTCCACTTCTGGTGTCACTGACCCCTCTGAGCCAATTCCTTTCACTAATCCCGCAGAAAACAAACTCCACAAGAAAATCCAAAAGACTTCTTCTGGGTTAATGAGTTTCAACTGGTTTATAGCAGAATCTAACTATACCAAACTTGGTGTCAAAGGAGTGGGACTTTGCAGCTGGGAAAGGGAAGGAGAGAGCAAAAAAGGGCAGAAGGGAAAGAAATCACCTCTCCTTTTGGTCAGTCATCATCTAAGCTCAAGCTGCCCATGAAACCAAACCCAAGCTGTCATCTCACAGTTAATGATCACCAGATGGCCACATACTATGAAAACTCCTCTATTCCTTCTCTTTTCTAATATTCAGTTGCCTCATACGCTTTCTAATTGTACTATAAAAGATTTAAACATATCAGAAAAGTGTTGAGGAAAACGCAATATTTTCCTCTCTATAGAGCTCTTATGAGGATTAAGAAAGTAAATTCCCTAATAAATGAAGGACTAAGCCTTATTACTGCAATGACATATAACCAAATTCAGATCTATTCTAATGATCTTTTCATAGAGCCTACATCTCCATCTGGATCTTACATGCAGCTGAGAGAAGCCTATTGCAATAAACTGTTAAAAATCAACATGAGTGAATAAATACGTCCTCACCCTTCACATCAGTAGAATTAAATAGCTAGTTTTTAAGAGAATGAGACACAGACAAGGGTATAAGAAGGTGTAAGGAAAGAAAGTCTCTTTGTGGCAACTTTCCCATATTATGTAACATACTTAATATATATCAGTGCCTCTTAACCCCAAATATGATTTATATCTCTATTTATACTCTGACTGCATTTGTCCCACAGTTTCATCAGGTTTAATGCCTTCTCTGACAGGGGTGTGGGGTAAACTGTAAGGAGGAGACACCAATGGCAAAACTGCTGACTTCAGTAAAACCAGGATGTCATCCTTGACACTCAGATTCCAAGCTCCCGTAGCATCTCTGGGAGCAGAGCAGACACCTAGGTTTCTGCTAGCTAAATAACTGATCTTGAACAAGGGAGAAAGGTCATCTGGTTTTACACAAACACCACCAATTCTCAGGTCTCAAAACTAAGCTTCCTCTAGTTTAGCCTAATATTTAATATCTCTTTTAAAGGATCTAAGTACTTTTCAGGGAGGAATGATAGGTATATAATAAAATAACCTACAGCTCCAAAATAAAGATATGGGTGTAAGATTATGAGTTACCTGCTGTTGTAGCCAGTACACAGGCTGCCCCATAGCAATGTAAAACAGCCATGGGCAATGTCAGACATCACTATCTGTTGTGACAGCTCTCCCTGCAGACAAAAAGAACTGTTCGCAGAATACTGGCAAGGTGACAGGGTGCTAGCCTGTAATTCTGGAGAGGTTAGATGGACTTTGGGGTCTGTGAAATAACAGAAATCTCAAAGAAGTCTTCTCTGGTGTTTTTATCAACTTCCTCTTCCAGTTTGAACCACCATCAGCAGCTGACAACCAAAGCTTGGAGTTTTGGGGAAAAACGTTAGGTTGTGTTTTATTATGAGTAATAATATTTACAGTACAATAAAGCCTGGAGGCCAACAAGATTGGGATCCATTGTAGTAAATGAAAACCACTTGTCTCTGAGTAATTAAATAATTAAATTATTAAATCATTTTTAGATCTTCTTAAAAAGTCCTTATTTTTATCTACACATGAAACAACCAAAACTCCTTCAGTAGTGGGGTAAATGAGAGAGAAAGATCTTCTTCAGACAGTTCAGTGGCTGCCCTCAGGTTCTTCACCTCTGTCACGTGGCTCCCTCATGGTAACCTGCTCATCCTTCCAGTCCCTTAGAAAAACACTTTCCTGGCCAAGCCAGCCATACTGATACAAAACCGGGTGTAGACTAGACCAGAGATAAGGAAACTTTGCTAAACAGGTGTGGCTCTTTATTAGACACTTCATGCTTTCTATTTTTACCTTAATCTCTTTGTTCTTCCCTCAGGGCTTGTGTAGTCTAGAAAAGATTTATTTTAAAACTTATTAGCTCAAGCATTTGAGCTAATACACTTTAAATCCCTGGTTTCTGATCCTCACTCAAACCATGGCTACTTTAATCTTCCCAGGCAGGGTGCAGGAGTCCCTTTTGCACCACTAGGTCCTTATGGAGGACCAGAGTGTCCTAAAGTTTCTCTTGACTCTTTCACCTAATTAAGCCACTTTTCCATCAGTTGATGCAACAGAAAATACTTTGTGCTGCTTATTCCAGGACTTTAACAGGTGTTAATTAAGATATTTTAGCTAGCATATTTTAAAAATACACCTTTTATCCTAGGGCTGCAGCGTGGGAGCAAGTTCCTGCAAGGCAGCTGAGCCCCCAGAGCTGCACAGGCACTGTCTGTCTGCTGCTTTAAACCTCCACTTGCCTCTCTAGTCCTAATCTCAGCAATCTCTACACACGTATAATCCACAAACCAACAGCCAGAATGTACTTTCTAAGGAAAGCAATTATTTAAATGTTCCCCAATAAATTCTCAATTCCATTTCAATTAACATACTTAAAACTGGCTATCATGCTACCTGCTTAGCCCCTGTATCATTTGAAAACTGTGTAGCCATGGTTTGAAGAATTATTTACTTGCTATTAAGAAAATAATGGCACTTCTGCCACCTTCATCACTGCCTTCACATTATTATCAACTTCTGTCTGAGTGCCAAGTAATTTAATCAAACTTGAGAGAAGAAATAATGTTTCAGTTGAACAATGGTGTGGCCCTTTGAAAAGGCAAAGATTTGCTCTAGGGTACACTAAAAGGAGAGAAGGTCTATAAACAAAGGGTAACACTGTGAAAAAGTTATCTGTCAAGCTACTTTTTTTTTAATCTGCTTGCAAATTCCCCAGTAGAGTGCAACTACTAGAATGTGCCACCCTTCAACAGATATGCTACGTAACACATTGCTTATTTAGGGATTGTTGGCACTTTGTTCGTTTGAGTGCTTTTGGCTTCCTTTCTGTGCTCTGTGATAGGTTCACAGCACATTACTTTGTTTCTCTGCTCCAACTGGACAGTCCAAAGGAAAACACAGAGTTGTCTTGGATAAAGAAGAATATTAAAAATATTTAAAGAAAGAAAGAAACTGAGGGAAACAAAAGAAAGCAAGCAAGTTGAGGAAATGTTCAAGTGTGTGGCATCTATCTCTGTCATTTACAGTGTCAGGAACATTATTGTATCTGGTTTTGCTCCCAGATTGTTTAAACTATTGATGGAGGAAGAGAAGGCATAAGTCATATTTACTAACTGCCTGGAAAACTGTTCAGACGATGTAAATTCTTTGCATGTGAGTGCATGTCCATGTGCCGTGCTGTTTGCAAAGGGTGCAGTCCCTTATCCTTGGCCCTTTTGTTTGAGCAAATGCTTAAGTGCCAAGCCTTTGGCCAGAGACATCTGGAAACTGCTGCCTGTCCTCCTCACAGCACATACTGCAGACACTTCCAGAACAAAGTCAGTCGTCCTTCTTTTATCTGATGCTATCAGTGGGCAAGCATGGCTAACCCAGAGTGCCTTCTTTTTTTGGCCTCCTAGGCCTTCTCTGTTTCTGTAATTCCTCATTGTCAGCCATGTAATACAGAACTTGACCTCCTGGAAAATATTAGCCCAGGTTGTAGATCTGGGAGAGCAGAGGATAACAATGTGTTGATAACAATGGAGAGTACAGACTCCTAGTTACCAGTGGGTAGGCATGAACCAACAAACATCCAGGCTAGAGTCTATCTGTCCACAGAAGAGTTTCCTCTGAAGGAGATTGGAAATTCCAATAGCTCTGACTAATGAATTTATAAAGGAAATGATTGTAAAAAACAAAAGGTCTTCCTTTGCAGGATGGTATAGTTGTCCTAAGCAAGTAACCCAGCAGTAATCAACCTATGCATCCCTGTTTTCTGCCCCTGCTCCTTTGATGACATGGGTTATTAGGGTGGGATATGCTTTATGGGGGTAAGAAAGCCAAATCCCAATGTGATAATACTTTCAGATGATCTGAAGAGAGAGTAATATGAAGGTTAGAGTTTATATGACTGTTTACAAGAATGTTGTTATTACCGTGCTATAAAACAGAAAGGAATGTGACCAGACTAGTATAGAACATCAAAAGAATTGTAGAGTCATTTTAATGAGTTACTAGAAACTAAGTCAGGTTCTGCTGTTTTGAGGCTATATGGTTCATTCTGTGTAATGGATTTAAGTCACTTAGCAACCTTTGTACAAGTTGCAGCATGTTGGGGCATGCTCCCAGCTGGTGTTTAATGCTCCCAGCATCCCCAGGTGGACAGCTTGTCCTATCCATATTTTACAGTGTAGGAAAAGACAATTAGAGCCAAGACATCTGCTCCTCTGCTGCCTCTGACCTTGTGCGGACAGTGACATCTGAGTAAGAAGAGTGAAAAGTGGGGTTTGTGGGTGCCTGTTCACACCAATAGCTTTTCAAACTCACTGTGTACATGGGAAAAAAACAGCACAATCAAGCCAGGAAAATCAAGCCTAGCAGGACTACATATGGATCACATAGCTACAAGGAATAGGAGGCTTAAACAGGCATAGTGGGAAGTTACCGAAACACTACCTATCTTTAGCAAGAAATCTAAAGAAACTTTCAAACTTATAGGAGTTCATCTAACAGATATTTTTGCAGCATGTTATTTACCAGTATTTTCTGATTGTTTTAATTTCCTAGGAGCAATTCTTTTTTATGTTTTGGCCAAAATGTTACCTACACACCAAGAAGACAATGCATCCCAGAAGCTTCAGTTGTGTCACCAGCTACCATCTAACTGCTAATATTGCAAATCTCTGTTGGATGGAATGGGTCATGATGGGGAGCAAGGGTACCCAGATAGACCACAGGAGGGGAGACTTGCTGATACTGAAACATCTCACTACAGCTCTCTTTTATAACTCTGTTGGGTGTCTTTTGAGATTTTAAGTTATTACCCACATTTGGTGGAGATGATTACTTTTTCATATAAAAGGATCTGAAACAATTCAGAAGTCTCGAGTAAAGTGTCCAGGATAAACCATCCATGAACATCTCAAAAATACAAAACAAATGCAGTGTATCAGCTGTTTAAGTAGTTTATCAGCTGGATACAAGCTTCTGTGTGGTGTGCTGTGGAATATATGTGCCATACTATTATACACCTGGGTTATATGGTTTACAGCAAATTAAATTGGACATTGTTATAGACATATATTGATGTTATTAATAGTCAAATTTAGGATCATGGCATTATCACAAATGCCACACAGATATTTCAAATTTCCAGTCTCCTACTTTTAAAAAAGTATCTGTTTGATCAGTGCCTGCTTTGGGTGTCCTTTTTATTCACAGACCAAATATAACTGAAAAGAAAATTTCCTTTAAGTCCTTTGCTTATATGTCTCTGTCTTCATCTACAAAATCACCTCAAACTGTTACCCAGGGTTTTTTATCACATTTTTCCAACAGTACACAAGAAATAAATGGTTCTGACTGTGGAAATCCATCCTGGGAAGCCTCTGGAAATGCAATTCTCCCTGACATTTGCAGCTGCCACCACCAGGAAAAGTTCCCACACCGATTTTGACCTTCTGAAGTCCAGAAGCAAAAAATCTCACCTCTCTGTCAGTTTGATGTTGTATCATCCAAGTGTAACACTACAGCTCACTGCTGCACAGTCCTACCCTTGCCTTGTTGTATGAGAAGCATCAGCTGCCTAATTTAAAATATCACTTAAAGAAATAATTTCTGTACACATCCAGTATATAATTGAAAAAAATCCTATTAAGTTTCATATACACATCCATAAAAGCAGTGATTTAAGTAGTTTTAGTAAATGTTGCATGCCTTAGTGCATATATGAGTCTATACAGGAGAGTCTTCACACAAATTGTCACTTTGTTCCAGTTCTAAGACTCAGCATCAAGGGAAGTGTTCTTACACTTGCCAAATCTCAGGCACTGAGCATCCATCTCACCAGGTGGGCTCCTACCTTGCACTCTGCCACAGCTAGGCCTGGATTTCATGCTGCCCTGTGCTATAGTCTATTTTCCTGCTCTTTGCCCTCACATGCCAGATGTCCTGGTTCATGGCCCAGTACCCAAAAGTATGGTGAGCAAAGTGGTGGCTATGTCCTGCTCCCACATAGAGCAGGGCAGTGGTGGCTGGAGGGCTCTGTGCTGTATCAACCAGTAGGTCTGCTGTTCCATAACACAACCTGATATCCAACCTGTCCTATCATTTGGAAAAAAGCCTAGCCATGGGGCTTGCCCACTAGGACAGAAGAAATGTTACCAAATCTACCTGTTGGGTACAATGCCAGAGGGCACAGGTGGCTGAGCAAGAGGCTGTGCTGTTACAGGAATTAATCAGCTGACCCCAGACCAAGGAGGTTTTCAGAGTTCTGTTGCCTTCTCTTTGCTGCATTTGGCCAAAGAAGGCAGGCTAGCTGTGCATGGACCTCTAGCTCAAGGCAGAGATCCACAGTATGTCCACCAAAGACGTGTCTTAAAACCAAGCTACAGGATCCATCATTTCAGGTATCCAGAAATCCTTGCTGTAATGTAGCAGTATTCTGGATGGGATGTCATAGCAGTCCCTGAAAGTGTTGGCATGAATCTCCATAGACATCTATAAGAGCTCTGCAAATTCTTTGGCATGAACATCCATATTCCTGAGTCCTGGATGAAATCTTTCCTAAGAAATTCAGTACAATAAATCTGACTTAAATTCCTAGTGTCCTTAGGTGGCAACATCAGATCCTAAACATTTATCTAAATTGAAGGTATTATGGCCAGTCTGTTTCCCCAGCTAGCTGTAAGCAACATCCAGTGGAGACAAACTTTCTTTTTTTCCATCTGACAAATGTCCAGGATCCACCTCTGTGCCTGGAAAAAAAAGAGTTCAGCATGCTCATTATACAAGAAGTCACACCACTGATGCTTCTGGAGACTATATCAGGTCACATAGACTTACACCACATCTTGCATCTGAGCACAAGTCTCAAAGAGCTAGTCTTGACCTGTTCCATGCATGAGTCTTGGGAGGGGTGGAAGAAAATGATGCCTGGAGCCCAAAAGGAGAGAGAAGGAGTGGGACCCCTGGGCGATGCAGGAGGCAGCTCGAATCCCAGGACGTGCTGGCCTACAAAGAACAACAAAAACCCAAACCATCTCCAGGTCACTGGAAGCTGCAAAGATTGGCAAAGGGTCTCTCCATCCCTGAAACTAGCTCTTCTGCTGGGTCCCTGGGGTTTGCAGCAGAGGTTCCAGGTGTATAAAGAAATCTCAGGGAAAGAGCCTTCCCCTTCTTTTTTTATTTACTAGACATTTTGTACAGCTCTGTGTGAAACCACCTGTCCCACACAACCACAAATATTGGAGCAGTGGAGCAATTTTTCTACCACCCACATAAGATAAGGAGTCAGGAGACACAAAGCCTCATTATATCCAAACAACAAAAAAAACAAGCAAAAACATAAGTGTTAAGAGGAAGCTGAAAAAGTAGCTGAAGAAATTCGCTATTGTGCAATCAAATAAAATTTAATTCCAGGGTGTATTTTGTTATTTAACACCTCTGCTAAGTGAAATCCATGTTCAAGCTACATTTTGAAACTCATAAAATCACCATCATAATCATCATCTCAGCTAAATTCTGCCATAGTTGGTTTAAAACAGCTTCCCAGTCTTCAGTGTATTATCCAGCATGAAGACAGCAGAATTGGTCCTTCTTTTAACTTCAGCATGCCACAAGATGTGAAGGAAGACTGGAGTTGGGCTAGATGACAGCTTTTTTAACCCAGCTAAGCACATGCCTCACCTCAAGAGCAGTCAGCTTCACAAAACCATCAGCTTTCCTATCAGGGGTTTCCTCCTGGTTGTGGGATAATAGAAAGAGACTTGCAAGATGAGAGTTGGAGGTGAGAATGCACATGACTCTAGACACTTTTCAAGAATAAACTAGTCTGCCTTGAAAGCAAATCTCAGGGATGGATGTCCCAGTGTGACAGTGGAGACAGAGGAGATTTGCACAACGTGCAGAGCCACAAGCCACACTGCTTTCTTGGAGGTTTGGCAATCCTGTCTTGAAGAAGACAATAAATTAAGTCCTGCACTAACGAAAGGACAGCATCTACTGCTCATACCTAAATGGACAACTAATACCTTCAGACTAACATTCACTCAAGGTCAGATACTATGGGACCAGTTCTTTATGGCTCAGGGTTGCAGGTTTCTGGGAAAGAAAAACTTGACACCAGGGAAGGGCTGAGTGTGGCACTCTTGAGACAGCTCACACTTTTCCTATGCTTGTCCTATAACCATCAAAACCTCTGAGACTGCTCTGAAATACTTTTTGACTTGGGGCAGTCAGAAGGTCAAGCAACTATTTCCCTAGCTGCAAAACTTCCAAATTATCCCAGTGCCCAGAGTCTCTTTCTTGTGCAGCAAAAACATGTATCTGGATGCTTATTCGTTGCTTAGACCCTAGTGTCATAGCTCAAATATGTTGACAATCAAGCCCCTTGCTCATCAAGAATGAAACTTGATCCATCCTTCAAATTCATCCCTTTTCTTCTCAAATCAACAAAAACACTTCTCTTTCTCATTTCCTTTTATGCAGAATCACGGAAAACAAGCCTAGCCATGACTTTTAAAACCATCTAAAGCATAAACCTCACCTGTTTTCCCAGGCAAAGCTGGAAACAAATACACCTAGCTGGCTCCTGACAGCAGCAGCAGCAGCCAGTAAAGCCAGTGGTGTGAAAAGCATGCCCCAGAAAACACAGGCTCTTACTCTTGTTCTTTCTAAGCTGTAGTTCACCCCCTGTTTGGTGTAAATGATGGCCTTAAAGCACTGAATCATGCCAAACGTCATCTGAAGGCACCATTTGTTTTGAGCATGATCTCTGTAACAGTTTGACAGGGAAGCACCACAGTACCATTGTGAGGATTAAAAAAGTGGGATGCTGAAATACAGAAGGCATCAAAGGGGAACTTCAGCTTGGCAGCCCTGACTCCAAAACAATCATCCCCAGGGACTCCTGAAAATCAACAGAGACCTCTGCATCATACTGCAGGCTTGGGCCCATGATGAAAGGTGCTCTAAAAGAGTCAACTGCAAGGTCAGTGTGCTTTACACCCACATGTTGAAAAATAAGTAAGCATCAGTGTCCAATTTAGTTGTCATCGCAGAGTGGGACTCCAAGGCAAAGGAATGCTATAAGCTTGTAAGGACCACACTTCTCTCCTTCCCTTTGATGTGAGCCAAAGTAATGGAGATTCTGCCAAGGTGTGACTAATTCCTTGTTACTATATTGCTTAATTTTCATATACTTTTGAAAAAAAAAAAAAAAGAAGGCCTTTAAGATTTGGAGGGAAAGAGAAACTCACCCCTGACACATTCCACAGAACATAACCAGCAGTACAAAGCAGGTCTTATTAACAGATGGTGAAAGCTCAATTTTAAAAGTACTGTGGGCATTAAAGGAGATTGTTTTATGTCTTTGACATGAATACTCAGCCTAGATGAACTATCAGGAGTTTGGTTTAAGTGAGATTAATGCTTAGTACTTGGAATCCATCCAAACTGATTAAATCTGATTGAGTAAGAGAGCACAACTTTCTATATCACTTTCAAAGTGGTATGTTAGGTGTATATGTACTATCTGAAAACGTAAATATAAACAGAAGGGAATGGAAAAATACCCTTCTCAGGTTTTAAATGAAAAAAAAAAAAGAACCAACTGTACAAAACACTTTAAATTTAGTTGACTATTAGACAAGTTAGACAAGGTAAGGGTATTAATGACATATAGTATATGTTACAGGGATAACAAGCCTGTATTCTGGCCCTGCTGAGAGACTCATTCATCTCCTGTGAAGTCATCTGAAGGGTATAAATTTGGGTGAGGAGAACTTGACTCCAGATCATTTGGTCAAGAAAGGTCAGGAAAATATGGAACTTTTCCAGTAGTTTGTAGTAGGCATGACAGAGATTTGCAGCCAGTAGTCTTAACTAGAAACAACATGTAGTTATATAAAAGTACACTTTCTATGTTTTACAGAACTTACTAATTTTATATATATTTATATGTGTTTTCAGCAGGTTTGCCAAGCATACTTTTACATACAATCCAGAAAGAGATTCAGCTCCAAATTCAGGTACCTATTCTTTGGTGCCTACTTGTAAACTTTGTGTCTCAGCTTAGTGAAGATCTGATCAATGTAGTCAATGAAGTCTACAGAACCCCATCAGCTATGCACTTCTGGGAGCTAGGTGCTTGGTCAAAATCAGGTACTGATATCTCCATCCAGTTGCCTAAGTATTTATGAAGGATAAAGGGCTATATCCTAGAAATATTGAGTCTGAAAAATAGACAAACAATCTCTTGACCTTCCTTTTTTATGCTGTAGGCAAGGGGGCACTAAGAAAGACCACTCTTGGAAGCCCAAATCCACGTCTGCACTCCAAGCTCAGACAGCAGGAGAAGGTTCAAAGTATATAAAAATAATTAAAGGGGTAATTTAGTAAGCCCAAAGGGTTTCACTTGGCAAAGCAAAAATTAAGAGATGAATCAGGGTCTATAAATATATAGCCTTTAGAAGGAGAAGACTGTTTCAGAAGACAATAGCATAATATGAATATGTGCCAATATTTAATATAAAAAGCCAAGTAATTCCAAGTCTGGTATTACTCTCTGTGTCTTAAGTTGACATACTTGGTAAAAACCAGTTCTGAAGTTTGTGCAGATATCAGCTCTGCCTTAGTGACTATGTCTAGAAGCAACTTGCATTACCAAGTAGCAACTTGGTAGCCAGAATCTCTGAGGCTGCCCAGAAAGAGGGGCATCAGCCTTCCTCCTGAAACATTGCATCTTCCTCCAAACTGATGGCTACACACTGCCTCTAAGATACAAGGGACAAAGGGCAAAGCCAGACAATGCCTCTGGCATCATCACCAGCAGAGCTAACATGTTGTCCTTTCTTGCATGTAGATCTTCACTGATTTTTATTTCATTCCATATTGAAATAAACATTCTCCCTTTTAAGTGTATATCTGGACACTACTCACACTCCTGCCCGTACTACCAGACTGAACAGAAAGTTGCAACCAGGTTACTCAAGTTTTACAGGTTACCACCAACCGGCTGAGACATGGTAACTCTTAGTTGTACATATGTTATATACATATATATATACACACACATATATGTATAAGGGTATGGTTTTAACCATAAAAATATTGTATTACCAGTACCAAATAGCATATATCCTTTTAAAGTATCATCATGTAACCAAACACACATGGTAGCTTAATTCTCCTCACTCACTTCACATTTGATGTGGATGAAGAAGAGAAATGCATTAAACTGTAACTTGCCTTTCGAACTATGCTTTGGCCTTGATGTGAAGGAATTGCATGTGAAGATATGGGAGAAAGTTTGGGATGGGCATTTCACCACATTATACTATGCCAGGCATCCAAAATCTTTGGGAATTGCCAGAGGAAACTTTACCTCAAACCTCATCTAAGAAAATAAGTGAATTCCCCCATGCAATGAACACAAATGGGTGAGGAAGGAAAAAAAAAATTAAAGTGAGAAAACAGTGTTTTACCCAGCTTTTAATCTCAGTTCCAACTCTGCAATTTGTGCTGAAATCATTTTCACCAAAGCTGCCACTTGTTCCCACTCCCAGAGGACAGCAATTTCTTAATAGGACCAGTCCTGCCACCAGGACTTGCCAAGGTGAGGTAGATCATTTCACAGCAGATACAGCCAAGGAATTGGGATCCTAGCCAGAAACTCAGGCACACAATTTTTTTAGAAGCAACTGCTTTCACTTTTAACACTGGTGGGCAGCACTCCTGAGAACTCTTCACCAGCAGTCAAGGGCATTACCTTCAACTGGGCCTTTGGTCAATGTATTCCCTATTTTTTTTTTAAAAAAGAGCAGAATAAACACAAAAAAGGGTGTTGGAAACTGTTTGGATTTGATACAGATTTTTCATGGAACAACTCTAAATTCCTAAATGCTTCTAGCCATAACTGAGAAGACAGAGTAGCAGTCAAAGTGCAGGCTCTGTGGTCAGCAGCTGTTGTATCTCCTAGCTCTACAGTGTGCCTAATGCTTATTATCCAGTAGGCACAGCACAAATTCAATGGACAGAGAAACAGATATCCTGATCTGGGATGGAGGCATATCTGGACACCTCAGCTCAATTAGATAGCTGTTGAGGATTAAAGACAATATAATGAATCACAAGTTTTATGCAAGGCGAAGAAGTCTCTGTTTGACAGCACTGTTTAATAGGCAAGAGGCAGTTGAGGAATGCTCTATAGTCCTATGGTTTCTTAACAGGAAAAAAAAACCCAACAAATGCTGAAAAACTCTGCCAAACAACAAAGCTTACATTTTATACACGCTCATCAATTTAACCCTAAAACCTTAAAAGCCTCAGGGTGATCCCAACGCCTTTAATACCAAAGGCCCTAACTATGCCACAGATCAAGCACCAAGCCCAAGCCTGCTTTGTCTAGAAAGATGAAAGCACACTCAAACAGGTGAAGGCTTCTTTGGAATCATCACCTGCAATTAAGCAAAGGAAAACTAAGAGGAGAAGAGGTAAGCTGAACTTGCTTTAAAAAGACACCACGGGAGCAGGTGGATGCTTGCTAAGGATAGCTGTGGTGTCTGCTGTCATTCTTTCACCAAATGATGTGCATTCATCGGGATTTCCTGCACATTAACAACAGATCACTTGGTGGGAAAGTTGGGTGGGTGCTGCAAAAACAGAAAAGATTTTTTTCTTCTCTTGTATATCATTCTGGGCAGACAGTTGTTGCCAAGCTGCTATGGACAGAAATACCAGGGAGCTCTCTGAGTAAAGCAGAGCCACAGGAGGTTTCATTTTGGGATACGGTTAATAATTTATGATTCTTCATTGCTTTAAACCAAATAATTTGTAAATAACTAAACATTTTGTTTAAAAGGGGGTCTTTAAAAACTTAGTGCTTTCCCTCAAAGCCCTGCTCTTACAGTCATACTATTTCAAGTGTAATTTTGGGGAGAGGAAGCTTTAAGGCATTGCTGCCAAGAAAATCTTGCTAATGTAAGTAAAGGAATAAACACCAGAATGCAAATTTAAACAAGACTTTCTATTTTTTTACTGCTGTTGTGTAAATATTCCAAGTCACAATAAAATGAGAATTACATGTAAGAAGGGAGAAAGACAGTAACTCACACTCTAATGTTCAGATCTTTATGGCTATAACCATCTTTGTACTCTGTATTTCGAAGGCACTTTACACAGTCCCTGAGGACAGATACTAGGTAAGCTGATAATGCTATTAATTCAGTTAATAATGATAATAGTAAAATGCAGGATAACATTTTCAGTGTTGTTAATCATTTTAAAGCTTTGTGGAATGACTCTACCCATGTGACAATTCCATATATAGATTTAGAGTTTACCTACAATTGAAGAAATCACTAGTTCCTCTTGTAAAAGTGCCAAGCACTGCTATTCCCTTCTACATCCTTCTTTTTGTCATGCCCCTACCTAGCTAAGGTCCCACAGCTGAATACCAGCCAGCCCACTTGGGTTAATGAACTGGGTTGCTATGATTATTCACGTAGTCCATGACTGTTCACAGCCCAGCCAGGCACTGGCAGAGCATAAAAAAAACCCATACCCATTCTGTGATTCTGTAATCTGTGATTCAGCCTGCATAGAAAATGCTCCAGGAAGTGGTGATCAGCAGAAAGGAGTGAATCATGGTACTGACTGGCCTGAAACTTTTATGTGCAGCTTTTTCTTCCCTAAATGTGTTTGAGAGAGGTGGGGGAAAAAAAAGGAGGAAGAGACATGTTTAAATTACTGGCCATAAGGACTGAGAGTGATCTGCACAGTGACAGCACAAAACAGACAATCTGGAGAAAACTTTCAGATGGAGATTATATGAAGAGAAAATCAATATGGTCAAAATACATAAATAGAGAATTAATGGAGAGGGCTTTTATGGAGTGCTCAGTTGCAAACTAACGGAACTAGGCAAAACATGAGAGGGCTTTATAATCTCCTTTTCCTCCTTTGTATTTTTCAGGTCACCCTGGCTTACAAAAATCAAGTTGTATTTCTTCTGCTTTGCTTCCTGTAAAATCAATAACAACAATCAATTAAAACTTGTTTTGTGCCAGCAGGCTATTGTTTGTGATAATAATGCAGGGAGCTGAAAGAAGATTGCTTTATTTCCTTGACCTCCTCAGCACCCAGATAAATACAGTGTCTGTTCCATCTACAACTTGAAACCATAACCCTGTCCCTGGGTTGGTTTTTAAATTATTTGAAAGAAGATTAGAGACTCTCACACACTACAAACAGTTTGAAGTATCTGCTTTCAGTATCACCATAACT
The DNA here is from genome assembly GCA_013396975.1 of Bucco capensis. Lineage (NCBI taxonomy): Eukaryota > Metazoa > Chordata > Aves > Piciformes > Bucconidae > Bucco > Bucco capensis. The sequence goes on along the minus strand of VWZO01016725.1, from coordinate 1,181,570 downwards.
GGCTGCTAGATAACATCTAATTTATGCCTAATTCAGCAGAAATTCCCAGTATCAGGCTCAGCCCTGGTTTTATCTTCATTTGAATCCTCTGTGATCCTACTGACTTTGGTCAGTTCTCATTGAATGGAAAATTTGAAGAGCCAAGGAAAAGACCTAGCAATGAACAATCTTTCACAATTGATAGCAACAACAGCAAGCTGTGTTTGTCTCACAGGCTCTCTGTTAGGTCTTCCTGGTACCATATACTGGCTCTTCAGACATATATACACACAAACACATGTATATAGATGTATATGCAGATATAGATAGTGAAATTCTATTTCAAGTCAGTATAAAACTTAGATCTGATTTTTTTCATTCATCTGTTTTCCCAAAAGCCCTGAACACCAGCCCAGCCAGCCCCAGTAAAGGCACTGTACAAGGCTGGAGCAGCTAATACCTCAACAGCTGGTGTTTTAAAAATATATGGAAAGCAAGCAACAAAGTCCAGTAAGAGCAGAGAAAAGAGGATGAGGTTAACAGCAAGATCAACCACAGGCCAGCTGTGCACCCAGCTTGTTCAGGGGTGGGGTTGTATTAGGTCTGAAAACAAAGTTAGAAGAGTTTGTCAACTGGAGATGGGCAAGTTATGCAACTATTTGAACATGAGCATGCCTGCCTGCTCAGAAAGGAGATTAGGGACTTGAATACACTTTTATACCTGCTAAATAATTAGTATCAAATAACCAAGTCCACTCTGCACTTTTCCTCTTACTAGGAAAATGTGAATGAATTGTGTGTTAATTTAGACATGAAGGTTGGGATTTTTAAAGGACCCTGACAGTGGTAGATATGCAGCACCAACAAATTCCCTGAGATTTGGCTGCATGTTACCAGTGTGAAATCCCATAGACTTACACACTCACAAAGAGGTGTTACATCCATTCTGCCTCAGGAGGCTCTTCTCCCCACTCCTGGTGCTTCCAACCTGGAACCATTGCCAGGTTGATGGACCCTGGCCACAGGCCAGCCACTTTAATGTTGTTCCTTTTATAATGGCTTGCTGCTAGTCCTTTCCTTCCCCCCACCCCCCAAATAAATTCACATACTATTTGATCTGATAATATTGGGGTAAATAACAACCCCTGTGTTCTACCATGGTCTGATGTTCCAAGGGTTAAATCTAGGATTGGATAAATTGGAGCTGAGTTGAAGAGACATACACCATCAAAATGCCTTATCCATATCTTTGTGACACTTCCAGCTCCAGTAACAGTCATTTTTTCACTGGTATGGCGTCCCTAAGCTATTTAGTACTGAGGGCAGATCCTAGTACACATCACACTGTCCAAATGCAGCCATGATCCAAAACAATCTCATTGTTCTTTCTTTCCATGCATCATGCCCTCCCTCCTCCCACAACTCAGCACAATTGAGCTTCCAGGCACTGATTTCCAACTCTCATTTTCCTTACAAACGTATCAGCCAATGTTGCTTTTTTTGATGTCCTGAGCACAGCAAAACTCTTCTGATCACAGATTCACTCTCTTTACTTTCCCACTTCAGGCTCTCTGTGCTAGGAGGGCACCTGAAGCTGATGTGAGGACAAAGACAGGTCCTATCTGGCATGTGACTCTCTTTCTCTACTTATTGATTGCACGGTGCACAATGCCTTTAGTTCAACAAACTTTCTGAATGTCCCCAGAAAAAAAAGAACAATTAACACCTCCATAACCCCACTGTATTCAGCTGGCCTCCAGCAGTGGTTGGGAACTCACCATGATCTTTAGATGTAACAAACTGCAGAGCAGAGAACGGACTGTTTATCACCATTTCCAGACACACTCTTAAACAGCCTGATTTTATTATACTTCCAGTGTTCATATGGTGAATCAAAGTCCTTTCAAAGGAACAAGAGTTACCCAATTAACCAGAATGAGACAGCAAGAAAAAACATAGCAGATAGGAAAACAGCCTTGCTCCCTACTCCAGATCTATTAAAAAAGCCTGGGTGAACACACTTGCCTTTTGCACTGCTGCTTTTAACCTTCAAACTGAGCAAACTAGAGCTGGTAGATATTCTTAGAGCCAAAACCACCCCTCTTTGATAGTTCCTTCACACTGTATTCAAGTTTAGGTATTTTGCATAGTTTCTATATAGCTTATATATATATATATATGATAGATAGATCGATTCTGGGGGAATCCTCCTGTGAACAGAGCAGAGGCAGTGACAATCTGGAAGGAAAGTTTATGAAGCTCAGATTTGGTAGACATGAGCAGAAAAGGAGTTGGCATCAACTTCAATGACTGCTGGATGTTGCTCCCTAGAGCTGCAACTTCTCAAGAGTGCACAGGACAGGCTGAATCCCACTTTTAGGGAGTGATTTTTACAAAGACAAACCCATGCATTTTTCCCAGTCTTTTCAGGTATCACAGACCTTGAAGAACTGAAAAAAAAAAATATTTGCTCTACTCAACATAATCATTGTTAAAATCCTCTTGACTAGTTCATCTACCCTCTCTATCTCACTAACACCTCCTTTTCTTTCTATTTTGCTTTCAGTTTGTGAAGTTCTGATGGAAATACTTTCTGCATGGATGAATAACAAATATCCTCATCCCCACTTCACTCATATGTTCTCCTGGCAGAAGTCCCAGGCCTGGGAATATTAAGCCATCAAGCAGGTAACAGTACTTGGCTTAGGACTCAGGGTCCTTGTAAGAACTTGTGCTGGTTGTAATTGAAACATTAACAATAAAATCACTAAGATAAGACTCCCCATAATTGAAGTCCCCTATCACTCTCTAGAATCCATCAGGGCCAGGGACAAGCCAGTCAGATTGGATGACAAGGTTTTTTTTTTTCCAATGTTTATCCTTTCTTCCTTTCCATGTCTTTTACTGGAATATGCTAATATTTTGCAAAAAATCTTTCTTTGATCACATTTTCTAATCTGTTAAGTAGCCTGGGCACTTTTTAAGCTTTGATTTTGTGTTAGGTCCTTTCCAACCATGAATGTTCTGTGATTCTGTATAACATTGTTTCCCTAAATTTTATTAATGACAATCATATTTCTAATTCAGACCTATTATATATTTATGCAGAAAGCTTTTCTGCTCAGGTTTTTTATTTGCCCTCTCCTTCCCTTACCTGCTTTTTGGTGTATTTAAATTATGCTATAAATATTTTGAAATAGACTTTCACTTGCTACAATTACATTTCTAAGAGCTTGAGTGTGTTTATATCTGTCAATATTAATTCCATAAAAGCTTGCAAACAACTGTCTCCTCCTTGGAGTGGAAAATACAGACCTACCATCACCCATAGCTTCTGCAGTCATGGCTCACCAGTCTCTTTCCATCTGATCACAAAAATAGGCATGAGGTGCTCTCAATATAACAGTGTGTTTGATACACCATCTTTTCATCTCAAATAATATTATGGATATTGCCTAGCAAAGTTACCAAAACAGTACATGATTTTGTGTGCCTTTTATTTGGGTGCACAAGCTCAGACTCCTGAAAAGAGTGTGCTATACAGACTCCAACATCTATGCCATTCACCTCTTATTTTAGGGTATTCGCTGATATTCTTTCTCAGCACTTTTCCAGGCAACTTTTTTTCCCTTAAAGAATTTTAGGTTGTAAGTCCAGCATGTGAAGCATCTTTCTCTTTTCTGCCATTTTTGACAGGTTTTTCCCCTCACATCTTTTTCAATTCATAAAAATTTGCATTGCTATGGTTTGGGTTTTTATTCTTTGTTTCCTATACTTTGATGAATTAAGGAAACAATGTTTATCCAGTTCCTTATGACCACTATAACTGCTGGAAAATTTCATTCTTGTCTGAAAGAGGGGCAGAACTTCCAAAATGCAAAATTCATAAATGGCTTCATAAAAGTGGGCAATCACCCTGAGGACAGGTGCTTGAATGAATCTTCTGGTCCCACTGAGAGAAAGGATGCAGCACAATTATATCAGTGGAAAAGCCAAAAGAAGGGAGATAATCCAGATGCCTCAGAGAAGAAAAAGCTCCAGTTTTGCCTTTAAGAGCTGAGAGATTAAATTGTACAAGATCAAAAATTAAAATGTTTTAGACCTTCTAAATTCTTTGTTGATGGAACTACTTCTTTCTCATCACTGGCTCCTCATTAGCACAATTATATGTGATTGGCAAAGCATTTTCTGGAATATTGTCCTCTTGTATTCCCCAAACAGCAAGAAAATGAGAACTGAAATGCCTGTCTTGGTCCACTCCAGAGTTTTTATACCTGTACTGCCTTGTTGCTGTACAGCAGGATTTATAACCTGAGAGAAGCAGTATTTCCAACAAGTCACAGTAATAGGTATAATGCATTTATAAATGATAAAGCTCAAAAATAATAACTGTGAGTGTCTTTTGAGTTGAGACTTTTTTTTTTCTCCTTTTTTCCCTATCATATAGATAAATCATATATACCACATAGAACTGGCACATTCTAGATGTACAAACCCACAACTTATTCTAAGTCTTGAGGTAATAACCAATCCACACTTGGCATGCTCACAGAGTGACAGTAGACTGGCAGTGGCACCCAACCTGCTCATGTGTATAATGAAGTCTTAAACTCTGAATTTAAGAAAAACTTTAAGAATTTTTGGAATTCCCACTATGAGTTCCCTTTTAGGAAAGAGCTCATTTGTCACAGGCTGCTCCAATTGCAAGGATATGAAAGGCTGCATCAGCCCTAGCTTCCTCCTTTGATTTAACATATGTGACTGTTCATATTTGTATAGAAACTTTGCCTATGAATGGCATGTACAGCAAATTTCAGCAGTGCCCAGGAACCCTGGGTGTTGATCTTGGGTCAGAATTACCAGTCCTCTTTTGCAGGAGAAAGATGAGCATCCTCTGAAGGAAAAGCATTAAAGGAAGGATGTAGCATCATAGGACCAGGAGCTGGACTTCACACTCACTTTCTGCCTTAGGATTACTATGTCACACTTTTAACACAGGCACAGTGTCCCAAAAAGTCCCGAGTTTAGATTTTGTGAGAGGAAATGTAAGTTTAATATTGTTTCTTTATATGTGTTTTATTACAGCATTTATATTTATGTGGGGGCTGGGGGGTTTTTTCTTTTCTTAAATTCCACTATTTTGACTTCTCATCTTTGGAATTTATTTTGTTACCTTCTTAATCCTCTTTCACCATTACTTTCTAACATCTCACCACAATTTTCCTCCTTGGAAAAGGTCTGTAATTTCCAAACACACACACACACACTTTAGTGCAGTGCAAAGCAATGGCAGACTTCTTGATTACTTGCCTAATGGTGTCAGCAAAGAAAAAACAGATGTCGGAGGCAGAGCTCTTAAAGACCAAATTAAAGGAAAATGAAAAGATGTTAGGTAAATTCACTCATTCTTCAAACAAACTCATATTCCCTATCTAGGTTTAAAAAAAAAAAAAAAAATTGCCATTCCTCCAACAGAAATATTCAGGAGTGTTTATGATCTGTCAGATGATTGGAGTGTAATAAATGTAATTTTGCAAGCTTGTAAAATATCTTGACATTGCCTTAAAGAAACCACAATAAACTATCTGGTTGGATTGCTTTATTTCCATTTCTATACCTTATTAAACCAGTATACAGGAGATGTAGTAGAAAAACAGGGGAAATTTACCTATTGCAACACTAGAAATAACTGAAAATAACTTAAAATAAATTCTGTTGTAGGTGACAGTCCATGAAAACCCAGTGTATACCTCTTTAAGTCTTGCTGCAAGCCAGATCCTTATCTGGGATGCAGGCAGAGTGCCCATTTACTTCAATGGGAGCTGCACATGCATATTCTAAAGCAGAATTTGGTCTGGTGTGTTCATTAAGGGCTTCTGAACTTAAGATGTTACTTTGACGTTCCAGAAGAGACCTGCAGTACAGATAAGCTTCTGTTGATTCTCGATGAAGCTACATCTATTGCTGGTTCAGGGCAAGTCCCAACACTGAGCCTGCTAGTGTTCCCCTCAAGCATGACATGCACCTACAGAATAATGAAGACATTGAACTTTTTGATTGACAGAGCCTTATAGAAGTGATGCACAGAAGAGAACAATTATTGCAACATCGTGGCAAACCCCATCTTGGATTGAAATTCCCTTTTCATCTGCAGGCTAAGGAGCATGCCAGGATTATAAATGATTTCTAAATGGCTATTGCAGGTACACAAACATGCACAATGTTCTAGGAAGCTAAGTGCTACAACTTCAGACTCAAGAGCCCCACCAGCACACGCTCCTGGCAGCTCCCCAGATGTTCAGAGTCAGGGGCTGGAACTGTGGCAACAGCTGCCTGTGCCCCTCTCCAACCTCCACCCACCCAAGGATGGGCTCTCTCATTGGGTAGATCACAGACCTGACTGCCAGGTCCTTTACAGCTTTGGGCCAACTCACAGGCTTCTTGTGGCTCACAGAAGAATTTGGCTTTAGGAGCTCCATCAGTCATCTCTCCTCTTCTCCTCCCAAACCCACCCTGGATGACCCTCCTGTGATGAGAAGAGTTTCATCCCTAAGAGAGCATTTCCATAGAAACGGAAATACTGTCAAGGTCCAGGAACAAATAAAAGGATCGAGTGATTTTCCATGTTTGTCAACTTTGGCACAATTTGCACTGTTCCACTCAGTGCTGTTCTTGTTCTCTAAAAAGAAGTGGGTTGGTTTTTTTCCTAAGTGGAGGCACTAAATTTGTTCTCATGCCCTAATTTGTAAAAGCTTCACATTGTCTTTCTTCTGGCTTTATCTGGGTTATCACATCACCTCTCTGTTCCTCCTCTCACCCCATTATCCTGGATAAGAACGATGATTTTTATGTCTGGGATTTCTGCATTTTTGGGGATTATGACTCTCAGACACTGGCAGCAGCACAGCCCGAGCTGCCCACAGGGCTCCTCTGCCATTGACAGACCACAGTGGTAATAGACAGTGAGTGCCACTGTTTGCAGCCTGGCACATCAGCTTCAGCTGAAAGCAATGGTATGTAATGCCTGACCAGGAAAAGCAGCTGCTGAGAAGCTGGTACATGGGCATCTTTCCCAGCCTTCATCCAAGGAAGGTGACCTCCACAAAAAGAAAAAGATGGGCAGCAGGAATTGGTGACTTTCTAGTTTGGGCGCATTTCTAGGAGCTTTCTGCTGTAAATCACCTGTGTTTAGCAGAAAGAGCTGAAGGCCTAGGTCTCTCCTCCTGCCCCTACATTAGTCCTTCAGGGAGGAGCAGAGCCAGTGGTCAGAGAGTGCTACCTGTCCTTGCAGTTCAGGCCAGCAGAGAATCAGTGCTCCTGTCTAACACCTTGTCTCCAACACACCAGGTCAGAAACCACACATTTAAAAGGGAGAGCAAAAACAGTATTCCTAGTACTCAGAAGCAGAACAAGCAGATGATATTTCCCTATCCATCCTCCTCTGCTCACCATCTTTGAAGATGCTGTAATGCAAATGCTCATGCAGCACCAGATCCCATTCCAGTCCTCCCAGTTCTTGGCTGCGTGGGTGAACCAGTACAACCCTTCAGGTTAAGAAACAAACACACATTCTAGCTACAGTAAGCCCTATCTCGGCGTCATCATGCATCTATCTAGGAATTTGTTTCATCCCTGTGCCAGAGATTCAACCTCTGCAGAGCACAAACCTGCAGCAGCAGAATTTTCCTGATGATAGGTGCTGAATGACACAATGAAATAAAAATGATCTCTTTCATTTCCCATAGCATCTTCTCTTGGAGGGCCTGACACAAGAAGAATATGCCTTATTATACCTCTGTGGTTTGTAATGCTGGAGATCAGCCTTTAGACACGTGGCAAAAAGGAGCTATAGGGAGCTCAAAGGATTTCAGTAAGACTAAGTAAAAAGTTTATGATGGAGGCAGGAGTGAGATACATTGCTGCAGAATCCTTTTCTGCCTTTTAGTCCCAATATTGCTTTTGTTGTACAGTCCTGCTCTCCATGGATCCTGCTGCTCCTTCACTGGAGAAACAAAATAGCTATTTACATTTTTACACCAAATCCCAGGTAGAGGCAAGGAAAATGGACATCAGACTGATGTTTTCACTGCAGTTTGACAATGGATTCATTAAAACAAAACAGCCCTGCAGATTTGGATAACAAACAAAGCAATTAATAACAACAAAAATTTGCAACTTATTAAAACTATTTTGGGAGCCAGACCCTCAGCAGTATCTCAGAAGGTCACCTCAGAAGGGCATACCAGCTGCTGTCAGCCCAGCCTATGGCTCCTTGGCTCTGGTCAGTGTCAAATCCATTCCCTAGTGCACACCCCAAAGCAGCTCCTGAGTCAATCCATGTATTTCCAGCTCCCAATTAATTAATTGGGCATCTGGCTGACACCACAGCCTCCTTCCCCAGCCACTCTCATTATGCTGGGCCCAGGGGGAGGTGGGGGCAGATGCTGTTGCACTCTTCTTTCTGGCACACGCTTGGAGTGCCACGCTGGCTGATGAGTGTGACGATTGCTCCCATCCTGGGGCTCAGGCTATTTCAGCCAGCCCTGGGAAAGCTCAGAAGAAACAGTTCTGACACAGGCAGACCTGGCAATCATCTCTGGTCTAGCCTCCAAAACCAAAGTACAGGGGAATTTAACAATTTTCCCCAGTCCTGTTGCCACTCTGTCCCTCATTCTTAGGCTTTCTGGGCTGCCATGGCTCCCCATGCACCTGTTAGAGCAGAGAGAGCAGAACCTTGCACTTGACTTAGAAAAGCTATGTGCACCCAACCTGGAACAACCAGCCATGGCAATCACAGCCAGGCCTGGGCTTTTGCCCCAAATTGTTTTTTATGAGTTTTAAAGCCAGGAATTGGAATAGCAATGCCTGGGCTCAGGCTTTAGCCAATCCTCACCTATCATGTGCAGTTTTAAGAAATACCAGCTTTGTTGCTGGGAGTCACAGGCATGTTGCTTATTGCACATGATGTTCTTTCAGCATCCTGCAAGAATACAACTTACTCTATTAATTACTTCTGTAATTTTTTCACCTTTTTTTTTTCTACAACTATTTGTCAAAATCTCACTCCTCTGCAAGAGCTTTGGATATTCTAGCACAGCTCCAGTTATTGCTTCAAGTATGAACTTACAATACTTACAAAACTTCGCTATATGCTCGTAAGTGTATGTAATATACTCAAAAACATAATTTGCTGTATTAGTTGCTCCATCTCTATAAATTACAAAGGATTCTCTGAAAAACTTTAACATGTCAGTGACTTTTATTTTAATGTATTTTTGAAAGGATGTTTATAATTCTTTGAGGCTGGAAATAATGCTGGAATGGCAGTGTGCTCCTACCACAAACAAGAAGCAAATAAGTCAGCTTATAATAAATTGTGTAATGTAATAGATAATAGAGATACTGGAGTACAGGCTTTTAAGAAGTTTTGAATTTCTAGGTAGCTATGTAATGTCCAGAAGTTCCTATGTTTTAATTACAATAGAGAACAGTCTGTCTATTTACCTTAATTATTCAGGTTGAGGTTTTCAAGGTTCTTTGTCTTTGTGTTCCTATCCTATGAACTCATCAACCATTAAAGTTTTGAGAGGGTTTTTTAGCTTGTGTTCTGAATATATTACAGGTGGCATCATACCATAAAACATTTTGGCAGCCAAACAAATAGCTTTACATGGAATCCAACATAATCATGGCTTATTGAAATATGCTTCCTGTACATGCCTGGAATTCCCCTAATTAGCAGAGTATTTTCTAATCTGTCCAAAATGTAGCATGCCAAAACCACAATGCACTTTCCCTCTTGTCCACCTAGAGAAGGGAAAAAAATCACTCAAAATCTCTGAATGCATGATTTTTTTTCCCCTATTGACTTTCAGAGGGTAACCCAAAGCTATTACCCTTGATAAAACACTACATAATTCTACTCTTGAGTCTTTACACAGCTGCTTTGCCAGCAAACACTACAACTCCCACAACACCACTTAGCAGCTCACACCAGCAGAAGTTTTCTGTTCATTTTTTATATTTTCTAGGTGAATTGTACTTTGGGAAATGTAGTTCTGACCAGCTACATGCTTCCTATCTGCATTAACAGAAGCTGGTGTAAGATAAATTAGACCCTAGTTACGGGACAGCTTATACCAACACAGCCCTCCACTGGCAAATGCACAAGAAACTCCTTTGTGAAAGTAATTCAAAAACAAACCCAAAACAACAACAACAAAAAACACAACAAACAAACAAACAAAAAAATCCTACCTTTTCCTTTCCAGGAAAATGTCTGTCCTGGACACATTTCCATTAATGATACTGGAGAAGACTTCAACCATATAATAATTATTATGCACTTCATTATCTACTGTGGACCTAAATTCCCAGGGAGAAGTAGCTCCAGCTTAAAAGCTTTCTGTGGTTTTCCGTAGAGAAAATAAACAAACAAAAAACCCACAAAAAAACCTCAACAATCAAACAAAAAAATGCCTTTGGTGACCAATCATGCAGAATAAACAGCAGATACTGATAAAATCTGATTTCAAGCTAAGTACAGCCTATAGCTTGGAAAATATTCTTACAAATCTTTCCATATAATGAACAAATGTTGAAGGTCAAAACCTATATGCAGATAACTCACAAACAGCCAAAGAGACTGAACTATACAATGAGATGTTCATTACAAATAAACCACCTCCTTTATTGATTAGAAACAGATCTTTTAATAAAACACTATGAAAGTCTTGAAAAGAAGAGAAACAGTCTGTGAAAATGAAGAAGAAAAAGAACTTTTCTTCTGTTTTCTTCTGTTGCAGTGAACACTACCAAAGTTCAAGAATATAATACATTTTGGAAAACCAGATTCAGCTTCTTACATCAATTTCCAAATTTTGAAAGTGTGAAGTAGTTTTTAGAACATGTTCACCTAGGATATTAGCTTTTAGATGCTGCATAATCCAGTTGATTTTAGCACTGATTTATGGCCTCAATTATGGAGTTCTACATCAATCTGGAAATTAATATTTCAGTCTAAACACCCTTTCACATTCTCCACAATATAACTTGTCACAGTTAATCTCCAGCCTTGATGTTAAACATCTCCTTGCTATCAAACTGTAAGTACAACATGGACTCTTATTTTCTGTGCTGCTGGAAAGAATGATTGAAGACTGAATTGATCAAAAATCTTGATTTATCTTGTCTACAATTTTCAGTAGTGTGCAGTGATTTATATACCAGAGAAGGTTCTTTGATTAGCTTGCCATAGTCTAGAAAGGCTAAACATTATGGGCATTAAAATTTCAACACAAATGTTATCTCTGCAGTAAGCACAATGGTGGCATTTTATGCCTATCAATACATGTATTAACTGAAGTTCTGACACTTCTCAGTAGAGATTTACCTCCAGAGCTTTGAGGTTTGAGCAATCAATATATAACCTACTTTGATGCAATCCACACAGCAAACTACATTAAAATAACATTAAGGCTTGTTTCAAGATGACAACAGCCAGCAAATGCAGAGTTAAAGGCAAAAACTCTGCATTTAACCAACCCTTATGTAATTTCAGATTCTGCAAGCAAGGTGTGATTTTTGTGCCACAGTAACCAGCTAGAGCACAATTTCATTGACCCAGTTTTCTACACTGGGTCTAATTGCTTTAAATCAACTTTAACAGACTCTTTTATAACTCATCAAGGAAAGAGATCCATAATGTGCATAACGATCCATGAGGAAGAAAGCCTATTTGCAAGGCCAGGAGATCCCATAAATGCTCCCTACATGTCTGTTCCCTCAGCTCCAAAAAAGATCAGATGAAGTATTCTTTGTTGAAAACTTAGTTTTTATGCTGCTTCTACTTAGATATTGAGGCTAGATGAGTTTTATGTAATTTGGTGAGATTGCTGCCCATACTCTTAAAGGTGCAAATCAGTCATTGCAGTGCACGTTCACGTGGCCAAAATTTTCATTACTGCATGCAGTAAGTGTATGCATGATCATCTAATAAAACTTCAGTTTTGAAAAGCTTCCACTCAAATTTCTGCCACAAGAGATAACTTAGATAAAATTGGCATATAAAATTTATATAAACTGAAAAAAAATTAAGAACTTCTCTGAAGGCTACAGATTCAGATTTATTTTCTCCTCTACTTGTAATGTGTAATATGTACTTTCTGCTTTCATACTTCACCTGCACTAACACTGGAGAGGATAGGTGCTTTTGGCCCCAGATTCATTTGCTTGTATAACTCAGACCTGATTGCAGGTCTGCACTGCAGTCCTTAAACTCTTTTGTACAAGCCATGCATAATCAGCAGACTTGGATGATTCTGCTAATACCACAGTTAAATGCCTTGAGCAAACACACTATTATAATTTTGCACCAATTTGAAAATATCCATTTAAATGTTAAATGAAGAGGAACTAATCAATAAAAACATGTATAGAGTCTCTGGGGAAGTACACTGGAAAAGACAACAATAATCTGCCATTAACATGCAAATAAAGACACAGCAGGAAACAATAAGACTATTGACTTGGCTGTGATACTTTGGGAAGAATGTTTTACTAAAATTTGGGTCAAATCTAACTTCAATTTAAATCATTGTAAACACAGGCCAGCTTGATTTGACATACTGAGGAAAGGAAGAGAACCTCCAGATGCTGGAGGCATGCAGACAGCTATCGATACTGCTCATCAGCAAGGCTGACCACAGCCCCTGAGCTCTATTTGGTGTAAGGTGCTGGACAAATATTTTTAATTAGGTTACCTAAAGAGCTTAATATCTGAGACTGCATACAAACTGAGTATGGTGTGAAAGGAAGAAGCAGCAATACACAGTCAAGGGCTTGAACTGGCCAAGATGTCTTTTCTCTCTGCAGCCAGGTAACTCTGCTAGCAGGTCTAGACATTTTGTAGTTCACTAACAAAAAACAGAGCAGTTAGGCCAGCCCCTACATGAGAATGTAAAGTAAAGAAGACTCCTTATTTCTTTTCACATTTCTTTATAAAAGCTGGCACATATTCCCTAATCATACCCTTAAAGAAAACCTCTCCAGTTACACAACATTCTAGCAATCGCCACCAAATTTATCTGCTTGACAAATCTTGCTGTAGATGCTCAGCTCATCTTATACACCTGACCTCGGTGAAGCCTTTAAATTTAGCCTGGGGATAAAATATTGAATACTGTTCCTATTTATACACTTCTGTGACCATACTAAGAGGGAAAAAAATAGAAAAACAGAATCACCTGATGACTCAGAGGAAAGGAGCCCTGGCATTGGCCCATGCTCTGAGCTCACTCGAGCCAGCCTGCTGCCTGATTAGTGAGTTGTGATATCATAGTCTGTGAGGAGGCATACCTAAGTGGCAAGGAAGAGAACAGCATCAGCCTCTGTCAGACTGTCTCTGTCTAAATCTGGGGAATAAAAAAGGTTGTGGTACAGATTCTGATAAAGGAAGAAGGAAATCCTTTACATATAAAGGCTGCTAGATTTTTTTGAGATTTGTTGGGGATTTTTCCCGATAAAGATATATAAAACTAGCCCCTTCCACAAAGCACAGAATACTTTTGTGGAAGAGCTTTGAATCATTAGTAGTTACTGGGAAAACAAAGGCTATTTTTTAACCTGAAGAAGTCACTGTTGCTGACAGCTTTCAAAATTGCTTTGTGTTTTGCTTGCAAACTGGAAAAAGGAATAGCTGATGCTTCTCACAGCTATTGAAAACAAAAACTGATGTGTCAGGGGAGAAGGACATTTCAAGGTCAGAGCTGGTCAGAGGAGACTCATTGCTGTCTTTTATGATGAATTTCTTAATAATTTTCAAATGTGGTATGCAGTATATATTGCTGAAGTTTTCACCTAGCCCTACTGGTCCTTGCACTTTGCAAGAGACTGTGAAGACAACAGATAAATGTTTTCCCGTTCAATGACTGGACTGGGATTCAGAACTGCATTTATCTCTGGATCTTCCACAGACTTCCTCAATTACTTCAGAGAATTTCTTCCCTCACATCTCAAAGTTCTAGCTGCAAAACACAGAAAATAAAAATAGTAGTGTTTTGCACTACTTTCATTAAAACACACATAAGGACCACAGATACATGATCATGTTTCTATGCCAGTCTCAAGGCCCTCATTAGTGCCCTTATATTAAACTTTCTCCGTAATGGTGCAGTGGTCATGAGCTCCTGGCCAGTCCTGCTCCCTTGNACCACAAGGGATTTTCAGACTGTGCCTTCCCTTGATTGTAAGCAGCAAGCAAAGACACACAAAAAGTGTGTGGAGAACATGTTCTCAGCATGCAAATATCCCTAGGTCCCACTGATTACTGCTGTCTCTGCTTCAGTCATTTGGGAAATAAAGCTTCTGGAGATTGATTTTAGCTGGAAGGAGTGCACCATATACCTGGAAAAGGAGTGTTTGGAGGCTGGATTAAGTGAAGCCCTGGACATGCATGCATCCACCTCTCTCTATATATATATATCTATATCTATGTATCTATATATATACAATTAATCTAGAACTGGGGAGTACTCATGCTGGCAGGGTGGCATGCATACACCCCTCAGATCAGGCCCTAGGTAGCAGTCAGAAAGAGATGGGCTGGTACAAAATGATCCCTCTTCAAAAACATACTCTCAAACATCTGACAATCCATGACTTCAGAGCTTCCTCCAGATGTCCTGCAGACACTTCCCACAGTTGTTTTGGTGATCTTTCAACAGAAAGGGACCAAGCTCTGCTACAACAGAAAGATTCAAGCTGGAAAATAACTCCTTGTGCAGCAAGACAGAACAATAGTGTTCCTACTTCAAGTTTTATGTCCCAGGATTTTCCCACAAAATTAGTAAAAGAGAGTCACCTATAATAAGTTATGTACCAAATGTGAATAACAAAGGACTCCTTGGGCTCTTCTTGGAACCATCAGCAGAAAAAAATGTATTTGTTAATTAATGTTATAAGAACATCCTTAAAGTCTTGTAAGAGGTGCCCAGTTATGTCAGTGAAGGAGATACAGTTTTCCATGGAAGTATGTGGAAATAAAAAAAACCACAAAGCCAAAAAACCAAAAACTTGTAGCATGATTTCATGTAAGAAAAAAGATGGCCTTGACCTCCGTAAGAAAACTAATATAAACACAAAAAAGATATGTATAGGTCTAGCAGGTAGGTAATATCTTTCCTTAAAGCTAACCAGTTTCCAGGGATTGATTTTTACCATAGAGATTCCAGTTTATAGCACCATTTTTCTAAGTGATTTTCTGCACTAGAGTATAATTTAGATGATGGATCCCTCTCAATTACTGTCCATTAGAAGACAGGAAAACATTAAGTTCAAGTGAGTATTATGAGAATTATGGGTTACTCTTTAAGTGAAGAGATTGTAAGTGAAAATTAATTTTTAACATGTTCATTTCTGATGTTGTGTAGCAAGATTCTGAGCAAAAAAAAAAAGCTTTGCTACAAAGATTATCTTTCCAAGTAAAAGCATCTTTCATTAAAGGAAAAAAACCACAGTGTAGCATAGTGAAACCATCTAACTGCAAAGGTCCTCAAACAGCAACACTTGTGAAGTATTTCACATGGCTTCCCTAACTGATCCCAGAGGACCCTGCACCATAAGGTAGAGGATGGCTGATACATGTTTGTAGATGGTGTGAGCATGCAGATGTTAAAGGGCTGTGAGAGAGCACGAGTGGTGTCTGACACAGAGGCAGCACCTTCAAGAAACACACTGGTGGTGCACGTAGATATTTTGGTATAAGGCAAAATAGAAGCTGAAGGCTTTAACTTGCAAACAGTGCAGAGATAAAAATTTTAAACTATCTCACTCTATTTTAAACTAAACTTTTCCCTGTGCACATTCCAAATTTGCTTATACAGATGTGCCTAGTATTGCAGTTCTACATTTTAGTTACCTCTTTATCAAGTTTGCTTAGGAAGTTCAGAAAGCCAACTTGAAAAATGCAATCCCTTTCATATAATCTTGATATTGAGAGTAGAGACATAACATGATCATCTTGCATTTGAAAGACATTTCTATGATCTGCATTTTTAAAATAAACAAACTTGGGGATTCTTTCAGACTGACTTTTTTTTCATGGACAGTATAGCTTAATAAGAAACATTACGGTTTTACTCTTTGAAAACGACTGGAATAACATCTCAATACTATTAAGGAATAATATCTTTCTCTGTAAAGACCCATGTGGAAACAAGAGAAGATGAACATTTTGCATGACACAAAGAACAATTGCTCTGCAGCTGCTGCCATGACCCTCAGGCTACACTAGAGTCATGGCCCACTTCTTTTCCCCTATAAGGATCTTTTGGTTAATGTATCCATTTAGTTTACAGTCCAAGTATAAATCCTATTTTATGCCAACTTATTGAGTATTTCCTAGCAGGTTGCTATCTATCTGTGCAGCCTGCACATTCCCATACAATAAAACATCTGCATTTAAACCCTTTCTGACATGATGTGAAATCCGAGGGATTTGTGTTGTGAAATCATTGTCCTCAGGATGTAATTGATAAAACTCCTAGGGCTAGGAAGACACCACAGGTCCATTTCTTTGTTCAGTGTATGGAAGGAGAGACTTAGTCTATGTAATAACTTTGCTAATATTCAATAGTTAATATTCAACAGCTTTTAGAACAAAAACGTAATACCAAATGTTCCTAGGAATACAACACAGGCATGAGAGATTCCTTTACAGATGTCCATGCATACTCAGTCAGTTAGCAATAGTGTCCATGATTTACATTCTCGTGGCACCTTCCATATGAATTCCCTTGCCAGGATTAGTTAAGCCTCTCACAGCATATCTATGAAGATGACAGAGCTTTCAACATGTTACAGAAAAGGGTCAATTGCTGATGCAGGCTGAAATACTGGCCTTGGCAAGGCCAAAAGATGTTTTTGTTTCAACTTAAACAGAAACAGGAATTGAGCTCATTTGCTTTCTATCTTCTTTTTTTTTTTCTTTTAACCTATGAAACCAAAGGTCCTTTCTACTCCTCCTCTCCTTTTGGCTGTAGTCCAGCTCCTACACATGCAACAGGGATTGATGACAATAAAATATGCTGATATTGAAAATCTGCCTGTTATTAATAAGGTAGATGACTCATTACTCCTTCAATATGATGTTAAGATCAGAATAAAGCTAGCTTTTTATTGCTATGGGGTTTCTGTTTGTTTACTTCATGGCTCTGTTGCTCTTGCCAATGGTTTAGATCTGTAAGAAAGTGAGATCACCATGAGGGCTGCTGCAGCAACATCAGTTTGACCCCTGTCTGTTCCAGACAGTGACAGTTTTTCCATTCTTCTGAATTGGAGCAGGTTCAACCCCACTGTAAATCACTGGGAACTTCCTCATCTTCCTGTTGTTTCACAGCATCAGACTAGGACTCCTCCATAATTGTGCAACCCACAAAGATTTCACTCTACGCATATGCTAGGTGTAGATTTCTTCAATGCCTTTACACAAAAAGTAGCAAATGCTAAACCCATAATACTGCCACTCAACAGCCCAGGGTGGACACTGAGTGGATACAAAGCCTTCTCTCCTCCTCATTCCTGAATCCCAGTGCTCATTAAATGCATATTTAGAGTGCAAAATCAGAGTAGAGGGAGAGCAGAGATTGAGACCAAGGCGGCACTGGGATGATGATGACAAACCAAAATACACCCAACTATTCATCATCAGTTGATCATGAAACAATGATCAAAGTCTATCAAATTAAAACTAGAATCTTAATTTCTTAGATCTTGTGGCTTGACTCAGTTTCTCAAATCAGGATATTTTTGTCAGAGTTACCTCTGTTTATCAAGTCCTTATGTCTACAAGTGGATTTTGTGTAAGATACTTTCTGACTTTAGGACTGTCCAAAACCAAGACAATATGAAACTTTGAATCATGGAATTTATTTTTACTCTTCACCAGAAAGAAGATGCAAACGTATCAGATTTCCATTTAAAAAATGAGAGGCAAGAGATTCTAGAATAGCCTGTAGCTGAGTAGAGCAGGTACTTTTCTGGGACATAGAAAACCTACCCTCAAGGACACATTCAGTATATTTGGGGCAGGTCTTTTGGTTTTGCCTACCCTCTCAAAGATAAACCTTGTGAGCAAGTTGCAGTCTTCCTCTTTTCTATGATAATGCTGATACTGATTGTTACAGAAAAGCCTTATCATTAAGACATGAGAGGAAACTTCTCAGGCTGTATCTGGAATGAAGTAGTTGAATATCTGGCAGAACCAATACTGTGCCTCTAAAATTGATACTCCTCCTCCTTATGCCAGAAATGTAAGCATTCCCTCCTTCTACCAAATTGCAGGAAACATCTCATCTCATTAATGCCACTCTTTCTTAGAATCTTTTAAATATGTATTTTTCATTAAAATTCTAATTCTTGATAAACTGAAAGCAAGATCTGGTGACAAAGAGGTTATAATTAATCTAGCAAGAGCAGTCAGAGAAATCCATGTAATTGAAGGCGAATGTATGAATGAGGAGACTAATGCTACAGAACTTCCAAAGTCTTTTCTGTAGAATTAATACTACAGAGACCCATAAAAGATTAATCAAGATAAGCAATCAATAACTTCTCAAGTGCTAATAAGCACTGCCATGTTCCATGATATGTTGAGCAGTTTATCATGTTTAACCATATGAAGATTTATAGAAAATCTATTGTTAAAACCAAAGGATGAGGTAATGCACCACTTAGTAAATGAAGTGCAATTAAAATTTATGCTTGATATTATGCATTCAAAAGATCTGTAAAAAATCATTTTGATTTTCTCTTTTTAAAGAAAAGAAGTGAAGGTACTAGTTGCACTGTTCAGTCAGTAGTCTTGGGAAAACAGCAAAGACAGCAATGGTATTCTTCAAGTTAATATCTGCTCTCAAGTGAAAGGTGACGAAACAGCCTTAAAAAAATTGTTAAGCTCTCTCCTCACTTCATTTTACTCAGTGATCAAACTTTGCTTGAAAATTTTGAAAGTCAAATAGAATACCTATTAGGAACATAAAGGTCTCTGCTATCCATCAATCTGATAGATTTGCAGGTCAGAGGAGTGAAAGACTTAATGGCTAATTAATAGTCCATAAACTACAGGTCTTGACCTTAGGGTCATTATGACAGAACTCCACACTACAGCATATTATTCATTAAAACCATCAAATTATGTATTTAGTAAAATAGTTCTTTAGCAATATTAAGATCTCTAAAAAGTGATTATATGGTTTGTTATTTATTTATATGTCATTGGGCAGCCACACCATAAGCATCCTTGGTAAACTTAAAGTAGCAGTAACAGAATGTATACCAATGCTTTTCCTTTTATACATAGCTATTGTTTGCCTTGTTTTAGGTTTACTCAGGGGAATACTTTGTAAGAGGAAATCCCCTCCAAAACTCAGCAAAAAATTAATTCACAAATCTTTATGATCCTAGACATTTCACACAAAAATAGGTTAAGATCCTGTCTGCTCCCTTGATAAATTGCTAAGTCTTAAAAAACTTGTATTAAAAACAGTAACACTATGTACATCATTTTGCCTTTGTAATGTTCTGTACTATATATCTAAGCTCACACCTAGCTGCACACACACAGATATATATACTAAATCATTTCTGTGATCCAGTTTTGGTCATTCCTAAAGCACAGATGGTTTGTGTTTTTCTATGGCATGCAGATAATGATAGAGGAGAGAAAATAAGCAACCTATACATGGTCACAAAGAGCACACCAATTTCAGAAAGCAAGAATCAGATTTTCAAAATACAGATGACTGTCACCTTTTAGGATGGAGGACAATCACATAGTGCCTCCATGGACACATAAAAAGACTAAGATGTGAAGGAATTGAATCCAAGGCTCTGGCAACTCATGAGAATGCCTAATGATTAGTACTCATCCTATTTCATAAGATAAAAACTCTTTCATTTCATCGCTACTGCTCACAAGGTTTATAGTCCTGTGTGCAGATGTACATGCTTTGAATTGCCCTCTGCAGGCACCTGCTGCTGTCCCTTGACATGGAGAACTGAAGTTCCTAACTTCTGGTATCCTAAATCACACCTAAATTAGATGCCTTAAGTAAACAGCATGATTTACCTTCGTCTACAGACAATAAATTCTCCAGACAAATGTATCACTATAAATTAAATCAGTATGATAGATACATACAATTGAGGGTGTGTAGCACCTAATTAATTAAGTGGCATATTCATCTGCAATTAGTAAATAAGCTTTCAAACCTTGGCATGGGTACTGTAAAATGTATAATGTATAGTTGTGCAATTACAATGTAGCACGATTCTTTTTCATGATAGTTTCTTCAGGAAAACATACTCACTCAAACCTAAGTTCACAAATTGCTCTGACTCACCCAAAATAACATTTTTCGAAAGAAATATACTATTCAGAAGGTGATGGAATGATTATTAAGGTTATATTAGAGACATACTTTGCTGGGATATCACTTTTATTACTAACATTAGCTAGTTGTGCTTCAGAGTGGTACAAATCATCTGCTATCACCTATAATTCAATACAAAATACTCACTTCAGGAAAAAAGTTTTCCATAAACATGTACAGCTAAGGCAAGTTTGTTTGCAAAGTGGGATCATCTCCTTCCCTTATATGAGTAGCATAAGTAAAATAATCCATAATGCATCACTCTGCCTGAGACAGAAGTCCATGTTCAGTAGTGATAACTTATCAATAGATGCTGACAGAGTTGGTCTGAGGTCTGCTAATAGCTGTGATCACAGTTACTGGAAAACAACAACAAAAACAACAAAAGTTCTGTTAAGTACTATTCAGCTCTTCCACTGATTGGCATGGAGTTGGTTAAACTCCCTCTGAAGCAGTCTGCTAAGTCAAGCATGATGTGTTTTGCAATATCAGCTTCCTAGCAGAACTCTCCTTACCACTGTCTAAGCAAGGAACCACCTATAGTGCCAGAACATGATGTCAACACTGAGCTTCAGTTATTGTTCAGTTCTTTATCTGTCATGCATGAGTATGGAAGCCCATGACATACCACCTTGCTGAACCAAAGCAAAAATCACACTTGAATACCATGCAGTCAGTGATACTAAAAAGAAATCCAGTGCCATTAATGTCATGCTGGATGTACAACCTGCAGAAGAAACACTGACTCCAGAGCAGCAAGCATTACCTATGAAAAACATGTTCCTTCCTGGCATCTCTAGGGAACAGGGTTCACTGTGTTTATAGTGATCAACTTAATGTATTATTATATTAAATGTTTCAGGCACTTTCACTTACCTTTCAGAATTAAAGATTAATCAATTCCATGACTATGGACATCTAAACAAAATGTATTGATCCCATTCATTTTTAAGAGCAAGACACTATGCTGTACTTCAATTTGTCATATTCTAAGACTAGCTTATTGATCACATTTTGAGAAGTCTTGATATTCCATTGGAATTTAAGATACAGAGTAAGTGTAAGATTTTCATTAGGATTATATGTCCACGGAAGCCACAATCTTGTGCACTGACAAGCTTATGTTTGCACTGAGATCCACCTACTAGTCATACTAGAGGCTTGACCTGAGAACCATTACCAGTTTCAGTGTTTCTGCTGTTTTCCCTAGGACTGCATATAGATGTTGGAACTACTGTTACATGCAAGGAACAGGTCCTAAAAAGTTGGACAAGACTAACAAACATTTCTTATTATACATAGTCTTATACTGCAAGTCTGCAGTTAGGTTTCTGGGAGTGATTCTATTAAATTCAGTTACTGACTTTCACATTTATAGCAGTTAACTTCTTCCAAACAAGACCTCCACTTTTGCTTCTTTAGTACTTAATGTTGGTCGAGGTGGCTAATAGAAGTTAAATTTCAAGGAGGACCAACAGCTTATGGAATCTAGACACTACACTGAGAGTCTCACAACTGAGGAAGATTAGGCAAGAACATGCACTCTTTCCTCACAGTCAAATCAGGAATCTGAAGATGTTAAGAAATGATTCCACTCATTGATGCTATTTTCAAGATTTACAGCTCTGGAATGTTTATAAAGCAGGAAATGGAATTTTTAGGAAGTGAATATTTTCTTCCTACCAAACTTCTATTCCTACATGGCTTCATTTACTTGGATATGTGTTTCTGAATGGAGGGATAGAAATCGGGCTATATAGACCTATTAGTATCAGAAGTCCAAATGCTAAATATACACCCACAGAGTATGCTGCAAACATGCTAGTTATGTAGTAGTTTTCTGAAATGGGAATAGATTGAGTTAGAAGAAAGGAATGAATCCTTTCTGGATGCTGCTTGGAACTACCAGCTTTACAAGATGATCTCAAAGAAGATGACACATACCTTAAAACCACTCTTCTGTGCATGCTTTCCTTGTTGTTGCTCTTCAGCATTACCACTGACGTGTCTTTCATAAGTAATAAATGTTATATAAATAAAAAACAAACATAAATAAATTATAGACCTCCAGGCAGAAAAAAGAGTTATAATATCATAAATTACAAAGCCTGTAATTGCTATGACCAATAACATTTTAAAAACAGAACTGTGTTGATAAATACATGTGGTAAGGCTGAGTAAAGCTTGACTAGTTTCAGAAGGGAGTAAATTAGTTGACTTAAGTCATTGTAACTACAGAAGCAAGGTAGAATGGTGAAGTACTCCAAAAGTCACTAGCTTTCTCCCAGTCCTTTTTTTAATGTCAAGAGAGAACCATGTAAATGCAACCTGTAAAAGAGGCTAAAATAATTTATTGACAACCCAAAAGATTCTGAGCCACATACTTCTTTTTAAGTATCTTTGCTTTCTAGCTACTTTGACGAGATTAATACATCATTTTCACAAGAAATCGAAGTCAGTGATTTTCCTATTCATAAAATGCAGAGGAGAATAGAAACTATGGACTTTATGTTAGACCATTTCCTGAAATATGGTGGTTTAGATTAAATATGAAGTCTATTTGAACATACCACAAACAAACACACTTTGTAAAACAAAACAAATATTCAGCCCTGGCTGCCTAGATATGAGGTTTACCAAAATGTATGCTATCAAATTAGAGGCAAAATCAAACATTTTCTGAAATCCTAGAGTGTTGACAAAAAAAGGAATTAGAATTCAACCTGTTTCTGCTTTATTGGAAGATGTAAATTGATTTAATAAATTTTAGAAAACAAAATCCAAAGTGGAGACAGTCAGGCATTTTTCTCAGGAGGCAATTTCATCTTTTCTAAGTACCAGTCTTTCTACTCCTGTATCTGCAGTCCACTAGCACAGTAGCAACTGCTTGGTGCAATAAACATCTCTTATAAATCTTTAGGAGAGGCAGAACTGATAAAAAACAGTGACATTTCTCAGTTTGCATTCTGAAGCTCTTCATTTGATTTTCTCTCAGACAATTTCCTCTGGGCTAATTACCTCTCTCATTCTTTTCGGTGACCTCCTCTGTCATGCCCCAAAGATTTCTTTCTCTATCTTCTACAGATCCTGTTAAACCTAAAATGTCTATGTTTTTATGATATCATTAATCCTCAAGATTACCTAGTAGTGCACCTCAGCAGGTAAAATCTTTTTGGTAAAGGCCATTTAACTCAAAGAGAATACGACCCAATATGAATACTATCAAATCTCTTTTCCTTACTCCTTGTTTGATGACACCAGCCTTGTAACTGCTGAAGTCTCCATCTTTTTCCTTTGTGGAGCACTCATATGCAGAATCTGAAGTTTCTTCACTTTCTACATCTCCAGCTGTGTCCTGTACTGTCCTTGCTGCTGAGACTCAATTTGATTTCACATTTTCCATAATATATTTTCACTCTCAACCCTTCCAGCTCAGTTGCACTCAAAACTCATCTCCTTATGGCTCCTCTCTTGCAGTGTGTCTCCTCAAATCTCCCATATCCTTTTTCAATCTTCTTTCTTTCAAAGCCTTCGTTCAAAGCCACATCTCTACTTTCATCTCCTCCTACACTCTTTAGCTCTGGCAAATCCATCCTCTTCCCCACCTTTTATGTGTATTCCTTACTTTGTGCCACCCAATTTGTTTGGAACACACTCAATTATTTATCAAATTTTCTCCCTCTCCTTCTTCATCAGTGGAGTAAAAACTTCACCCTTACTAGAAATACAAGTCATTTGGGTTACCCTGAGTGCATAAAATCATGGGTAACTCTTGTCTTACCCATAATATGGTATTGATGGTTAGGAAAGTATCTATAGCCAATGTGGTCTTAAACAGGGTGAATCAAAAAGTCCTGTTTCAAGAAATCTTGATCTTTGGATTAAAACTACAGATAAAAATAATCAAATCTACCTCTAAGCACATGTATGGAGTCCCTCATATTCCCTGGAATAATTGGAAACAGATACATTAAACATTTACTTCCATATAGAATCCTTTATCAGAACTGAGAATTTTACCAACTTATACTTGTAGAAATGAACATCTAACTCTTTCCTGCAATTTACTTTTGGGGAACCAAAAGAATCCTTTAGGTATGCCAAAACCAACGAAAAGATGATACTTGCTACATTTCTTAAGCTTTCTGCAAGCATCATGCTATGTGGTAACACCAAGAAGTTGTCCTAAGGGTTTGATATTAGTTCCAATCTCAGAGCTTTGATTGCCATCCAGACTAAAAGCATTTTGTAAGCATGCCAAATTAATAAAAATGCCTCCTTGATACAATTCACCTGGCCTTGTATTACCTGCCTATACCCATTCACACCAGAAGAACAATGCAATTTCAATTTTGAGATTCCAAAGACAGTTCAAAAGACATTTCACTCCACTTGGGAGTGAAAACTCATACATAAAAGCCGCAAAATTAGAGTAAGAAACAGCTCCTCTGCTGTAATCTTAGCCTGTCTATGCAGGTAATGGTTTGTTTTCTACTAAGCCTTAATGTAATTACACAGTAGATTCCATCTATCTGCAAAATATGTCTCCAAATTGGCTTTTCCTATCATCATGCTTAAACATTTGATAGTTACTCAGCCTAACCTGAACTATGGATCTTGCACAAGAGAACTTTTATTTATTTATTTAAATCAAGAATGCATTCTAGAAAGTAAGTGTTGGAATTACATTCTTCGTCTCTTAAGACATATTTCAATATAGTTTATAAAAAAGAGAAAAGGTTGCATATGGAAATGTAAAAGCATCAAAACACATTAGGCCCATCAAACTATAAAAGGAAACAAAGGAGACTGTAAGTTAAGGAATAAGAGAATAACTCTGGTGCATCTAAAAATATATTTGCAGAGGAAGTCAGTCTAAAGACTGAGAAGGCTGAGAGGAGGAAAATGAAATAGATTTCAAAGAGGAAAACCCTCTCCATAAGGTGAGTCAAAATTAAAATATTGGCTGAATCTAGATGTGCCATGGAAAATCTGAAATATCTTTGGTCTAGGAGTGCATTAAATTTCTAAATCATTACTGTAAAATTCAACTAGCAGAGCCATAAACCCCATAATTCTGCAGTGGCCTCATCTCTGAAACTCCAAAGACAGAATGAATAGGAGAAACAGTAAAGCATTGCCAGAACTGAAACTAAACCACTTCCAAAAATGAAAGCTCTGACGTTATAGGGCACATCACCTGCATCTGATACACATTCTTCAACTATCATAAGCAGACATCGACACTCCACTTAGCCAAATACTTTCTCCTTTTCCAACCATAGCTTATAACTGGAATACCTGAAGTGCAGCTCCATAATTTCCATAGAAAATCTTATCTAGTATCAAGCAAGTTCCTTCTATTCAAAAAATCCCCCTATAAAATATATAGCCAAAGATAATGCTATCAACTTTGTGTGCTGGTAGACTGGTGTAAATCTTACCCCATGTAAAGCAGAAACAGTAGCATGCTGTCAGGACACTGCATGCTATTGTAGAGATAGAAATCAACTTCCATCTCATCCCCAAAGCTCATTAACATATGAAATTGCAAATGCTATGTAGGCCCTTATGCATGGTGGATAATCTTCTAATAATGTTATTAATGTGTTGATATTAATAATATTGGCATATGGTCAGAAACACCTGGTTGCAAAAACCTTATGCTTTCCTTCTGAAGGCAAAAGATAAAAGTCTCCTTATGAAAGGGGAGCATGACAACTTGAATGGAATGCTGATCTGCTTTCATAGAGTGCCAGATTTACCTAGTATCGACTCCAGAGTTTCACTAAATATCATCCAGTCCCACTTCTAAGGGCACCTCTACATCTTCTTGGAGAATTTTTCCCCATGCAGTCAATAAAAATTAATTAATCCTATTTCCATATGCATAGCTTTTTCTAAATCTCACTAAATCAATGTAACATTCAACTAATTCTATTCATTTCAATAGGCTTTGGAGTCATCTTGTATTTTAGTGATTTAAGACAAACATTCATTGGTACCAAAGGTCTAAAATGGGCTTATACTGTNGGGGATTTTCAGACTGTGCCTGACTTATACTGTAATGCTATTACAAAAGATGTATAATGGTATCTCTGGAAGATGGCACATTTAGGTGAGATTGGAGACATCATTGTTTACCCATCAGTTTAAAATGTGAGAGAACACTGATTGCTGAAGAAAAAGTTGCAGAAGGCAAGGAGACAGGATGGACTCCTGACAGTGACTAAAAAATGTTTGTGCTGTACAGAATTCTCTGTTGGCTGCTCCTGTACAGCATAGATTAGTGATTGGCAACAACAGATATTTCTTTACATAACTCACAAGCTATTCTTCATACGGTTTCAATTCCTTCATTTCTAATGAGATTTGTTTAAAAAGAACCTTAAACACATATCGGAGCTAATGAGCTGATGCAAAAGCACACTCTATCAGCATAATGTGCTGATATTTCTCTATCACTACAAACCAGAGATAAGCAGAGCTGAGTTTAACTTTCTTAACTTCTCTATTGACTTTCAGGGCTTGATTCAGCTGCCCAGAAATAAGCCTCTAAAGCCATTTGAGATACCATAGTAACTCTGAAGCATCCACCTGACACCCGTCAGACATGACGCAGAAATTGAGACCCACACCCTTCAGGAGTGGCAGCTGAAGGCCAGCCATGATAACCTAAGGTATCTCAAAAGGCATTAGATACCTATGGCTAGGCAATGGAATCCCTTCTTGTGATTTTAGAAGTATGTTTACTAGCAGAAAGCTCTTGGGACATAGTGTGAGCTGTCATAGGCTACTGCATTGTACTCTTCCTTAAACTGAGCACACTCCAGCATTGTTATTTAAATGTTTATCTCCCCACAGTTTGTAATGGGAGGTGGCTCCAGAGCTGCTCTGATACTTTCAAATATTGTTCATTTGCCAGCCTTACTCATGGATGATTAAACCCATTTGTTTTAATGCCAGCATTATCATCTAGATTCAACAGCACTAGTGTTTTCCTCCCTTGATACGTTTACAGAGAGAAACCATACACACATCACAGTAAATGTAGGCTAAACCAAGTTAGGCTTTAACAAGTCTTTTTGTGATGACATTAATATCTTTATCACTACTGGAAACACCATGTCTAAGACTTTCTGTTCACCTTTTCTGCATTCACTTTGGTGAATCACAGTCATCCTTTTGTTAACTAGCAGACTCCAGCCTTTCTACCCTCTTTGTCATTTTGAGTGGGTGAGTAGATTTGCCTTTTTATTAACCCTAATCTATACTTTGATGGTTTATTTAACTTCTTTCTCTTCCTTCTCATGTATCCAGCTAGGTTATCTTTTTACCATCATTCAATATACCCTTCCTTTGATAAAACATGAGCTCTCATCTTCACTCTTAATAATTGCAAGCTCTCCATTCTTTAGCATAACTGAGGAAGGTCTTTATTAGTTTAGAATTTATATTCAGGGCCAAGAAGAAAACACAGTTCCTTTCTGTTGAGAGGACATGAGCAAGAAAGGAGCAGGAAAAAGCAGATGGAAACAGCAGATTATCTGCAGATAGTCTAGCTTCTTGTATCTGGGTATTTAAATCTGGTTTCTGGAGAAAGGTATCATGAACAGCATCTAGACTGCTCAGGGAACAATGCTAAAAGCAAAGACAAGGCCCATAACTATGGCACTACCATGGCCTTGTACATACTCCTGTATATAAAGATGTACACAACATAAATTGACCTTCCATTGTTAAGAAACTTCCATTTGTGTCCATGTTTTACAAGGAGCTGTTGCATAATAATGGGTTTTCCCTCAGAATGAGCCTATTTCCTAAACAGCCATCTTCATCAAGGTTAGTAGATGAAAAATACTGTGAGGAATTTGATCCAGTTTCTCATGTTCCCTTTTCCAGCAGATGGCATTACTAGTTCCCTGCTGTTTAGTTCCTGGAGATCCTCAAGTCCAAGGAAGCTTAAAGTCTTGGCAGAAAATCTCAGAACCTGAGTTCTTCAACTTTCTTACCGACCTTACAAGTTTTTGCACACCCTTCCTTGACTTTTAATCTTCCCTCTCAATCATTTTATTTCATCTTTTATCTGGTTCTAGCAATATTAACCTGGAGAGGTCAATTTTTCAGTCAAAATCTAATTTTGCAAACTAATTACTGTTAGGGTCTTTTTTTCATTTTTTGCATCATTTGAAGCCTCATCCCAATTTCAGGGAATGTGACAGAGCAAATAATTCTGGAAACTATCTCCACAGACAAACAAGACAAGTACAGACAAACTCCAGAGGTGCCTTCTAATCTAAATCATTCTGTGATTTGATAACTCTGGAAAGTAACTCAAAAGCTAAATAAGACTCAACTTTTGATCAAATTTTGCTAAACAAGAAAAATCTTCCAGCTAGAGTTTCCTGAACTAATGAAATCTCTACTTCTCAAAAGTCTGCATCTTTCACTTTCCCCATACTGATAAACCTCTTTTTGGAAGGCTCAAGCCCCTCTGGTTCCTTACATGCTCTTTTATTCTTACAGACTCTTTTAAATGCAGATCTTGAAGACTATTATGTGTAACTGAAGCATTTGACATAGCTCAGGGCTGAGCTGTGACTAGCTCTCACTATTAGCTTGGAGGTGACCCATCTGCAGTGAATCCCTGCTGGCAGCCAGAGCTGTTCACTCCTTCCTTGAATAACCCATCCAGTATTAGCAGTGTACATAGTGTTTGAACAAGGTCACCTCTCCTTGACAAGAAGCATTTCATATCCTTCCCTTCCACCAATAATACTAGGGGACCTAGTCCAACACCCACTAGAGAAGAGTCCAGGTGAATTAAATGGAGCCTTAGGTCTCTCACTGGTTGCAATCAAGAGAAGAGACAATTAACACAGATAGGAAACAATAAGTTTGGGATTCACCTCTTCTAATTTCAGATGTGGCATCTAGCCCAAGGTAGGTCTCTAGGCTCCATCTATAGTAAATGGAGTAGAGCAGCACCCTCAGAGAAAGTTGCTGTTCATCTAGGCACAAGTTGCTATCTGAAGAATCCTCCGCTTCTCCCTTCACCCTATTAGTCCTAAACAGGAATTTCAGGCAGCAAGTCAGGCGAGCTGAGCCCCATGCCATTTCCTACCCATTACCTTTGTCCATTTCCACATCAATATTATTGCTCTTCCCCTTTCCTCAGCCAAATGCAAGTCCATTTGAATTTGCTTCCACTCTGTCTCCTGACTTAGTAAATCAAATCCATTGTAAAGCACAAAAGCAAAGGCTTTCTTCAAATCCAAATAAATTATGTTCAATGTCTCAGGATTGCCTCCCAATCTGCTACTGTATATAATGCATTTAAATGAAACGTATGCATATGAATGGTGATTGCTCCTTATTGAAACGCACATCTCTAAACACCCTGTAATCTTGTTCCTTACCAGTGTCTCCCAGAAATTATTCCAGCATAAAAGGCTTCCTTCTTCATCCTCAAACCAGTTTTAAAGCCATACAACACAAATTGTTACTCAAGCTCTTATATTGTCATTGCATTTATTGTTTATTCCCTTTGCTCACACTCACAGTTTTAAGTGTTTTCCAAATGTATAAGGGAAATTCTTGAGACTGGAATTTGGGCACAGATTAGGAGAACAAGCAGTATATGAAAGACAGAAAAGAAAGTCTCCTAATATTCTTGTCAAAAAGGACCAATATTTAGAGACCTTATCTGATGCTTGTTGCCAAAAGTAGGAGACTTCTTTCTCTTTGCAATGATTTTTTTGCAGCCTGAGTTCTTTTCCCATCAGGCAGTCCCCTAGAACCATCTCATCTCCTAAATGAGCAAAGTAAATGAGTTGCCCTTTCTCTGCCCATGTCTTATGTATTCCGATTCAGTATCCACCAATTAAAACCCCAATTGACTCCAAGAGGCATTAAATCAGGACACATTGTCTCTGAAAAACGTATAAAGGCTTTCCTAGAAGATTTCAATCATACCTAGAGATACATTTTTCCTCAGTGTCAATTGTTATCAATTTGCAGTTCTTCCAATTTGCTTAACACTCTGACCAGAAGTAGATTTCACAATCCTACCAAAATGACTTGAAAACCTAAACTTTATTTCCCAGTTGACTTAGGTGTTTCAGAACTCAAATGACAATGAAAACCTTCTGCTTTCCTACATCCTCATTGAAGATTGACTTCACGGCCCTTTCCCAAAGAAACCTACACTCTCCCTGTTAAGTTACAGACCTTTTTATTTCAAGTAACAAGGTGAAATTTCTTTCAGAAACCAGAAAAAAAAGGAAATCTTCTATGATGATGACATGTAAAATATGCTAGTTGCAGTATGATTCTTGCATGAACGGGTGATGAAAGAAATGCATTTCTTCCTGCCAAAACTAACAGCTGTATTATTAAAAAAATATTGATAGGATTGTGTAAAAATCCAGCCAGATTACTGTTGTGAAAAAAAAATACCTCATCTGCTGCTTCTTTTTAATACAGTAGCAAATATACTGCCTGGTGTGGCTTCATGCCAAGATTAATTTTAAATTGGACCTCATGAAATATTTATGAGGTCCAATTTAATGGGATTGCTTTCCCTGGCATTAAGCCTGTGTGGATAGCATCTTAAACACTGATGTTTTTAACAGAACCTCAAGACACACACACACACACACACACAAAATCTGTGGGTATTAATAGGCTTATTAATAAATTGTTTAACACTCTGACAGTAGATTTTAGAAGTATTTTGACAGGCCCTTTGTAGTGAGGCTTTACCTGCTTTTCTCTAAGCTTGTGCTTTGCACTGTGTCAAACAAATGCTACTTAGCATTGAGCAAAATGGCAAATCATCATTAGTTGGAAACAAGCTGAAGTAAGCGTGAGTAAAGAGCTAATCACCCTTAGATAGGCTTCCTGGGGAACTGACAGTGCTCAGCAAGCTGCAGACACCGCTCACCTCCTCTGTGCCTTTCTTGACTCAGAGACCCCATTTACCTTTGGTTTCTAATTACAGTTAATAGTTCAATAAAAACACTATATTGAGACACACATCCTTACAAAAACCTCAGTGTTTTGTACAAAGAAAACATCTTGAATAATTGATAAATCATTTTCCTTCCTTTTTCCAATTAAGAGCTTGGACCTAATCTCTAGAGCCAATAATTTCAACTGCATTTGAACCTATTTCTAAATAGCTGCTGCCCTGTTTCTCCTTCATCCGTGTTCACAATGGACCTTCAGCAAGCAAAAATCACAAGTGGGGTATAAGAGCAAAGTCAGTATAGACCACAGCCAAATTTGATTTCAGTCTGTTACTACTAGACCACACTAGTGATGTGTGACCCCTGTTAGGTGTGAAAACAGGACTGCACATACCAAACATCACCAAAGTTTATAGATCAGCTCTGCAAAGCTGCAACATGATAGCTCGAGTTCAGACCTGAGTACAGAACCCATCTTTCTCCTCCAGAGAGCTTTGGGAGATTTGGCCAAACAGAGGTTTGTCTGGAGTGGAGGGCAATCATATAGAATTTATATTCCTATGTGTTTCCCAGTATGATCCCTTTAGAAGGGCCACAGATAGTTCACATTCCTTTGGAAAAAGCAACTTGTAGGAGACCAGGTCCATCTGACCTGTTTGGTTCAACAAACCTTTGCAAAGAAAAAAAAGATGCTTGCCAGTTAGGGTAGAAGGCATCAGGCAAGAGGGAGTAAGTCACATGCAATTCAAAAATGAAAGAGTGAGGGGTAAATCATATCAAATGATGTGTTTAGATAACTTGAAGAAAACAGCAAAAGATACATCTTTCCTTATGTGTGCCATTTGATCCTAGTGCAGCAAATGACAGTCACAGGGTGTGATAGGATATAGTAATATATGCCTCAGATTCTTTTTACTGGAGCTAGATGTATTACCACTTAAATCCCATATCTATATCATTGTTATTGCATTCAAAGAGGCAGAAAGTTGGCTTCACCATTTCCCTTCTGATGAACTAAAATGCTCAACGGTGCATTAGTTCTTTAACAAAGCTAAAGCCATGGTACTAAGAGTTTGGAACAAAATATAAAGAGCTAATGATCTAAATAATGAAACTACAAGGGAGTTTTAGGAAGGCAGATTGTAATTAGCCAACTGGAATTTAGCCAGGACACCACAGCTAACACCTCTGTGACCTTCAATCAACACTCCTTTAATATGCATGAAGTTAGGTTTCTTTATCATTAATAAACTGAATGAAAATCCAATTGAAGCAAATACTCTGTTGGTTGATTTTTATCATCACAGAGCTGCTGAAATGATTAAATTCATGGGGGAAAAGTTTGTGAATACTCAGTCTTAAACACTTAGCTAGCTAGCAGTCTGTCCTCCTAATACTTCTGATGTTGACAGCTGTTGGATGCACATAGGAAATGTTTTCAGACTTGTAGCTGGGATGTATAAGCAATGTGTTCACCCTGGATCTCTTCCTGACAGAATCCAAACCACTCAAATTCCTACTGTAGTCAGTTAGGTGGAAGAAGAATCCACAGAAAACCACCTGGAATTCACTTCCACATGCCTAGAGAACACTAGCTCTTGGTATCTTTTTCTGAATTCCATGCTGCACACACCCAGGTGGACATAAAAGTGCCAGGTCAGAACAGCACAAAGCCTGCTCATTTTGTTGTTCTGACACAGATCAACATCCCCAGCATTAAAGAAAAGCTATCACAGGAAGCCCATGATTCCTAAGCAGCCATTTCAAATGAAGGAATCCCATCCCACACAAAGCAGCTCTATGGAATAAAACTTTGAACTAGCTACTCCTGTTTAGGAGTGTTGATAGCAAGATTAATTATCCTTCTTTTGAGAGGCAGAAGCTGCCACAATGATGTGGCACCAGCACTTACTGAGCAAGGATGTATTCATCACAAGTGACAAGACTGCAGAGAAGTGAAATTCTTGTTTAATATTTGTCTGTATGCTAATGCAGTTTGAGAACAAAGTTCTCTAAAGCTGGATAAGAAGAAAAAAGAAAAGGAAAAAGAAAAATGCTTTAGCCAAAGTAAACGATGGGAAGAGGTAAAGCAATTTAATTTTTTTTACTCATTTTACAGACCCTTTGAGATTTAATCTGCACAGCCATTAGGGATTTAAAGAGGACTGATGTTTAACTTGTTTGCCCATTTGACTTAAGACAAATCCATGTGACAACAACAAAGCACTTTCTTTGTCTTCACCACCACTTAATTTAAAGGGGACATGTTTACTAACAGCTTAATCTGTTTAATACAAATAGTCTTTTACATTCTTTAATCCTGTCAAAAAAAAAAAAAAACAGTCCAAACCACCACGTCCAGAAACCATTTGGTCCCTTCCAAAACCTGAGGCTGGACTTTGGGGCAACCTAATATCAACAAAATATCTTACCTGCACAAACACACTGCCCTGAACAATTCACTATCTTGTTTATAAAAGCAGAAAAAAATATGGTATTGCTAAGGTGTCTGTTGAACACTACGTACTTTTTATTTGTAGCAAAAGCTGTTGACCTGCAGGAGTTCCATGGCAAATGCACAGATTTATTTCATAGAGCTGCATACACAAATCTTTAGTTAGCATTAATGAGCATTAATGTCAAGGAGTACAATAACCACACCATCTTTTAGTGTGAAGTTATTACTAAAAACTTTTCTCAGGAGAGTTCAATGATCTTTCTTCAAGATACATATAGCCTTAAATTGCACATGGAATGTCATTAACTGCCTTTTTTTCTCACGCTACATTCTTTTGCACAACCATCAGCTGTCTCTTGGTTGTTTAATACTTTATATATTCTGTAGAAATGTTAACCATCTGCTGGTCAGGGCTATTCTTTTCTAATGATTGTGTATTCTCACCTCTGCTGTTGATGTTATCCGTGATCTAGGAAAAGAGTGGAGTAGCAAGACTCAACAGATTCCAAGCTTTAATGCTGGAACTGTTTACTGTATGACCTTAAAAAAGCCATTCAACCTCAGGCCAGCATAACATGTGAGCATAAGCTTGATTTAAAGTTAAAGAACAATCACTCTGAGGTTAAATTTTGTGTTTTGTAGTTTAAAGTTAGTTGTCCACAGGCTTCAGAGCTTTGGTGAGTACTGTTTGTAGATGCACTATGTTACCATCAGCTCTTCTTGTATTTCAAGAATTCTAGTAGCATACATCTTTCCTCTGCTTTAAATATGAAGGAGAAAATATGTCTATAAAATACATTCTAAAATACATTCAAGTCTTAGCATTAACAGAAGACACTACTAAAATTAAATTGTGTGCTCTTTTACTCAGTATGTCAGTGTTTCTTCAGGAGTTAGACAGTTTAAAATAAAGCCTTTTATCTTCAGATTCGAAAAGAAATGGAACTTAAAGACACCTGTGGCAAAATACTCACAGTGAATACATTCATGAGTAAACTCAGCCATACAAAAGCTAAGTGATTATTAGCCCCTGGTTAAACAAGGAGCTGGTGGAAGAAATGGGAACAAGCCAATACTAAGCATTTACATAGGCCTTTTCACACAAGAATTTAAAACATGTTACAATGAAAACAACAACCAAAAAAAGCTGCACTTCATTCCTGAAACTCAGTCTTCTGCTGTACCTAGCACAAATCAATCTTCCCCAGAAAATGCTGCTTCTAGCAGTTACTTTGTTACACGTTTTCACCCCATCTCTGTACACTGAGTAAATTCGAATCTTAGACCAGCACACACTTAATTCAGATAAATATTTGAACTTCACCATAGAAGCTTCTCTAAAACCCTATTACAGAGTCCTGTAAAATCAAGCCAGTCTTTCCTGTAATAATAAAAATCATACTACAAAAAAAGTATTTGTAAGTTAATGGCACAATAAAGACCTGCTAAAAGACAGTCTTTATCAGCCTAATAACTATACTATTTTTAAAACATACCATGGCCATAGAACAGGTTAAATTTTCAAAGGTCTACTTGAAAATTTGCTCCTTAGGAGAATATTTAAGATTTTAAGTTCTTTTGGAAGGAGGCTGTCTATTTATGTCATGTTTGTATAGCACTTGGAGGAAAGAAGACCTCACCCTACACATCAACATCATAAGAATAATAAAAAAGCTAGTATTTTTTTGTTAGTAGTGTGCTAATTGAATGATGAAAATATCTAGCTTGGTCTAAGAAATCTTAGAGACACAATATGTTCCCATCCCCAGAAAAAATAATCCATGCTTCCTCATGGTGTTTGGGAGAGCAAGACTGGGAGAGCTGCTTGGATGTACGCAAAGTGCACCCCAATGTTACAGACCTCCTGAAAGCCTCACTGGGCTGCTTTGGAAAGCATGCAGACAGTCAGTAGCTGAGAGGTTGTCCTTTCCTTCAGTTGCAGAGGTGTACACAGCAGGTAATTAAATTGCAATTAACTTCTAACCACCTTGTCTCTCAACAAAGTGGTTCTCTCCTGTGGGAAGGGAGAAAGTAAATGGGATTTGGAGATGTAGTGTACTTCCCTCCCTGCTTTCCCAGAGCTAAGTAATGCCTACTCCAGCTGGAAAAACATAAACAACTCCAATGAATCACAGAAGTTTGGATATCTAGCTTGGTTACTTGATGCCAGACATGTGAGAATGCAGGCACTCACTAATTCCCCATGTACCTGGTGTTTTTGGAGTAAAGCAAAGCATGAATAGTCGATTAGTGAAGACAGGGACTTTAATTAGCCCTACTTTGCAGGGATTTCCAATTTTAGACTATGCAAGTAGTGGCATTGAAATTTTCTGCCCGATCTCTTGTCACATTTTCCTGTATATAAACTGTAAGAAAAGTCTTAGGTGTCCTCCTTTCTCAGAGGAAGGCCAAAAAAAATTCCTTGGAGTCAACTGTAGTGTAGGAAAATAGACTAAAATTAAAAAAAATCAAGAATTCTACAGTATGTAACCATCCCAAAGCATGGGAGCAACTGAGCATCTTCCAAACATGACCTCTCCCAGTGGCAGTGAAGTGCTGGATGTCATGTTAAGAAATGGAAGAACCTGAAGAGGAAGTGTATATTTTATTGATTTTTAATTAATAATGGTCACTTTGTGTAGGCAAAAGGAGATGCCATAGAAGTAAACAGAATAAAATAAGTATTTGTATTCCAAAAACTATTCACATTAAATTAGGTTTCCAATATCTTTATTCATCATTCATCCATATTTACCTGAACTTATTTTCATTTGCATGAATGGACAATGTTTCAAAGACTCATATTTGATGTGAAAACCTTGAGATGTGTATCAACAGTAATATGTAATCTTTTCAGAAAACAAAGCATTATCATGTGTGCTAGATAACCAAGTCCAAAGTATACAGTGAAAAACAAAAATGCAACAGGGAAATAGCCCAGAAGCAGCTATAAAATAAAATTAAATTGCCATGAGTGATTTAGTGAATACGTATGAAAAAGAAATACATTCACAGAAATTGGAATCAATCTGCCAAATTAGTTACAAATGGAAAAAGAAGAAAAACAACCCTGATTTAATTGGATAATGTTATTGCAAACAATTTAATCAACTTTTTCTTGGGAAGGTTTAGTTTGGGTTTTAGCCTGAGCTGCTTCAAGCTGGAGTGTTTTAAAATTGCACGCAGAGAATTGCATTCATTTTGTCACTGGAATAGGTGTGCTTCAAAGTCACCTTCAAAAACTAAACTCAAGTGAAAGAATAACCACGTCACTTAATTGAATATATTAACTGCAAACACACAAAAGGCACAAAGAGAACAGGAGGCCTTCCTTCCATCCTCTTATCTTGCAGTGGTAAATCTGAATACTAAATGTGTTAATACCCAAGTCAGTAAGTAGAAACTCACTACACTTCTACTAGCCTGACCTTACAAAAGGGGAAAATGGAAAACTCTTTTCATTTTGACTTCCTCATAAGAACCTTACTGTCAACTGAGTATCAACTGCTAATGAAAGGTTCCTTCAGACTACCGTGTACTTTACTCTGAATCAAAGTGTTATGACTGCTTTCACCTGCTCCTGCCAGGATAATCATTTGAAAGGTGATCAAACATATCTGAATCAGTACAAGAGAAATAAGTGATGGAGATGGATGCTGTCAGCTAGGAAGACCTCTTCACGCGCTATTTGTTCAGCACTTGTCACCTCTGGATCATGGTACCTCTGTGTGCACCTTTCTTTTTTATTATGACAACACTGCAGTCCAGTAGCTTTCATTCCTGAAAGCTTGGTGAAAATATGTGATGATTTTTTGAAATATGAGAAGCTGCTGCTTATCTTTGGAAAGATGTTTTCTTTGATGCTGGTGTAAAAATGTATGGAATGCATCTAAACTCAGTTAAGGAATATTTGTAGTATCACTTAACCTCTTACAAATGCTTCCTGCCTAATTGTATAGAGAGCTGACGTTTTCTTTGAACAGAAGGAAAAAAGAGCATAGAGATCCATATTAAAACATACTTCTTGTGGGAATATAGTCTGGGAAATTTCTTGCAAGATGAGAAAAGTTTTAGGGCTGCCAACAAAATATAACATTGTGTAACATCATGTCACAGTGGTGACCATACCTCACCTCTTAGCATCTCATGGTTCAGACTCTTACAGCCAAATCTTAACTTGTTATTTGTTGCTTTCAAGGATTCTCAAGCAACAGAAAACACCAAATCAGTGGAGATTAGGCTGTATGAATCATGGATCTCCATGTCCAGATCCATACCGTGTCTCTCCAGGCTTGCTGCTTTCAACATAGTCCAGGAGGAAGAGGGAAGGGATAGTACAGTGTAAAACATAGTGTTTGCTTACTTAACTTGTGCCAATATTACTCAGTCAACTCAGATTGAACAACAGACAATTAGTCCAGGGAAACAATTCTCAAGGGTTCTCCAAGTACTAATTTACAAGCTAACAGAATTTGAATTATTTTGGGGTTTGTTTGTTGTTTTTTTCTTAAATCCAGCAGAACAAGGAAAAGTGAACATCAAACACTCTATGCTTCTGAACTTCAAATCTCAGATATGTTCTTATGTGAATGACTCAAATGGGACATCAACAGGCTCTTTAAAGAATGATAGTGGGCAATTATAGACAGAAAAACTGACATAGAAGAACATTTTGACTGTCTTAAAAATGCTTGCAAAGGAAGGGTGTGTGTATTTATTCAGCCAGCACTTAGGATAAGGTCAAAGGTGACAGATCAGCTATTAAGCAGCAACCTGATAAGATCAGCATTATGAAATATTACCCAAAGTGTCAGCTGGTCTTGTCAAGAGTAGTAAAGGAATTGCTAGTGTGCTGTGGACAGTTTTCTCCACCACACTTTTCCACATCAGAGAAATGTGATCAGTAACTAAACAAGTGGAGTTTATGCTGGCAAACACGCTCAAATTTACGTGCACTGGCACAGTATTTACACCACTGCCACACACAAAGCCATACACAAGCTACCCTCAGTGAAGTTTGCTCAAATACTCATACTAAATACCCAAGTATTTGGCAGACTTCCTGGGAGGGATTTACAGCCCATACTCCCCAGACAATATTGTTAGTACTGACCATTATCTACTTTTCGTTCAATAGGTACAAGCTGTTGACCAAAGGCTATTGTATCAAGAGATAAATGACTTCCTGGAATTCCCAGGATAAAAACACTGGGAGATAATGCAATAGGTAATGACCTCAGGTGGCCTTTAGACTAAGTCTAATCTTCCATAAACTGGAGAAATTGGCATTTTCTACATTTTTCATAGAATATTTTTCCAGCTGGAAAGGAGGATCCCCTTCTAGAGATCAGTAAGAAAGAATGACATTAATCTGACCTAAAAGAAAATTCTATTATTGGAAGCACTAATAATGCAACTGTGAAAATGAGCAATAAGCAAAATCTCCAATTAAATACATTTGGAAGTGAATCACACAGATTAGATACAAGGTCAATCATAAAAGATGGATAGTCTTCCATTTAGAAAGCCAACTTTTTTATATTATTACGGGCATTTTTGGAGAAATCTTACACCTGTTTTAGCAGTAGCATCCAAAAATATAGAGGTCATTGTTGGATTTTGAACTGCTATTTTAAACAAAAACAAGACAAAAACAAACAAACAAAAAATCACAAATCCATAAAAAGTCTTTTCATGATGGCAGAGAAAACCAAATTTACCAAAGTAAATCAAAACATATATTTCTAAGGGAGTTAGGAGGCATTACAAAAGTAATGAACAAACCATTATCACTACTAGAAGATAACAGTTTACAGCAAAGAAAGCACTGTCTGCAGAGGACAATGTTCTTAAACAAGGTCATCTCAGACTTCCCTCTAAAGGACCATCTTTCCAGGATTTCATA
This sequence comes from Bucco capensis, assembly GCA_013396975.1. Classification (NCBI taxonomy): domain Eukaryota; kingdom Metazoa; phylum Chordata; class Aves; order Piciformes; family Bucconidae; genus Bucco; species Bucco capensis. The sequence goes on along the minus strand of VWZO01016725.1, from coordinate 1,141,829 downwards.
GCTTCCTCAAACTGAAATGATTTGGGCTGAAATTTTGGAAATAGCTCTGAGTAAGGCTGAAGTTTCTGAGAAATGTTGACCTAAACCAATTCTGCTCTTTTTCAGGGACTGTGAGAATGAATACATTGCTTCCCCCATTCCTCCCTCCTCCTTTTTTTTTTTTTTTTAATAAAAGCATCTTTTACAGCTGTTTGGTGGAGATGCTACAGTTCTCTCCATGACTCAGATCAGGATTTGGAAACGTGGCCTAGCTGTTGCCATAGTATCAATATTCAGTTGTTATTGTGAAAACATCCACATATTCAGCCAAGCTATGACCTTCTAGGAATCTGCTCACAGAGACTGAGTGGAGATTTTGACTGTATAGCAGATAACAAGAAGCAAGCTCCACACACTTACACCTCTTGGGCCAGGTGGAGTGTGTGTGCCACCTGTCCCAAATTGCTGGTCCATCCCCTGGCAGAGCTCTGCAAGCCTTCCTGCCTGCCTGCAGCCACCAGGCTCACTATTGCCTGCGAATGAAAGCAGTAAATGTTCTCCCTCCTGTGCTTTTTACTGCCTGTCTCTTGTCCTTCCTCTCCCTGGTCATGGTTAAAAAGGAATATTGCAAATTATTACAGTGGAATGAGGATCAGGCAGAAAAGTTTGGGGATGATTGGATAAAGGAGCTTAATTGCAAAGTGCACAGCAGAAGCTGAGGAATGTAACAAAGAATGACAGCAGACTATCCAGTGCATCCAAGGATTTTTGCTTTGCAGCTGTCTCAGGCACTGAGTGTGTTTCCAGGTATAGCTTTACAACCACTTTTCCAACAATTTTTATTTCCCTTCACAGGATGACATTACAAATATTAAGGCTGAAAAAAAATAACCCAACCCAACACTTTGGAATCCCTTCATAACTTTACTTCAGCACCAATCCTTTTTAACTAAGAGATGTTCATTCACATGAAGCTATTTCATTCAGTGTACCAAGAGGACAATAGCCACAGCTATGCAGGAAATAAGACTGTCATCCTTAAACTCCTCTCTCATTTACAGCAGGAATTAAAAGACAGGCAGTGCACTATCCTTCTTCTCTACTCTGCCCTAGTGAGGTCATATCCAGTCACATTGTGTCCAGTTCTGAGCTCCTCAGTTCAAGAGAGACCTGGAACTACTGGAGAGAGTCCAGCAGAGGTTACAAAGATGCTGAGGGGACAGAAGCATCTCTGGGAAGAGGAAAGGCTGCTTATGCTGGGGGAGAGAAGCCTGAGAGGGGATCTTCTTAATGCTGCTCAATATCTAAAAGGGTGGGGGAAAGAGGATAGGCCCAGACTCTTTTCACTGGTGCCCAGTGACAGGATAAGGGTCAACAGGCACAAACTAGAACCCAGGAAGTTCCACCTAAACGTAAAGAAAAACTTTCTTTCCTTTGAGGGTGACAGAGCACTAGAACATGCTGCCCAGAGAGGCTGCAGAGTCTCCTTCTTTAGACACTTTCAAAACCTGCTCTGGGTACCCTGCTTTAGCAAAGGGTTGGACTAGATGATTCCCACAGGTCCTTTCCAATCCCCACCATTCTGTGATTCTGTGAAAAGAAAAAACACAGTCTTAAGGTTAAAAAAACGAGTATTGGAGTTTGCTCAGTTTTGACCACAGCCTATATGATGCTGAAAAGATCACCCTGAACTTTTCACTGCTGAACTTTGACTGTCTGACCCTGACTTTGTGAAAACCCAGATTTTCTGAGATCACAGAATCTGATTTCTGAAAGAGCTGAGAACTCAGAACTGCAGGAGGAGCCAGTTACACACCTGCTCTGGCTACAAGAAGCACTAAGGATTCTGAAATGGATCAGGTTGAAGGCATCTCAAACTGGACTGATAAAATTAGTGATCATTTTTACCTTTCATTTCACCATTTTTTCTGTTCTTGCATGTAAAATAGCAAAAATACATTAAACAGAGATTAATCAGAGGATTAATAAACTACCCTCTTATGGTAGCACTCTAAAAAGGTACTTGAGGAAGTCTGTAATCATGCATTCAATGCTGGACAGAATGGTGTGCAGCAAAGAACTCAGTGGCATACACTGAGCAATTCAGATTAAAAGAAACATTTCATAAAGCTCCTATTCAGTGATGTCTATTGAACATGTTAAAGGCACAGACATCTCATAGGAAAAAGTAGCTATGCAGTCATGTAATTGAATATCCCTGTCAGGATGTGGATGAACAAATGGAAAATTCACCAGAATTAAGATAGCCTATGTATTTTCTTTTTTCTCTACACTTGACTTTACAACCTGAACACTTTTATATAACAAAGCATAGGATATACTGGCTTATCAAAAACTATTTTTCCACTTCTGAGTATTTCCATGTCAGGGATTGGTAAACAGCTTTTTGTAGTAAAGTCCTGCTAGTATTGAAAAAACAACAACAAAAAAAACAAACAAAAAAGGAACTTTAAAAAGTCACTGAAGTTTATATTCAAAAATATTAGTTTATTATACAGTTCTAGTAACTTGGAATGCTGAACCTGCTTTTCAAAAACATGTGAATATGCTATCATTTATCACATAAGGGTGTAAGACCTCATTTAGTGACCCATTTAGGAGGGCATGTGGGTAGAGGCCAGGAATCTGAAACTATCCACTTTAAAATATCTCCCTTCTTTAACTTGAATCAATTAAGGAAATGGTTTGCCATTAAACTATGGCTCTCCCACACACCATTTAAATACATACTTGACTCCTATTGAAATGGTCAGTTCAACTTAAATTAGATTGAACTGTGCATAAACAAAAGCTTGCTGGAGAGCACAAAACTCCCATAGCACCCTCTACTGATAAAGAGGGAATGGGATTAACATTCATACAGAGCAATTCCACACAACAGGCAAAGTAACAGAGGGAAGTGAAAATGGGTTTTCATTGCAGCTCAGAATTAAACTGCTGCTTTATAAAGGGACCCTTTCAAGACATTTACACTCAAAGGCCCAATCCTGTAGTCCTTACTCTGGCAAAATTCCAGCTGAAGTCAATGGGAATATTGCCTGTGTAAGGACTATTCAAAATTAGTCAAACTGTCTGAATATCATTCAATCAGCTCTAATCACTGCATTGAGAATAAAGGCCCTAATTTTGGCATTTTTTGTCACGTTAAATTCTTCAACAAATACTTGCATTATTCTCTGTAAATCATCTTGCCAAGCAGTATTTGTCAAATAATTGGACAATTTTTTTCCATCAACCATTGAATAAATTATGAATAACAAGCACTGATTTAACCATGTGACTCCCATCAGTCAACTCTTAAGTTTCCTGTGAAGAGCTTAACTGGAGGTTTTATTGGTGACTTCAACATTAGAGAAAATCTCATTCAACAAGAACTACTCAGCTACCTTTCCACCAGCACTCACAGTGTAAAAGCTAAACCAAAACTGTGATTTACTTTTTTGATTGAATGGACTACCATAAATGTTAGCTGGGGTTTTTTTTGACAGAATATCTAATTTTACTTATTCTTCCAAATCTGAAGTATAACCTATAGGGAAAAAATGTATGTAAAGCTCTACTTAGGAGAGATTCTATATGTAAAGAGATTTAATAACGTTTGTTAGGTTAAGAGATATATTTGGGATAAATATTTCTTTTCCTTAGGCACATAAGCCTCACACAAGCACAAAAGCTACAATACTGCCAACATTATTAGCAACAGTATTTTTGTGTCCTGTAAAACAAACATTTCATTGTTTCTTCTACCTTTGAGATGAACTGATTATAAATATCAGTGTCATTAAGAATGTAAATGGAAGATGAAGATGCAGCTTGCTTTTAACTCTCTTTTTATAAGAAATTAAAAGAGAAATTAAATAAACATTCAACTAGGCACTGAAAATATTATTAGAAACAAATCATTTTGGATACTAGTGATCTCATCTCTCATCCCAAATAGTTCTTCAGTAACAGGTATCCCACAAAATAGCATACACCTTGTCAAGCTGAATATGCATACAAGGGGATGATAGCCATAAACAATACTAAGCAAACACATGGACAGACTTTAAGCTGTCCTTCTCCTCCTCTCCTCTCCAAGATGAACACAATGACTCCTTGAACCACTTGCCACTCAGGCCAAACCAAACCAAAATGTAACTATGTGAGGAGGCAAAAGCAAATGAGAAAATAAGCAAGAATGTTTGTGGTAAGAGTTTATAAAGCAATGGTGATTGCTAAAATAAACTGAAATCTCACAGGGAAAAAATGAGTTGCAGAAGGCATTACTCCTTTATGCAGTATTATGCCCTACAGAAGCAACATGGGTTCCCTCTCTCTCTCTCGCCCACCCTGTGTGGATCTATCTATATGCATGTTTTCCTGTATTAACTCTCATTAACTTTGTGTTTCCCTCTCATTAATTCACCTTTTATTTCAGGTAGTATCAGGAAGTGCAATTAGCTGCATCAAGCACATCTTCACTATGCAAATTATTGAGCTAGTAACTATGTTTATAATTAAGTGGTTTAACACTACTTTATTATGTCTTTTTAGTTGCTTACAACCTTGCCAACCTTCAGTTGTTTTCCATGCCAGGTTTCTGTCTCAGGAAGAAAATGTTCTAGAAAGTTTTATCAAAACCTCCTCTGTGAGTGAAAAAAACTGTTTAATCTGCATTCAAAACCTTGTAACTTTCACTGGTACTGTTGGTGTGACAATTGCAGAGAAGAGGTGAAATTCGAGTGTTTCCTTCTATGTATCTCAAGGGAGTCTTGTCAGAGTTGGCAGATACAAAGCCTCTGTCTACTACTAACTTATTTCATCCTCCCAGAGCTATGAAAGTAAAACCACACTGATCACACTTTAACCTCAGCAGTTGACCATTTGCTATTCTTGCCCTAAAAGTTGGCACAAAACTTTATCTGCAAGCAGGGGATAGCAGTGTAAGCAGCACAGGGACCAAGATCAGAAAAGCTGTGCCTTTTAGTCTTAGACTGCAGCCTAAGCTCTCTTGGACACACACCTGGGTCATACAAGCCAGGTTTACCAACACAGCCCAATCTGCCTTAAGCTCACTGTGGGCCAACCACCTAAGTGTTAACTATTTTCCAGAAAGGTTTTACAGCTCCACTAAGTGGTATGTTGAAGAGATTTCAGAGGCAGGAGGTGAGTTCTCCACCTTAAAGCTAATTTGGACATGACAGCAGATGAGCAGGCATATCTTGACTGCACTATAGGCATCAGCCTGCTTCCTGTGCTCTCACTGCTCCCCTTGCCACTCTCTGCTGCTTAGACAGAACAGTTGTGCAAACCTCTCTGACACTGATGGAGCATGGAATAGGAACTGAGAGAAGGCAGAAGAAAGAGAGAGTCTGGAGAAGACTGGGATAAGACAGGAGAAATCTGCCTTCTACAGCAAAAAATAAGACATGATTTTGCATTGACTGTGCAAACTAATCCTCATCAATGCTCAGAACTCATCTCTAAAGACACACCTCATGTCAATTCTGGCACATCCTAACCTTCACAGCCTTGCTTTTGTAATTATCTTGGTCTTTTATTGTAGGTCTCTGCTATAATTGCCCTGGCTTTTCATATTAAAAGAGCATTGGGGTAGATTCTCTGCTGGTGTAAATTGGCATAGGGCCATTGATTCTAGTGGAACCATGCCAATTTTCATCAGCTGCAAATCTGGACCATTCTTGTTAATTTACTTGTAGAGAAGCTCCCCACATGCCTCTAATCAGTTCTATTTTCCCCTTGACCCTTCCTGTGTTTGAGGTTGGGTTTTTATCTTAGACATGTCATGATAAAATGCTTTATTTTGTTTCATCAGCAAATTAGGTTGACGTCAGTCACCACTTCTAGCTTCTCTTCTAAATGCAGATTCACAATCGGGTACAGCAAAACAAAAGCTCTGCAGCAGTGCTGCCCAGGCTGCAGTACCTCCCCACTCTGGAGGGGTACAAGAAGGGAACACAGAAGTGTAACCTGCACAGACTCTCAGGTAATGAGACCTGCTCTCTGTGCTGTGTCAGGACAGGAGGTTGCCATCAAGGCAAAGAATGTGCTATTTAGACATATCCACAATGATCCTTGGAAATTCAATTGACTGCTTTAGTTTTCTGATGAAAACTTTTGCTTTCTAGCACTAACCTAGTTTTCCTCACATTTGCTTTATTTGTGTAACCTTAATTGTCAAGTTCATTTTTATAATTAGCTGTGTCTGAACTTTATCTTGGGTTTTTGTGGAAATCAAGTCTGTTTGATAAAACTATATATCTACTTGTATTACCAACCTTCTCCATTAAGTTGTTAACATTTAAAATATACTATAATGCTGGGGCAGCAAGAGATGCTGTTGCAAGTCTCTGTTTTTCCTTAGAATTATGCTCCATCCAGGTTCTTTATAGTATTTTTTTGTCTTTAACAGTTTTTATCAGTTAAGTTTCCAGACACCAAAGTCAGGTTCCCCTTTCTAATTCCTGGAATCATTCTCAGACCCATTTTCCCCAAAACAGTTTTGTGTGAAGCTGGCTGCCTTCAGTTTTCCTCTACTGCATCACATTTTGCTGATTAATTACCTAAGTTTTAATAGGAATTCAGTTAGCAATTTTTTAGCTCCTTCAGATTCCTTGGATGAATGCCACATGTTCTGACTTTCACTGTCATTTAATTCCATGGGTTGTTGCAAACTCTGTGCATACATCACTGCTTTTGGCAACAGTTGCTGTTTGTAAATAGCAAACACTAAGGCAGGTAATTTCTTATGATCTGCTCTGCTGAAGTTCTAAGCAACCAAAACACTTTGTTTCTGCATAAGCTCTTTGTCTTTTCAGTTTCTTCTCTCATGCATTTCCAGCACATTAACTCTATAACCCCTAAACATTCTCCAGATTCCCTCTTACTTGATATTAATTACACTTGTATTACAGGGATGTGGCTTTGAAACAATAATAAAATTCTATTATTTAAAATATTCACCAAAAGTTGCAATCCAAGTTTTGGAGGTGTTAAAACTTTAGGTTTATAAGGTGTTTAGTTTATATTGTGCTGTATATCACACTTTGACATGACATTCAATTATGTCATTTACCTCTGCTCATGCTCTCCTTTAAATCCCATTGGAGTAGAAAACAGTCTTTGCTTTGTGCTCTTTGCTGTCACACTTAACCTTTTCAAGGTAGTATTTAGCCTAGATAGTCTCTCATGGTCCCATAAACTCTTCATTTTTCTTGCCTGAAAAGAAATCTATGGAATTTATGGAACAGCCTCCCACTTCCACATCCCAATCTGTCTTTCCTACACAGGATACAGAAATGAATTAGTGTACCTCATTGATATTTTTTTCATGAGCACCATATTTCTCAAGTGATAACTTACACCTGATACCAGACATTAAGCCCTACCCAGAGTTTCCTTTAAGCTCCTTATATCAGTATCTGAAAGTTTTATTATTTTATTGAAACCTTCCTCTTTAAAGGGATTTTTCACCTTTACTGTACCACTGCTGCAGCTGCTTACCCTATCTCCTACTCTTGTATGTATTTGACAAAGATGAGAGGTCTAAACAGGACATAACAAACGGGACATTTTCATCTGAAAATACCAAAAGGAGAAAAGCAAAATTACAGGAAAATACTCTTTCTTATGAATAATATTTTTTGATGCATGCACCTTTGTTCTATTCAGATATCTACAGCACTAAGAAAGAATAATATTTTTGCTTTAAGTTGTTGATGAAATAAAGAACAGAATACTATAATGTTCAGGTATCTTGATTTTTTTAAAGCTGAACATTTGTATAATGCATAGGGTGGAAAAAAGACAGGAAAATATTCCAGGCCTAGACAAATTTCTCAGGAGTGGTCTGACAAACCCAATCTATTCAGATTAGCATCAAAAATTGAGGGATGACTTGATGACATTGTTAATGTATTTTTTCAAGGAGAAAATACCAGTTAATAAAGAGCTCTTCAGCCTAGCTGAGACAGGCATAAAAAGAGCAAATGGCTAGAAGCTGATGCCAGACAAATTCAAATGAGATATAATAAAGAGTAACAGTCATGGTAATTAACTACTTGAACAAACAACCTCCCCCAGGTTATAAAATTTTTAGATGAAAACTGAATGGCTTTCTGAAAGATCTGATTTAAACAAATGGTTTCATTTCTAAACTTTACTAACTGCATAAAATGTCTTGCACAGTCTTAGAAGACCAGGCTAGATGATCAAACTGTGCCTCAAACCTGCAAGTTTAAATATGTGGCAGGACATAACTTTCAGAATCACACCACCATTCAGAACTGCTCATTTCTTATCATTCTCTTTTTTTTGTGTTTTCTTAAGAGTAATTTTGTGAAGCAGTTTTCTAACCTTGTCTTGTTACATGAAAGGTTAATTTCCCTACAGACAAATCAGGTAAAAAGCAGGTGAAAGTAGCATTAAAAACAAAACAAAAAAACCCAGCTTGTTTCAAATAGCATTTAGCATGAAAAGAGAGAGAGGGAGCAAGAGACACAAACACCGATGCTGGAACTACTAAAAGCACACTCTGAAAACCTCTGTGATGACAGTTTGAAGAAAGCAGCTTTTATGTGCTGCTGAGCCCACCTCTACAATGTCTTTTAAATGCAACTGTTTACCTAGAAAATAAAAGCAATGCTCAGAATCTGGACTAGAAGAGACTCCTTTTGATTGCAGACCCTGAACTGAATCCTTCACTAATAAGTTGTTCCACACCTTCGTCTGAAACAAGAAAAGCAAAGGTCTGCATTTTCTCACAAGAATGCACAAGCCCCATCCAAAGCAATATGGTTTTCTACATCTAAGTCTTAGTACTTGTTGACTTAAAGAGTTTGTAGGAATGACAATGCACATCACTGGTTTGTTACTTCTGTCATCTGTGCTACTGAGTGTACCTTGACTCAGATCAAAGTTGAAAGCTTCTTAAAAGATACACAAACCACAGTGTGACAAATAGCATGCTTTGTTTGACACAGCAAACAAGAAATTACTTTCATCAACCCAGGAAAAGAATCCTGTGTTTTCAGGGCTAAATCTGAAGACCATGGTGATGGAACTAGAGCTTTACTTCATCCTCAAGGAATGAGGACCTCTCCAAAGACAAACAGAGAGGAAGAAACAATATCAGTGCATTAAATGCTGACAATGGCATGAATTCCAGGCTTGTACTCTACAGTACACATCTGTAGAAAATTCACCCTTCACATAATTAAAGGGATTTCCTACAAAGTGTTAAATGTCTCCATTAAGTAAATATTCATCTCACCGGAAATCACAGATTAGAGCACACACAGCACTTCCCAGGGCTCACCCACCTCAAAACTAAACATCCATAAATCTACAGCACCATACACAGTTAACACAGAGGCATCAGAAACACTGCAAATCAGATATTTGGGGGTTTTTTTTGTTTTGTTTTAACTACACTAAGTAATTTTCCAATGTAGTTTTTTCCCTGAAGTAATTTCCAATGCATTCCTATAAAATATTTGAATGTTTTTTCCAAATATAAAGCATTTCAGATGGTAAATCCTTACTACAATGTGCATTATTGAAGTTAAATATTTCATTATAACACATGCTCAATAAGAATTAATATATAATTATACATGAAATCAGATTTAGCTTGGAATTTAATTTATTTCCAAAAATACACATATTCAAAATTCCCCTTAAATCAAGCTTCCAGAGAAGGAAATAATATTTACTTAACAGAACAGATATTGAATTCAACTATAAATCAGTGACAGCCTTTTCAATGACTTAAAAGAGCTTTGAATGGGACTTAATAACAACTCTGCTACTTTTACAAACCAAAACTTTCCAGCTTTCCTATTGGGCTGGAAGCACATCCCTGAAAGTTAGCAGAAAATGACCAAAAATGCAAACAATTAATAAAAAGACAATGAAAAATACATTGTATGATTGTGTACACACACATGTAAACAGATATATACATTTAGTACATATGAACAAATAGCAAAGAAGTTAAAACATTTTCAAACTTTTCAGAAGGCAGACATCATTTTTATAATTAAGGATGTGTAACTCAGTTCTCTTAGAAAAAAAACTTTAACTGGGTAACTACAAAGCTCTGTGACACAGTGTTCCTTGCTGAGTCCAAGGCATGGCTCACGTGTGCAGATCTGCCAAAACCTGCCTTCCTCAGACAGTAGAATTATTTCAAGCTGGAATCCCTCCTTAACACATTCAAACTCAGCTCTCATCATTTGTGACAGCAGTACACTTGATTCTTTGAAGAATTATTGNCACGAAGCCTAGCCATACATATACATACATATTGGCTTGTACATTTTCAGTAGCATAAATATCCTTATTTCCAGTAAAAAAATCTGTATCTTGACCCATCCTATTCACTGTCCATACCCTGGAGAACTTGGTTTGGGGACAGTAACACAGCTCAACATCACTGTACCTACATAACCCTTCCAGGGATAAGCTTACAAAAGGTACAGCACTTACCATTCTTGCTCTTCACAACACAGGCATTACTCACTGGGTCAATACACACTTTTATAACATGTTCTTTTAAAACCACTCTTCAAATGTTGATCATTTTGAAGTAATCTCCACAGAAGAGCTACATTGCTTTCAAATATGTTAATATTACACTCATCTAACACTGCAAAGTGTAAAAACATTACAGAGTATCATGGTATAAAGACCCTGTTTCAGTGAAGCTCATTATAGTTGCTACACTAGAAAGCTTAGTTCAAACCTCTGCCCCTAACATTGCTGTTTATCAGATTTATTCAAGCCACACAATTTATCAGCTCTTCTTGAAAAGTTATGCTCCAGCCACTGATGGCAGCAAGCCACCTGCCTCTGCTAATTAGCAGTGCATGCTCAGTTGCAGCTCTACAAGAAGAAAATGGATTTGATCATTGTGTTCTTGAAGACCAGAAGCTGTTGAATTCATGTCCTTCTCCTCCAGAAAGGTTTCAAACTTACTGCGCTGCATGGTACTTCAGATGAGCTCTGCTAATCTGTGGCTAAAATTCTCTTTTTTCCTAAATCTTAAAAAGAATTCTTTCAAACTCAACCATTCTCAGCAGATTTATTATTTCAGCACTATTTATACTCATAATTAACATTTGAAAATTATACACTTGGATAAAACCAGATAGCATTAGTCACTTACTAGTCACCTTCTAAACATGCAGCATGTTCATTGTGTTAGTATCCTTGGAGTGTTTAAAGTTAACTTTTGCATTTGAAGTAGAGATTCCTGGTAAAAGGTGGCACTTAATAAGAAAAGGCAATTACTGAGGCATGTTACTCTCCAGAAGACTGCAGTATGGATTTTAATTTCTTCCTGACCATGTATCAGCTAAGGCTAGCACAGACATTTTTAGTTCAGAAGCAGTAGGAAGTACAGTAAAAGTGAAAAGCAAAGAGATGACACTAATCTTCCCTGAGTTTCAATTAAGGCCCAGCACCTCCGGATTAAAGGCTTATTTTAATGAAAAGCCTTAATTAAGCATACATGTGTATAGGATCACCTTAATGAGGTATGACAGAAAGAGAAGAGATGGCAAACAGTATTTTAAAAGCAGCTTATTAGCAACTTCAAGGAACTCAGTCAAGGATTCCTAAAAACCAAAAAAGAAAATTTAAAAAAATGCACTGCTGAAAAGACACAAGACTGCTTGACCAAAATCACACATAAAACAGTGAAACCAAAATGGCTGAGAAAAGTATTTTTCACTGTCTTTTTATTTCAATTGATACATACTAGTGGTTTTCCTACACGGTTCATTTTTGCAAACATTATAGAATTTCCACTTTCATTTGAATTTTAGACAGCAGAATATCAATTTTTTTTATTTTATTGGCTAGTTAAAATTTGTTACTAAACATTTTTAAACTTTATATTGTAAAATTTCCCCTTATGGTACTAATGAGGCAGCTTTAGTGTCAGGCTAACTTGCATATTCACTTTATAAACCATTATTTTATCACTTCATTCCTGTCCTTAGAAACAATCAGTGATTCAATGTAATCTTAAAGATAGCCACTTCAGCTGCTTTTTACATCTTCCCCTATAGTACACAGAGGTATTCTCATCTGCAGATTTGACTTTAAAGTAATTACTTATAATTACAGAGAAGTGCATGCAGTGGATTAATCACTCCATTTATATGCTGCTTGAAGGACTGCTCTCAGGACAGCCTCACTGCTTTTGCTTGGAAAATGTCAGCTCCACAAGGAAAAAATCTCTCAAGTCAGTTGCAGCTGAGCTCTGCCAACGATTTAAAGCAAAAGATTAAAGAACTGACACACCTGAATTTGAGGCAGCATCTGTCCCTGTCCTGTTGGACACAAATGAGAATATCCAGGCAAGTGACCAGAGGAAGCCTAAACTCCTACTAGGGGCTAGAAGTTCTTTTGCACAGTTCTGGATCTGAAAGAAACACATCAGTGGTTATTCAAAAGAAGTGCTTCTGGCTCAGGGCTCTGAAGCCTGGGAAGCTGACCAGAGTTAACTTTTAAGCTGTCTCCCCTGGTAAACCCAGGAGAAAAGGAGTGGAATTGCAGGTTTCTCTTCTGCTACTGATAAGGTTGTTTCTGCTGAGAAATATTATTCAAGTTCTCATACAGGTCTGTACACTAAAACTAGCTAAAGATTACCAATGGAGCATCATGCTTTTTTACAAGATATGATTATGCAGCTTTTAAAATAAGGCAGAAGGGTTGGGAGAAACAGAGGAACAGATAATCCCATTCCCTGTGTATAAATAATATATCCTTGTTTGTTGTCAGTGTTACGGAAGTCAAGGTTAGCCTTTGGGATTGTTTTTAATTATATTGAAGTAAAAATGTGTTAGGGCCTGTCAAACTTTTATAGCCCATAATGAGTTTATTGCATTATAACAATTATGGGCTCAGTAATTAAAACTTCAAAATTACTGTTATTTTATTTAGTATAAATGATAAATCAAAGATTTCATTTGACTTTTTTTTTTTTTAAGTTAAACCTAGGATATGTCAGAAACTTAAATTTCATATTATGGTAAGTGTATTTTAGGATTCAAATATGGGAGCTGGGGGGGAGGGTTGGTTCTGGTATTGGTTTTGCTTGCGTATTTATATATATATATATCTCTCATTTCCTTGTTATTATTTCCACTAAAGTAGTTTATTTCCAATCCCCAAGTCCCTCTCTCTGTTAATTTCCCCTCTTCCACCCTGGGGTGGGGGAAAAGGAGATAACAGAGAATATCTGTCACTGGGTTGGTGGTTGGCTAAGCCCTAACCCTCGATATCTGTTTAATAAGATAATTTAATGCATAAAATCTTCTTTAAAATTCATCAAAACTCAACAGTTTAGGCCATTAGGCAAACAATGGAATTGCCATTGGTGGCTTCAATGTTTCTTTTCACATCTGAAATACATTAAAAAAGCACTATACTCACTGCAAGGTAGAAGTGATGAAGCTAGTGCATCGTGACAAACAAGAAGCCTTCATTAGGAGGCAGGAAGTCTTTTACACTTTTTTAACAAACATTTGCTGCTGTTTTGGTTGGTATCCAATTTTTATTTGAAGACTGGTTGGACTCACTGATCTTGAATGTCTTTTCCAACCTTAATGATTCTATGATTCTTATGTTTTGTATATTGACTGTCATAACTTTTTTACCTTATATTCACAAGCAAACATCAGTGATTTTGATACTGTATGTATCAGGGGGATGTTAATACTCTTTTTAAGTCTATTTGAAGTGGTTTGTTTTACTCTTTATTCAGTAATGTGTGACTTCAGCACAGATTTCCCAAAGTGCACCAGGCTGTGGAAAGACATTTTCATAAGGGTTTTCAGCTGACAAAGTCTATCTTCACAGCATTGACTTTTTGAGAATAAAATACATTGCATGCTGGAGTTTAAAGTGTGGGGGGAAGACACTCCTCATTGATTTAATTTCTAAATGCTAATTTTCATACAAGATTTCAGCATACACCTGGAGGCAGGTGACACTGTCTGTCCTCATCCATTGGACTGAAATGAAATACAAAATGCTAGTGGCCATTTCAATGTGTTTCTGAGCGTGCACTTTGCAGCTCAAACATCTGGCCCATCCCCAGCCAGCCTTAAAAAGTAAATCACTCTGCTTGGCCAAGAGAGCAGACACCATCAGCATATCCCCAGGCAGCTCCTGCCCCACCACCAACACTACTACTACCCTTAACCCATCCCAGAACCTCAAGTCAGACCCACATACAGAAGGGCCTCCAGAGGTCCCTTCCAACCCTAAACCATTCTATGATTCTGTGCAGAGCTAGCACCCATGGGTGATGTTGAAGTGACCACTAACCGTCCTCCTGCCTAGCTGACTGGNTGAGGCCTCACCTGGAGTACTGCATCCAGTTCTGGGCTCCTCAGCATCAAAAAGATGTGGAGCTGTTGGAGCAAGTCCAGAGGAGGTCACAAAGATGATCAAAGAATTGGAGAACCTCCCCCACAAAGATAGGCTGAAGGAGTTGGGGTTGTTCAGCCTGGAGAAGAGAAGGCGTTGAGGGGATCTTGTAGCAGTTTTCCACCACCTAAAGGGGGATTATAAGATAGAAGGGGAGAAGCTTTTTAGGTGGTCTGATTGTAATAGGACAAGGAGGAATGGCTATAAGCTGAAGGAGGGGACATTTAGATTGGAGATTAGAAGGAAGTTCTTTACCCAGAGGGTGGTTAGGCACTGGCACAGGTTGCCCAGAGAGGCTGTGGATGCTCCATCCCTGGCAGTGTTCAAGGCCAGGCTGGATGTAGCCCTGGGCAACCTGGTCTAGTGTGTGGCATCCCTGCCCATGGCAGGGGAGTTGGAACTAGATGATCTTTAATGTCCCTTCCAACCTGGGCCATTCTATGAATCTATGACTCTATGAATCTATGAATATATACTCAGTTTTACTCAAAGTTAAAAAGGTTTGTTTTTACAATGGTCCTGGGGCTAAACCCAGGGAGAATTAACACCTGTAGTAGATACCTTTTTCAAATTTAGAAGCAAACATGCAACAAGATAAAAGTCACAGATGTGAGGGCTTGGAATGATGCCTAGTGAGAAAACTCACTTTTAAATAGTATTGTAAGAACACAGTTGTACAGCAGCAACAGATAATATTGCTTAAAAAAACAAAGCTAGGGAGTCTCTTAACAGACCAGGAGCCCAAACATGCTTCCTACTTATCAATTTCAGTCTTGTATTTCCATTTTCTAAAGGATTTTATAGTATTCTTGCCATGAACATCTTCTTGTCTCCATCCTTTCTGTTGTCTTGATCAGGCATTTCTTAAAGAACACTCCAGCTCCACAATGTGCAGTTTTAAGCACATTAAACTGTCATCATCATTAATATTTCTTTTATTTATTCTTTTTCATAAAAAATGCCCTCAGGCCTCTCTGAAGATCACATTGCCTTTGCTCCAGTAACTGTCACAGTAGTCCCAGCTCTAAAGAGAACCATGTAGATCAATGAGGCTCCATACAAGCACAGGCATCTGCCTTTTGGAATCAGCTGAAGATTAAGAGGATAACTTAAGATACTACACAACAAGTGAGTGTAAGAAGTGATAGGACAAAGGTAGTAAGAGAAGGTGAATATTACTATGTTTACATGGCTGTCGTTCTAAAGATGGGGGTTTGCTCTGGTTGGTTTTGAAGAGGAATTGGAAAGAAGAGAGGATAGTGGGAGAAAAACCGTTAGAGAGGAACTGGTATAACACAAATATAAATATTAAGTAATTATGGAAGTTCAAGGTTGTGGTGAAAAAATGCAGTCTAAATATGAGCATGATCTTTGTAAGTCACAGCATTGACTGCAATCTCCCACCTGAATGCTTCTGCAAGTGATTCAAAAGAATGGACTGAAAGATGTTTATTTTAAATTGCAGTTGCTCTTGGGTTTTGCTTATTACTATTTTCACCTCTAGTCTCAAATTATTTTAAATGTGTGTTAAACTTTCTCTTCTTAAGAAGAATTATGTGATTTAAAACTTACAGCTTTGAAACAACTTTAAAAATATAATTGAATGCAACTTTATCTCCTTGTTTGTAGGTCATCAAACAAAATCTCACATTGTCAATAGAGACTTAGTCCTAACATCAAATAATAATAGTTAGTTCTTTGAGAAGACAGAGGTTTCACATGGGCATGCAGCAAGGCACGTCAGGGTTATCAATTTTGCCACTTTACTCTGCTCTGGTGAGACCTCATCTGGAATACTGTGTCCAGTTCTGGAGCCCTCAATACAGAAAGGACATGGAGTTGATGGAGCAGGTCCAGAGGAGGCCACGAGAATGCTCAGGGGCTGGAACACCTCTGCTCTGAGGACAGGCTGAGGGAGCTGGGATTGTTCAGCCTGGAGAAGAGAAGACTTCAGGGGACCTACTAGTGACCTTCCAGGACCTAAAGGGAACTTCCAAGAAAGCTGCAGAGGGCCTGTTTGCAAAGGCCTGCAGTGAAAGGACAAGGGGCAATGGTTTTAAATTGGAGAGGAGTAGATTTAAACTAGACATTAGGAAGAAGTTCCTCCCCACAAGGGTGGTGGAACACTGGAGCATGTTGCCCAGGGAGGTGGTTGAGTTCCCATCCCTGGAGGCATTGCAGGTGAGGCTTGCCAGGGCTCTGGGCAAGCTGCTCTAGTTGGGGATGTCCCTGGCCACTGCAGGGGGGTTGGACTAGATGAGCTCCAGAGGTCCCTTCCAACCCAAACCATTCTAGGATTCTATGATTGACAAGCTCAGATATTACAGTGACACTCTCACAAGTGTCTTTTGACTGCCTCACCAACAAGATTTTTTCATACCACTTTATTAATTTTGATTTTATTTCTTTTATTAACAGCTCAGAAATTAGGCCTAGTTGAGCCTCCTTCCTTGCCACTAACTCCTGCAGAATGGGTAGAAGCAGTGCAGAGATGCATAGAGCGTGGAGACTCCATACAGCCTCGTGCAATAGGCAGGGGAGAGTTTGCACTCCAGCCTCAGGCACAGGTACAACTCCGTAAGAGTGTGGACTGAACATTGGTATTGGACAAAAAATTTCCAGAGTTACTGCTAAAATTCATTAGTTGGAGGAAGAAAGGAAGATTCTACTTAAGACACCATTTAGCATGCAATAGCTGGTCCCAGCTATAAGGAGCCAACTCTGAAAGTGTTTTGGACATAGCATGGTAGAGAAAGGTTAGTAGTGTTTGACTGTAGTGGAGAAGGCAATCAGCTTTATCTGTTCTTGCAAAGCAGGTATAGGCTATTTTCTGCTTCATTTAAACTCTTGTTAGCTAGGATCCCAGCCTTCATTCATCAGAATGGTAAAGATTCATTAATAATACAATCTAAGATATATTTTCTCACATTTTGTTAATTGCAGTTTAGTTCAATCTTTATTTGTATTTGTAAAATGGAAATAGGTGTACTCTTAATACCAGTCAGTCCCTTCCTTAGGTTATCTGAAGGGCTTGCATTTCACCTTGATGGCTTCATTCAGTGCATGTGTAGCATAAAATTAAAGACATCATGCTTTATTAGAATCTCTCATCTATCATCTTGAAAATATTAATCAAAAGGGACAAGTGACTGATTGAAGAGGAGTGCTGCTTCAAAGAGGTGATGATGGTAATTAGAAGAATTAGCCCAACTGCTTGCAAGTTTCTTTCCACAGTGTGTTTTAGGGAAGATTTTTCTGCCCGTTCTCCATTTTAATTTTTCTTGAAGACTTTTTGCAGCCAAGCCTGTGATGTGAATAAGCTTAGATGCAGGGCTTTGCTTCCTTTGCATCAACATTAACTGAAGGTGTACAATTGTCCACAGCCAGGTGGGTTGCATCTGGCAAAAGACCATTCTGCCAATTTCTGGCTACCCTGAAAGCCTAAAGCTTGACAAGAGAGAGCAAAAGACACATTCATTTAAAAGGTTACTTCAGATTTGGCACAAAAAGGAAAATGCTTCTGGAATTCTTTTTGTCCTCAGTGTTTTCCTTAGCTTTCCTCCCTCAAGGGCAAAAAAGCCACTGTATCTGAAAGCTTTCCCTTCAGCTGGCTGCTAGCCATTAATCCTTTTGTGTTTGCCAGCTCAATAGTGCACACTACTTGTTCTGGTTTTTACTCCTTTCCCAGTTTTCCCTTCCTCTAAGAGCCAACTGCCTTTTTTGTCCAACCCTGTATCTTTTGTCAGGATGGAGATCATCAGCATTTGGTGGGAATTTAGGTCAGATAAAGGTGAAGTTTTCTTGTAGCCTGTGAACATGCCTTTTCTTTTGTGTTTTTTTGGGGGGGTTTATGTGTGAAATGTTGCATTTGATGTATATCACTTGTTGAAATTTAACATCTCTGTGGGGAGAAGAGAAAAAATTAATCAGCTTTTAGTCTAAGTGCTTGGTTTATAATCTTTTCCTCCAATCAGCAGCAGTTTGCATTTCTTGCTCTCTGCCACTCCATGTGTTAACACAGAAATCACATATTGGTTAAAGATTTAGTATAGGGAGTAATTCCTATAGAAGACTAATTTCATTTTAATTGGAAAGACTACTGTAATGACAGAAAGAAACTTTTGAGTTTTACTTGTCAGCATTTCTTACCTTTCAGCTTTTAGAATGGCTTGAGTTCAGAATTGGTGGTTGGTTGGTTTGTATTTCTTTAAATACAGGTGCTGCTTACATCTTGCCATGCTTTCCATAAAGTGAGTACATTAGTTTATATATATATATATGTTCGTGTGTGTGACTATGTTAATGAATTAAATGTAATCATCTTGAAAAGTAATTTTGATTCTGGATTTTTATTGTAAGAAATACACTATTTTATGATGAAGCACTTTATTCCATTTTACTAGCTTTTGTTAAACCACGTAGGAAAAAATAGCTTGTAACTGGGATATATATATGAAACAGGAATAGTTTAATTAATGACATTTCATGTGAATATATGGAGATGTACAAAACAGCATTTTAATTATTAAAATATGCATTCTGTAGAGTGTTCATGGATTGATGAATAAACTTTTTACATTCTGTTCCATCTGTTCCAGTGATATGAAATATATTGCAAGTAATTGCAATTATTTTTCAGGCATGCCTGAAAGCCTTTGAAAAATTTACAGGTAAAAAGTCTTGTCCTATGTGTAGAGAAGAGCTGTATCAGACCAGAGCAATACATGATGGGGCATGCTTGTTTAAAATGAAGTTTGCTGTTAGGTAAGCCTTACTGCTACTGCAGGTGTTGCCACTGGACAATATTTATCTCTAAATAATGTTCCAAATGTGTTAAAACTTTAATAAGAAACTAGACAGAATGAATGTACTAAAAAAGTTAAAGTTAAAAAAAAAAGGCATAAAATGATTTTCATATAAATAGTAGAATTATAAATTTGAGCTTTCTTTTCTTGATCAAAATTGTGTCTTACAGAATTCAAGCTTCCTGGAGGGGTTCTATTATTACAAAATAGTATAAAAACTTGAGAAAAACAATGCCTCCTAAAGAGAGCAAATAAAGCAAGCAATTCCTTGAAGAAAAAGGTATGTTGCATTTGCTGCTTGGTCTGTTTCTTTGGTCTCATTCAGCTCCCTTAAATCAAAACTCCTGAGTATCAGCTTCTACCTTTTAATTTATTCCTTCTTACTCCTAAGAAACAGGCAACACTGGAGGCACTCAGTTGTTTTGTTAGTCTGTTCATTCCATCCTTTTTACAACTTAAAAGTAAGGAAAATAAATATTTAATGTTAAGGCTTGTCTTTTGCCTAGGCCACCAATAACAGGCTTTTTGTAAGACTCTGTATTTCCCTTCTTTTTGATAAATCACACTAATCTGTTTTCCTATAGAACTATATGAAGTGAGTATAGTAAGGGGAGAAACAAATCCATAAACAATCATAATATCTTCTCAGTGTCGTTGTTCTCTCACTGGACACTGAGCTGGATAGTTCTATTCCATAGCTTTGCCCTTCTCCACCTTTGCTCAGACACAAGTCAGACTAATAAATGAGGGTCCTGACCCCACACAAATGAGGGCAAATCAGGTGCAAGAATTTTGCCATGACCCTGCTTGCCTTTAAGCAGACAGCAGCTGCATTCCCTGTGTTATCCANCCTTTCTGTATTGAGGGCTCCAGAACTGGACACAGTATTCCAGATAAAGTCCTCCTTTGCCAACTTCCAATCATCCCCCAGTTTAGTACCAGCCAGCCCAGAGCAGCTCAGCTTTTCAGGAACAAAAACTGCTCTGGTATAGCCTCAGCAAATACCAAAGGGTGCCTCAGAGAGCAAGAACAGCAGAGCAGGACAGCCAGCAGCCTGGTCAACAGAGAGAACAAAGCCATGGGAGAGCCATTCAAATGTAGCTAGCGTGTGCAACCAGAAAAGCACTCCTAGCCAAGCTGCAAGATAAACCAATGGTAGCTTTAGAGCAATACTTAAATTGGTTGCTTCAGAAAAAGGCTTAGAACTGTCTGTCATTATACCTCATGCTTGTTTGGTCGTATCCTGTTGGAGGAGAGCTTTGGAGGCAAAGCTTCTCTCTTGCTATATTAGACATTTAGGGATGATCGTGAGTTTGTTAGCTTAGAGGTGATCTGGCAGACTGTGGCAGCACAACTGGTACCACTGTTCTGCTTGTGGAGTAACAGTGGCAGGGGAGAGAGAGAAAATGCTGTTCTGAGCCTAATGCTGAGACATCTTGCTGGTTGCTACGTTACCTTTGTCATCAATGCAAAGTCCTTCCCTGTAACAGAGAACACCAACATGGAGGTAACTGAAGAAAGCTAATGTTACACCTGAAAGTGCTCAAACGCTTAAAAATTGGAAGAAGCTAACCTTTTACTGTACTGTGGCTATTCTCAAGTAGCATGAGAACAAAGAGAAGCACTTAGATTTTTCTGGCTGGTAGACTAGGAACATCTATTCTTACTTCTATCCCCAGTAAGGCTGCCAGTTTTCTGTGGGCTCAAGATACCATGCTTGGCTATAAACAGGGTCTCAGTAAGGGGAAGCTGAAGAAGGCTTCTGAATACACTGAAAGTTGCAGCATCATCTATTGAAATTTCTCTCACTAAACCTCAGATGAATACAGCAGCAGCATTCTGCTGAGCTACCTACAATGGGCTAGCTGTTAGGGTCCCTATCTTGGATACTGCTTTGAGGGAGAAAAAAGCCTGATAGACTGCCCACATTTCACCACATGAGCACAAGCCATGGCAAGGTCTCCATTTAACATATCTTCCATATATAGTCCACAGCGTTAGGAAATCATTCTCATAAGCAACATTACAGAATTTTGCAAGGAACAAAATGGGCACTACTTTTTCCACTTCTATTAAGAATAAATGTATAAAGTCTTCTCATATGGCTTAGCCAGGTTTAAATGAATGCAGTACCAATTGTGATTAAAGGATATATACTTATTTTTCTTAGAAGCTTTCAAGTGGGAATTGTAGATGAGTTTTCCTGCTGTTCGCTCTTAAACACTTATGCGTTGGTTAATGAAAACACTACAGAAATTTTTCACAAGAAGCCATCCATTTCCAGATGCTAAAATAAATTTTCCCTCTCAAACTTTTGCTGTGCTTTTAAAATGTCACTCTCCAATCATTAGCATAATCAAATGGCATCAAAATTGGAAAAAAAAAACGAATCTAATTTTAATAACCTTATCTTCTCTGGAAGGATTACAAAGATTAAGCATCAGGTTTCATATCCTTAAATAAATCCTACAAAATAAAAAGCAAGGTCTGCAATATTAGTACTGGAAGGATACATATGACTTGCTTCAGAGTGCTACAGTAGCCCTTATTATGCCTATCATTAAAAATTTTAATAATCTAGATCAAAGGAGATAAGAAAGGTCACTGAAACCAAAGTAGGCTACTTTTTAGCACTGCTCTACACACAGAGCAGGGTGTTGCTTCAGCATGTCAGCTAGTGAATTTCTTTGATCTTACCTATAAATGTCACTTCTGTATGTCATTTAATTGTGGTGTAGTCTTTTATTGGTGCAATTAAATCTTTTCAAATGCATTACATTATCTCCAGCTCTGCTAAAAACCTTGCTGTTGTTTAGGAAGTGAGGTAAGTCATTGTGAAACGATGTCGTTGGCTTTAGGTTCTTCCTCCCCCCTCCAACAGATTTCTCCCAACGATTTTAATTTACATCTCACCAAACAGTATAATGGTCCTGGAATTTGTTTAGTCCTTTGACTTCCTTTATCACATGGAGATGGTAAACAGTCTGTTGCTAACTTGAAGTGGCTCCAAGCAGCAAAACTAGGAGGATATTAAACCAGTAAAAGCTTATCAACCGATTGATATGCTGTAAATTCCAGCCTTTTCATTTTACTTTTGAGGGTTGCCATAAGTCAACACATTAGTAAGCAATTTGCTGACACTGGATCACTTAAAAAGGCTTCCCTGTGAACAAAGTTCACCTCAGTGCTTTGTTTCATCGTTTTATTTTATCATAGTCTTGTGCTGCTGTACAGATGACTGATGGAGTTTTGCACACCGATAAGAGTATTTCAAATACTCAGTTTATGCCATTCTAGTCCAGACATAGAGGTTTGGTGTATCCAGAAATAAATTCAATTAATCAGTTTTAGTTGTTCTAGGAAAAAAAAATTATTCAATATTACACATTAAGACATAGCAGGATTTAACATTTAAATAGTAGAACATGTTAACACGCACAAATCATACAAAATGCTCAGCTTGTTTCCTTTCTGTTCCCATTAATAGTTCACACTGATTTGCCAGTTAGTAAAAATTTTGGTTTAAATTCCAGTTACACTCTTTCTTCCCAACCTTAGACTTTATTTGCTGATTGATGGATATGGGTTGGGTCAGGTTATACTACAGAAAAGTGTGTAGCTCAAAGCAGATTGTATCTTAGTGATCTGTTAAGTTCTCTGGCTGCTATCTCAGGCAGGAGAAGAGTTTTCCTCTCTCTTTTTACAGTTTTGGCTCCAGGATGCTCAGGAAAGGACTTTCAGGATCACAGTGAAGAGAAACACAAGTCCAAGCTCAGGGAGGAAACGGATGGCTTCTCCCTGCTGAGGGAAAAGGGCACCAGCAACACAGGCACAGAGAGGAAGGAGCACTTCTTACTAGGTGCAACCCCAGCCCCACCTGCCCCCTGCTTTCAGCTCTTCTATCCTCTTCTTTCCTCAGCAGCCTGGCTAATCATAGTGTGGGTCACAGAGACAGGCCAAGTCCTGGAATCAACCACATACTGGGTTGCTCTCATAGCCACAAAAATAAGACAATAGCTAGTGGAAATCATTCCCATGGCTGCTGTAAGTTCCTGTTATATACCCTGTTATATCCCTCTTGCTTTCTCATGAGAACAGTACTGGTTTGTTCAAGTTTGATACCAGTGAAGACCAAGCATAAATCAGGACCAAAAGTGCTTCCAAATGGATCAGTCTTGACTTGATGTTGGACAGAAATCATGAACTATATATGGTTTAGGTGTAATCTTGACCTGTTCTTCCTAAAGTCAGATTTTAAAAGGAATTCTCTAAGAGCAGTTAATTGCAAAGTGGAGTAGATTCAGTTCTAGAACCCAGGTAACAACACTTCAGATAAAACTTACTAGGACTGTTATTGCTTAATTAAATACACAATCACATGAAAATACTAAAGACTTAACCTGATTAAAGCATAGTGCATCATTCTTTCATGTCTCATTCAGGAAGCCCACAGCATCATCACTGGGATTGTGTGAAGACCACAGTGTGTAAATATTGAGGGAGGCCTGTGGTAGGAATCTTGTTTGTTTTTTGTTTTACACATACCACTGAAGGTCAGTGTGCATGTTTGCATGGGATAGAATCTGCCCTTTGCTAGACAGAGTTCTCTCAGAGTACAGAAGGGGTTGCTGTTGTTCTAGCCCACTGTGATTTAAATACCCTGAGAGCCCTTGTACAGTGTATTTTTTTAAGTTATGTTAAACTGATGCATCAGCATTAATTAATTAACAAGGTAGCTAAATCTGATTTGTACTGGCAGATGTATACATCCTTTCAAGATAGTGTTGTGTCAGGGATCCCTTGGAAATACAGCAAATCATAACAGGTCTCAGTTAGCAAGTGAATCAGAGCATAAAATGGAAAGAACACATGGAATAAAATCTAATGTCAAAAGGCAAACAACTTGCCAGAGGTGATGGTTTTCATCATTTCTCCTAGCTGGATGCTTCTAATGTTTGTTTCTAAAGTCTTCACTGAGAAACTTAACAGTTTTCAAAACAGCTTACAGTCATAAAATTTGAATATCTACATTAGCATATTGCTGATATAGTTCTCTTCCATTGTTTCACTACAGGCTGGTTGGTTTGTTTTTACTCAGGCATTTCAGCAAGGGCTATCTGACTGTCCTATCTGTATCATGCCACTCAGTCCTATAGTTCACCCTGTCTGTCTGTCTTCTAGTAACAGCAATCAGTTTTCAAACAGACTGTTCTGCTTTCTTGTTCACATTTGTTCCATCAGACCTGTCTTCAAGTATTTGAAAAGTTTTTCCTTGAGAGAGGAACAGATTTGTTCTTTATGTCACTCATTATCAAAAGCAAAGCCTTAAATGCTGATACATATATCCCATAATGAACTACCTCATAGATCATAGCTGACAATTGGGAAAGAAAGAGGAGAGAGGAATGCAACTATTCAACATCAACTACTTGACAGCACCATTTAGAACAACATCTTTTTTCTTCACTGCTTGAAATTTAAAAAAGCAAAGCTCCACTATGAATCACACTTTAACTTTATTGAAAACACAGTAGAAAAAAAAAATCTTCTTACAAAACATTCAGTGTAACACTCCAAAGACAGCAAAACACATATTACCACTGCTCTGCACAGAATATTCAACCTGGTGGCAAGTATTTTCATGTAGCTTTGTAACACTAAGTATTCACAACTGAGAATACTATCAAATATATTTCTGGATGATCAAAATAATGGTGAGGAGCAGGTATGCTTACAAAAAATTGTTCTGATTAAAGTAACAGTAAAAGCATAACTTTTCAGTTATATTTTACATTAGTTCAAGATACATTCATGTGAAAGAAATATCAATTGAGTTCAAGACTGCAGAGTTTACAAAGCCTTAAGCTAAAAGTGGACCAAGAGAGGACCACTGCTGCCATTTAACATCTCTCAGCCTTACACAGTTATGATTGTGTGCAATTTTTACTTTTATTTGTTTTTTTTAAACTGAAATCTTAACCAATGACACTGCAGGAAAAAAACCTGGAAGTACATGACAGAAGATACCTGCTGCCACTGTTAGAGCTTCAGCAGCAGCAACATCCATACAAACTTCATGGCCACATCACCCAAGTCCACATGAAGCTGGTCCTGTGACAAGATGGCCAGCAGCACTCTGAGAAAAGTCTAAGTCTCCTCAGGGGGAATTTTAGAGACAAAGCTTCATGAAGACAAGAGCAACATTCATCTGCTGTTTAGGTAATGCAGGATTGGGTTGGGTTCCTAACCCACAGGAAAGAAAAGGAAATCCAGCCATATTTGGTGTGTACATGTGTTTCATACACTTCTAGATTTCAACTCCACGACCCAAATCTGTCTTCATTTTCTGTCTATTTGTTTTTAAAGCAATAAGAGTCAGGCCAAAAAGACCCAAAAATACTTTGAAACCTACCTTTAAAAAAAATGAAAAGTGGCTCAACTTTTTGTTCTATAAAGCCGTGGAGGAGAAAGCTACTCACACAGATTTTCTAAATCTAAGTGTTTCAGCCCAGACTGGGAAAACTCATCCTTGGGGGGAAAAGAGAAGTCACACACCAGTTAATTTTCTCTTTAAGCTTCTAAATTCATCACAGTCATAATACTGGTACCACCATCATGTAGCTTTTGTGAATTTTACATGGAGAGAGAAGGTCCAAAACATGCTCATACACATGAAATACAGAAGGTACAGAAAACATATGAAAAGTCTTGCCATGGCACCATGCAGAGTTTGACTTTGACTGAAACATGAGAGTTACACACCACAGAGACACCAGAACAATGCATCTTGATTTCCAATCAAGTAAGGCAGCAAGGCACATGGAGAGCTGGAGTCTTCCTCTACAAATCACAAGGAAGGTTCCACAAAACATGAGCTGCTCCACAGTAACTGCCACCAGCTGTACCAGCATGCTGCTCTCAACCAGAACTGAGTCAGTTGCCTCACACTTCTGAAAGTTAAATAACTAAATCATTTCCATCTCACTTGAATTCAAAAGACATACATGACTTCTTGGTAATTTGTTATAAGACCCACTGTAATGAGAGATCATTTTAATGGAATCTAGTGGTAAAAAAGATCAAGTACACATGATGGAATAAATACATTTCCACAATGGAAGAATAGCTCAAAGTAGGGAATGTTTCTGCATTGACTATGTGGGAAAAGAAATACATTAATAACAAAGCAAGTGCCCTGATACTTCAGTAACTGGTACCTATGGAAGCACTGAAATCTATGAGGAAAGCAAAATAAAGCACTGTTCATGAAAGGAGCTTCATCCAGTGATGCTGACTATAAAACTTCATGTGATAGGGTGAAAGCAACAGCAACAATTGGGGTTAATATACGACAAATTTTTAGAAGCAATTTAGGAGCAGTACCTTAAAGTGCTCATGTAGGTACAAATAAATACCTAAAGCCTTCACAAATTAAGATTTCCTAATTTATGTGAGGCCTTCCTACAGATGCAGCTTTTAAATAGCTTGGAACTAGACATGTCAGGATAATCAATGTTTACAGGGTATTTCTGACACTATTTGAATGTTTGGAGTCACCTTCTATATTTGTTAAAACCTTTAATGTTATGTATATTAAAAAAAATCTATGAACAATAAGTGAAAATGAAAAAGTCACTTAGAAAAACACAGTAATTAATACAGAGCAAGCATGCATCCCCAGGTTTTCTGTTGTCAGGACAGAGCTACCTGCAAAACTTCACAAGCTTCTATGAACTTCGAGCCAAGGATACAGTTTGTTCTGTGATTCACAGAACAAACTAAGTTTATGAAGTTCTTTTCAGTGTCAGTGAATTACTGGCATATTTAGAGAACATACAATTAACTTCTGTATACTAACATGACATATGCTGCTGCTTTCTCTTTGAAAGAAGAGTTTTAGGTGCTTCAATTGTGAAACACTTAAAAAGAACCTTCCTACCAAAGTTTTCTTCTGATGTGTACTCTTAAAGATCAGAGCATCAAATCTGTGTAGATTCTTCTTGTTCTGTTATTTTACATTTTGTCTACATCAAAAAGAGGATGTGCTCTTAACATCAATGCTATCAAATAAGACAGGGAATGACTTGAAAACATAAAAAGAGAGCAAGCCAAGATGTTAGATGTCTTCAAGAATTTAGGCCAGGTTTAGAAAAGTTTCGTCAGCTCCTGAATTTCATGAACTTAAAGACTTTCAATATATTTTTAGTAATATGGAATTTAAAGATCAACTAAAAAAATATTGGAAACCAGGCTGTCTGCGCAGGTGAGCTGCATGTCACTCCCCACCCCCACTCCCTCCCCAGTTACTGGGGATTCTGAAAGTCACACTTAGGGAGGGACTCTTCTTTTCCGAATTGAGCAGCATTCTGGAGACAGCAAGAAGCTATTCCAGACCATCCTGAGTGACTTAGTCCCAACAGAACAGAGCAGAAAGGGAGAAGCTACAGTTGAAGAGTATGTAGAGCTATCCCCTGGGTTCCTTTTGATGGGGACAGGGCTTCCAGTTCAGCAACTAGAACTGTTTGTGGCAGATGGACAAACCCCAGGCTGATCTCATACCCTGAATGGAAAAGCAGCATCACAACTTCTTGTGACAGTGGCAGAGACTGTTTGCCAGAGGTAAGGGAACTGTGCAAGGTAGAAAGAGGTGACAGAGGTTATCACCATCTGTGTGATGGCTAGTGGCTTAGATTGCTCTCCCTGAATGGGATGAATTCAAAAGCAGCACTTTTGTAAAGTTCAAATGCTGTTAATGTGACTGAAATTACTTGCCAGTTTATCAATAGTAAATTCAATACTCAGGAGCTCGAGATTTCAGCTCCTGAAATACATGGGTTAAGGAGGGAAGTTAGTCTATGCAATATTGGCTCAAGTCAGCACTAAAATAACAACAAAAATACTGACACCAGGGGTAGGGAATCTTATTTCCTTAAAGCATTTAAAGGTTCACATTTCGCATCACTTTTTTAAACAAAACTAAGCACATTGCTTTTTAAAGAGGTTATTAAGATGGCCATAGTGTATTGTCTCTGCTTAAATGATTTTAAAAACTGCTATTTAAAAAAAAAAAAGAGATAGTATGTAAAAGATGATTTAGCTGTCCTCCTGTATTTGGTATTTCAAAGCTACAGATGCTAGTCCACTAAGCATAAAGGTCAGCTGCTCTAAGTACAACACCTGAGCCCATCATGCTACTGGAAGAAAAGAGAGAAAGGAAAATAACATAGAACATTCTTTAAAAATTCAAGGAAATTATATGCATGAAGAAGCCAACTGCTCTTTGTTTCTACCTTCTTTTCTAACATAGATTGTAAATGCTTTAAGAAAAGGGCCATCTTGTCTTTACTACACAACAGTGGGCACATGTGAGCACCTTAAGCAGCATCAGCTGCTGCAGAGCCATGGGCAAGCATGAGACACCAGGTGGGACAGAACAGGGCCTTCTTTCCCACTTGTCACTCTGGGGACATACTGGAGAAGGTGTCACTCCACAGCAGCCACTCATTGCATCATGAAGCACAGGGCTGCAGAAGCTCCCATCTGCACAGACTCAACTGCAGCAACAGCCATGCCTCTGTGCTACTCCAGGTGGTACTTTGGAACCAGACAAGAAAACCAACTTGTGAAATCCTTTAATTTCTATTATACTAAAACAATCAACGGGGGAAAAGGTATTAGAGGAACAGGGCCAGAGATAGACATCACATTACAGACAGTAAACAAAGTTTCTCCTATGAATGCAAAAACTGCTACTTGCACAGTAACCAATACTATTCTTTCTTAGCTTAAAGTGATAAGTATGTGTGCTTTATACTTAGAAATCTCACAAACCTACAGTTCTACCACTGCATTTAATATTGTGCTACAAACACAGAATAAAGCCAAGAAATGGCCAACGCAAAACACTTGAGTTTACATCTATTTTTTTGGTCTTGTGTGGTATCTAGTTGAAGATGGAAGCATTTATGTGCTTTTTTGCCTCCTAAGAAGTGAGGCAGATGTTAATGTTACTAAGATCAGCTGTATATACCTTGAAGGTATAGACCACCTGACTCTACATGAGTCAAAATACTAGGAATGTATCATCAACATCCATTAATGAATTACCAGTTGCTTCTATTTAAGTGACCATATGCTTCTGTGAAAAGTATATAGCGACCTGTATCTGACACATACTCTATTTGTAGCACTGTATCTGTAAAGAAGTTTCACATAAGCATGTCATTTTCAAGGCCAAGGCATATTTTAATGTGGACAGTGTCACAATATAAACAGCTGATTTTAAAAACAAAACACTGTCTGTAGTTGCACAGGGTAGCTCTGAATTTCTCATCCATCTGGGAAACCACACATCTTAAACATCCTCCATATGTCAAATCTAAAATCTTCACTAATGTAGCCTTAACCCATAAATCTCTCTAATTGCAGAATCCAGTGGGGCAGGAACAGACAAGGCTGCAACATTTGTTTTGAAAGATTTTAAAGTCTTCCCTGAGACTTGTATGCTTAACAGCAGGAATTCTCTCTGCTTAAAGTAACTCACTTTCAGAAACTACATACATGTTATAATCCCATCTTTCATGTTCTTGCATCATTGATGGCAGCACCAACATCTCTCCAAAAGCATGAAGAGCAAGACCTATACTGGGTTCACTCTCCCTAGACTTTTTTCTTTAATTTCTTCTGTTTCACAAACTGTATTTATATACCTGGCTTAAAGTTGGAATAGAAATAGTTTAATAAAGCTTACTAGCCTCACACACCACAACTGACCAGCCCCATTAAGACATGAGGACAATTTTGGTCACACAGTCTCTTGCATGGACAAGATATTACATTTCAGTTATTTTTAACTAATACTAATACAAGCTTTCAGAATACCTGAATGACATCCCTAATAAATCTGCCAATATTTTGCATGTAAACACACTTCAAAACAACTTTTAATTACAGCTCCCTGTTCTTGGTTGCAGAATTTTGACTCAGACAAAGATTTCTCAGTTAAAATATCAGCATTAAACAACAGAAAAGATGCTTGTAAATCTTAGTGAAATCAAGCAATTTTACTTTGTCTTCCAAGACTCAGTACAACACATCAGTCAGCTCAACAAGCCTTGAATTTATACTAATCACACAAAGTAACTCTCCAGCATCATATTTACTACAGCAGTATTTACATTATGCCCCAGTTCAAGTCAGAAAAGGCAGAAAAAAATGAGAAATCCTCATGTACACTGGAGCTTGATTTTTTTTAAGCACTCTAAAGAGAAAAAACCCTCATGTTCACACACACAGCAGTAAGGTCTTCCAACCCAGAGCAGTCATCTCAGGAGAACAGCCAAAAAGCTTCTGTCACAAGGTTTATCATGTTTCAGAACCACACTGGAGAGCTAGCTGTCACTGCTTCATCACATGTAAGACTCAAACTACAGACATCCTTGTTTTACAGAAATGGCAACTAAACAGAGATGTTATCTGACTCTCTACCTAATGGGCACACACTGACAGTGTCCCCATCCCAATCTGTGCCAGAGCAGGACAGAAGCATAACCACATTTGGAATACTTACTTGGGGTTTGGTTGGTGGGTTTTTTTCTTTACTATAAACTGCTTAAAGGATTCCTAAGGCTGCAGTAATACTAAGAGAAAGGATTTTACTACCCACCAATGCCATCCTGAATCTAAGGCCTCTGAGCAATTAAACTTTAAAACCACAGAAATTCATTCTACCATGACTGAACACACAAGTTTTACTTACCAAGCCACCAATATTATCTCTAAGCCTGGGATTTAATTGACAATATCCATACTTAGAGGCCTATATACATGTTCATGTGTACATAAAAACAGGCTAGTGAAACATACTGGATTATGCTACTGAACAGAAATCCTGGTAACTATAGTATAAATTCAGAGAAATAATTTATTTCCAATTAAAGAAGACTGTAAAAAACAAACAAACCCTGCAATTGCAGCCTCCTAGGCCTGTGCTACTTGCATTGATTACAAGTACTGCTTATACACAGTAGTTCATAAATAATTTTACAGGGATCTACTTGGTTGGGTAAGTGACCTCCATGGCTCAATAACTTACAGAACTGTAAGAGCTGTGACAGGGAGGCTGCACAGCTTTTTACAAAGCATACTAGGCTCAGATTTAACACCAAAGTTAATCTTCATCTTGTACTTCACTCGATTCAGTAAGACATTGTCTGACTACCAGTAGAGCAACCTGGCATTTACAGCTCTGAACAGAAAGCTGAGCACACTGGCCTTCCAGAGAGCTTTGTGACACTAGACTACAAACAGCCTACTGTAGCCAGCATGAAAACTCTACCAGCTACTGTCATCTTTAACATGTTCTCAGTGGAACTGTTTACCTAGTATCAAGGATACCTACTCCAGATAGTTTCCTTTTCCAGTAGGGGTCATACTAGGCTCCAAGTGTATTTTTTTTCTTCCTTTTTATTTTCTTTTTTAAACCAAGTCCCAAAGTTATTCTTTGTAGCTGTGTCAATATAACACAGGAGGTACTGTGCATTCAAATGGTATTAGATTTGTATTTAAAGATGTGAGACTGTCAGCAAATAAAAAGGAATGCATTATTCTCTTCAGCTTCCAGTCTTCAAGGCACCTCCTGTATTAACTCACTGGGAAATAAACAAGTAGACCAAAAAGTTCACTGGAAAGAGAAGAATCTGATATACCTAACTTCCTCAGAAGCACACAGCATCAAAAAATGAGACAAGGTTGGACCCAAACTATGAACAAATAAAATTAATATAAAAATGCTGATGAGATGACAGGAATGCCATGAGGTTGATGTTTCCAGCTCTGTTGACTGCAGGGGATTGTAAATCACAGTGTTTTCTGATGCCCATTTGCAGATGGCTTTGTCTCAGAGTCTCTTGGATTGTTTGACAGATGAAGTTTATCTAATCCTGCAAAAGATGACAATAAGGAAAAACTGAGCTTCTCCCATGTTTCATGCACAGAGGTATTCAAAAGAATATATATATATATATATATATATACATACATACACACACAAAAAAAACCAACAACCCAAATTCTGCTTTTTGATTAAGGACTTGGCATTTGCTACAGACCAGAATAGACATTCTAGCCCAGGTAAGGATTACTTCTGGGAAGCTCCCTCAGTTGTGTTCTATGTGAGAAAAGCTCATTACAACTGACAAGCATCATCCTTCCACTAGAACTAGCCTTCCACTGGTTAGCTATGATGCTTCATAAACTTTTAGCCCTCAGTGTCATCACTTTCAGCTTTGGGGAGAAATAAGCACGAATTTTTATTCTCCTTCCTTGAATTCCACGTGACAGTTTTCAACAGGCTGTTATGCATAGTGTTGAAAACAAACCCAGTTTGCCCAGGAACCTGAACTCTTTAGGATTTGTAACTCTGCTTGTTTGCAAACCTTTTACCAATTGCTTCACTTCTCTATTTTGATCACAGTATTTACACAAAAATCAGACAATATATGATAGCAAGAGGCCAAAGGAAAAAGAACCCTAAAAATTCCACTACAACAATGCCATCCAGTAAGCATTACTCTACTATACCTGCACTTTCAAGTTTGTTAATCTGCTTTCAACAAATCCATATTTTTATTAAACACTGTTTAATACAGTAAAGTACCACAAATTATCAAGATGAATCTTTTACATCATTTGCTTTAAGACAGAAACTTTCAAGTTTTACCAGAGCTGTTGCTATAAGCCCACGCTGACTGATGCTGATTGATTTCCTTCAGAGCTCTGCAACAGCCATTACATTATAGAGAGTAATCCCTTCACAGACAAAACAGTTGCACAAAAAAGTACAATTATCCAAGTCAACTGAAAGAGATGAATCAAGGTCTTCTCACAAAATGATCTTAGCTAAAAGCTGGGGGATAGTGTCAAAGACATTCTAGTCATATCATGTATCTGTCTCAATAAACAATGGAACTCCTCTGAAAATATTTTCAGCATTAAAAATATATATATATATATATATCAATGGGCAGATTTACACACCCCTGGCCCAAGAGTCTGTTGCCCTGGAGCTTAAGAGCTCAACATCAGAAATGACAGAATGGTTTGTTTTAATCCTACACTGTCAGACATCTTTTATTTCCCTGTTTTGTAGGTCTGATTTTCTCTGAATTGCCACCAGTAGAGATGCACTCTAGGAAGTGCTTGCATTTTGTTTACCAGGGTCACAACTCTGGAAAGTAATAATCAGTGGAAACTAACATAAAGTACCTTTTAGACACTGGAAACAATCCACAGCTACAAATAGACACTGAAGTTTCACTATTAGTTCTCTCAATTTAAGTAAGTACTTCCTAGAGTTCTAAAGAGGCAGGAGCTTCATTAATGAGTAAGGATAAGATGTCATTAACAACACAATTACTAAATATATACATTTTATCCTCTTTGTATCAAATACGTTTCAAGCCTTTCTTCTACTGCCAAGAAACAAATGTACAATTTGATCAAGATTTTGATCTTATCAAGCAGAGTTACTAAGATTCTGTATATTCTGCACAAAGATTTTCTCAATATGCAGTGCTCAAAGATAAAACCAAATCACAACAGAGCAGCTAAGCCTTCCACTGAACTATTTTTAGGGAACTAATAAGTTGCTTTAGAAAAGAAAAAGGCCAATCCACATACAAGTTGAAATTTTATTTGGGAATTATTGCCCAGTAGCAATGAGAATGTTAATGTGTTCTCTAAAGGCTGAAAAATCTACCTGCAGATCAGTAAGTACATGGACATGTCATTAGGATCAACATTGAACCTTTGCTCTGAACTCCTCAAAAAACAACACAAAGCTATGCATTCTCACTTCAATTTTTCTGTGAGTTGTAACAGAACTTTAACAGTAGCACATCAAAGTATCCATGCTGGAGAAAGGAAACATTTCAGTATAAACTAAATTTTCAGTGCTGTATTACCTAATGCCTTCAGGAGCTCTTCTCGCACAGCAGAAGTGAACTTTCTGACCAGACATAATGTGGTCATGATAGCAAAAAGCAAGTTGTAAGATAGCACAATATAGAAGTTTCCCAGCCAGTTAAACCTTCCAAAGTCTCCAAGCAGATCAAATCTGGTGATTCCTGTTAAAATGGCATTTAAAATTTACATCAAAGTCTTGATTGCATTTTTTAGGAAGCACAAAATTATCATTCTATTACTTTTTACATATGGAAACAAAATTCTTTCAGACAGCACAACATAAGACACATGGTTAAATACACAAGACAATGCTCTCAAGGTCATTTTCCACCTCACTGACCACTTACCAAGGAGTTCCTTGTGTTTCTTAATAAAATGCTTCAATAATGTAAGTAAATTGTCTGTGCTGGATGAGATTTCTGCATTTATAATTTCAATAAATAACTAGGAAAAGATCAGTATTAATATGAAAACTGCTTGAAATCTCAGTTTCTATTAATTGCTTATCTATCCCAGAAAAGGATGAAATGCACAGTGGACTTTCTTTTTAAAAAAACAGAGGTAGCAAAAAGCCTTTCCATTAGAGCCACAACATCTCACTGCAAACAGTAAACTTTTCTAAGTGTTTTATTCACATCCACTGTTTTTGAAACCAAAGTTTAAAGCCACCTTTTCAACTGCAGTTTTTGTCCTGGATCTACCCCCAAGTATTGCCACTGAGCATTTGCACAGTGGAGGAAAGAGAGTGTTGCTGAAAGACAGTGCTGACAGGTCTTCACAGTGGACCTTGTAACACTGACACTTGGGCTTTGTGCTGATCAAAGGCTAGTCAATCACTACAGCCAAATGAGGAATATTTTCCCAAAAGCTGGAAGTGCCTACAAGCTGTAGGGTCCATCCCAGAAGGCAGAAGAGGAAGAGCCATATGTTGTTCTTTCGCCAGGTCTATATCAAGGACTTCACTGAACAAAGATGATGAGATGATACCCAAATAAACAACAGTTGTCTCTGACTGATGAGCCATTATGTTCCCAAAAACCTTTTGGCACAGATGTCCCAGTGATGCACACCCTCACAGTTCAGATAACAGGGCAAAGGAAAGCAGTTTAACTGCCCCAGAACTAAAATGGCAGCAGAAAAGAACTCTGGCTCTGAAGCTCCTGGAAGCAAGTTTCTGTCATCTTACTTTGAAAGAGTTTGGAGGCTTTTAAGAACTGTGTCTTTAACAGTCATAACAAATGAAGAGAGGCAGAATTAAGGGTCATTTACCTTCCTTTAAAAGGGTAAACTTGGCACTTGAATCTCATTGTGCCCTGATATCCAAGACTTCCTACCAGCTATCAAAATGTTAAAAAAATCCACATGCTTCTTATACTCAGCATCAGTTACTTGAATAAATAGAGGAACCAAATCTAGTGTCTAAGGAACACAAGTCAAAATGAAGAAAATGAAAGGATGGAGAAGTTTCAAAAGATAAAGCAAAAAAGTCACTGAAGCTGATCAAAATAGCAAGAGACAGGGAAAAATACCAATAAAAGTACAGAAGAGAAGGTCTTGAGAAGAAGAAACTGGTTGGCTGACTTAGTAGGTAAGCAGATGAAGGGCAATAAACACAGACCTGGCTTTCACAGGACAAACTAAAACAACGCCTGACACTACTGTTTGAGCAGGTGAGAAAAATATTTTCCACAAACTACACTCATTTTCCTCATGCACATAAAAAGTCACTGCTCATCAGAAAAAACCTACCTATCATTTTGTAAACCTGTAGGATAACAGGGTTAAAAAGCTTTAGATTACTTTCTTACAGAAGAAATGCCAACTCAGCCCACAGAGAACACAAATTCCCAAGACTGCAATCTGAAGAACTACTCAGGAACTGAACACAAAGCTACATGTGTACTGGACACAAATACATATTCAAGAAAGTTGGTGACAATTTACCAAACAAAACATTGAAGAATTATTCAGGTTAAAAAATACTATGTTTTAGACTGTACACAGAAAAGTTTCAAATCACTATTTACTTAAACTGTAATACTCAAGAGCAGAATTCTAGGAAAAAAAATTATATTAGAATTTTTCCTATTATTATTAGGGGTTTTTTTGCAATTTGTTTTTTGTATTCTTGACTATTAAGTTCCCAGTTCCCAATTTGTTTCTCAGTGGTAAGCAACAGTATAAACTTCCCTGAAATTCTAAAAGAATGACAGAGACATCCACCTCCTACATATCTAATGAGAATGCCACAGAACATATAAAAAATTCTCTTTATTTCCATTTTTTAGAACTTGAAAAAGGTCAGTACGTGTATTAGAAAACTTTTGCTGCTTTATCTTCCCCTATAATGGTAGACTGGTCTTCTCTATATAGTCAAGAAATTAGCTTTTTTAATACAGTGAAAAGACTATGAATCTGCTTACCATTTCTTTCTTTGTATCTATTCAGTGGCACAGGGCAGTAGCATGTAGTGCAACACATGTTGATATTTCTGCAAAGCACCACATGACTCACTGTACTCTAATACACTCTATTAATCCTGTTTGGACAGCTGGGACTGTGCATTTGTTAGCTGTGTGTTAATTGTTCCATCTTTTTTCCTGCTTTTATTTATCTCTATGGCAAACTATCCAGGAATTTCATTTGTTAGTCTTTTTTAAGTGAGTTTTACCATTAATCTGTTTCCTATGAGACAACAATGCACCCAGCATGTATACTTACTTGCAGAGAACCCATTTATTATCATCTCTTAATCTCATAGATCATTAACAATGAATTTATTTTTTTTTAACAAGTGATGAATGCAGCAATTTAGTGGATATAATAATGTTAAAATTCTATTCTCAAAGACTAAATTTTTCAACATAACATCTTGCTCCAAGTGCTAGAAGTGTTTTACTTCTAATATATTTATCATACTGGCTACATTTTTAAACTGCATTACTTTAAATACTGGAATTATTCTTCTCCTTTTTTGTGAAGTTTTACTACAGATTTTTAAAACCTGAGCTCTAGAGTGTGCATATTCAGATTTAACTCTCCAAAATGCATTGGTGTGGGAGGTGTTACAAAAGTGCTTGCCTTGCAGTTAAGGTATGTAGAATGTATGCTCAACAGCTCATGTTGCTGTAGAAATGAAGGCCACAAACACATGCTCTTTCTACTAAAAGTGATAGCAAATTAAATACATAGTATGAAAGGCACAGCTAGAGTCTCCTTTTTTTCCTTGTTTTTGGTTGGTTTGTTTTATAAACTCAATTGAACCTTCTTTATTACAATGTTTTATAATTCCATTTCACTTACCCAGAGTTCTTGACATCACTGGCAAAGCAGAGCTCAGCACCAAGATTGAGACACAGTTTCCAATGATCTGTTTGAAAATGACATATAGTAGTTAAATTATAAATGGGAATGCTAATGAGAGGGGAAAAAAACCACCAGTGGTCAAGATGAAAAAAGAATTCCTGAAAGTTACATTCTTCAAACTGAACCTAAAGCAATTTACAACAACATATTGGTAGTCTTGCTTACTTCTGTCACACTTCTCCATGTGAGGTTACACAGATGAAGATGAGCCAAGACATGAGTTTATAAAAAGTAAGCATTTGCTTCTAATCAAAGTGTTATTTATGCTTAGAATCATATTAATTCAAAACTACCATGTTGCAAAGCATCAACTGTTTACTCAATTCCTGCAAACTTTTAATAAAAGAACCATTCCATGAGCTTAGAATAGATGAGTGATACACCAGCTTAAGCTTTGTATGGAACTGCTTGCAGGATTAGCATTATTTTAAGAAAATTACAAAAAAGAGCTTCCTTTCAATTGAATTCCTGTTGACTACTTTAAATAGTATGAAAAAATCCACAGCTGTTAGATTTTACTCTAGTTTTTGTAAAGCCTTTAAAAAGTAATTGAAACTTTCTCTCACAAGGCATCCCTTCAGCTTTAATTCTATCCAAATCCAAATGAAAAACTCTAAAACTTATTGAAAAGTAGGTAGACATTTGTGCATTCACTATTTATTCCTACACTACTCCAGTGTACTGTAAACTACCAATAGAAAAACATTAAGAAAACTCCAACTCCCTACTACCTACTATAACCATTCTGTGTGCTTAGCTGTTTTTTCACTTCCAACAATTTATGGTAAAAATGTCTTTATCATTCCTTGAAAAAACCCACAAAGAAACAATGAAACACATTGAAAAAATAACTCAATTCAACATCTGTTCCTTGGTTACTGATCACTTCCCCTAGTCAGCTGTGGGAATATTCTGCCAGAAATCTAAGCATGTTTCTCCACATTAGGTAACAGCATTTGTTATTCTGAAGCCAGTGCTAAATTGTAGAAAGTCAAATTAGCCTCAGACTGCAAAATGTAGCTGAATAGAGCTCCTCAGTCTTAGTTTAATTATTCAAATTTGAATTACTTTGTATTACTTCTAGCAACCTTCTTCAGATTTCAAACAGGTTCCCTGAAGTACAGTTAGCACAATCAAAGTTACTC
This sequence comes from Bucco capensis, assembly GCA_013396975.1. Classification (NCBI taxonomy): domain Eukaryota; kingdom Metazoa; phylum Chordata; class Aves; order Piciformes; family Bucconidae; genus Bucco; species Bucco capensis. The sequence goes on along the minus strand of VWZO01016725.1, from coordinate 1,103,104 downwards.
ATTAGCAATACTGTTTCCTTTGAAAAAAAAGTTCTTTCACTAGCTTTTTCTATAGCTGGTTAACAAGCTCTGCCATTCCTGGCTTTTTACAAGTGAATGGATGCCATCCAAACTAAACAGAGCACATCCTTTTTCCCACTCATTCAGCATTTTGAAAATCTTTCAGTTTGTGTTTACGCAGCTTACAAACAAATAGTGATCACTGCAAATGAGCCATTCAGGGCAATTACTTACCAAAAAAAGTCAGTTTGTCTTGGGTGGCAAAAGAGAGGAGGGAGCCATCACCATCACAGACTTTACCTTACCTTTGTCATAGTTGTGTCATCCTTCCTGGGAGTGAAGTTCTCAAAAAAACGAAGACTGTAGAAGCCAACAACAGAGGACACCATAAGATAGCTGTGAGAATGAAGGAAAAAGGAACCTCCAAGGAATGCAAATTTCACTCAAGTTCTCAGCAGTCTCCTAAAAGTCTTAAGGACCAAAGGAAAAAAAAGAAACAACACACACACACAGAAAAGTCCCACACACAAAACCCCCACACTTGGAGTGCTTGAGAAGGACTGACTTCTCTCTTTCTTCTTTGCAGGCAAATGTGTCTTAGTCAATTACCAGTGTCCCAGAAAACTACACAGAGTACTTGTTAACAGACAGAATTCTTAAAGGATACAAAATCAAAATGATTTCAAGTGCTGCTCCCACAAACCCAAAGGTGGACAGAGAGGCATTTCCTATTCCAGGCCCCTACAAGGGAAAAAATACTTCACATAATTGAATAAGATACATGCAACTGTTCATAAAGTTAACTTCTAGCAGGACCCGAAAAACCTTACATGAAGTACAGCCTTTTCTCAACTCAGTATTTAAGGGGCATTCTGCTGGCTAACCTGCAAGCCTCCCATCCCATGCAATTGCATCAGCTAGCTTTCAAACTGGAGAGAAACATGCTGCTAAGACAGAAGGTCTTATATTTTATGCACACTGCATCTACCCACCATGCTGCATTTTAGGCATACTCCATTACTTTGGAAACTGAAAAGGAGAGGTCTCATGAGAAGACACTTCTAGTAGTCCACAAAACCACAGGCAAAGTGGCTGTCAGCACTGAACACCTTCTATGGCTCTGCAAGCTCATATACAGCCCTATCCAGGCAAAAACATTACCAAGTTAAAACCCCTTGTGATTAAGGAACTAATACTCCACTTGCTGTTCTTCACTTTCCTCAAGTATTTGTGTAATAAAGAAGGAAAAAATGTCATGTTTTCTAAGAGGAACTCAAACAAAGACAGGTTTTTCATTCTGAATTTTAAGAGTTTTTCTTAAAATGAAATTTCTAGTCCATATAAAATGAGGAGGCATAAATAAGATGCAAACTCCAGATTACTAATTTACTTTGCTGAATCACTGTATGTTCATAACAAAACTAATCCAGAATCCTTAAGAACTCACTAAAACATGACACATAATAAATGCTTATTGTGCACAGGACCAAAACCTAGGCTTATTAGTTTCAATGTTATTAAAGCAGAAGTTCTCACTTGCACTTCTGCAAAGGCTCCAAAGCTTTACTGAAGTCATAAAAAAATTGTAAGAGAAGTTTACTTTACCCCTGATCCCTTTGGCATTGCAGTCTCATCAACCAACAGGTAAAGAATGTTGAGAGCAACTAAGAGGACTGAGATGGACTACGAAGAAGTAGAAACAATTTTGTTATTTAGAAGTACTCCACTTTTTTTAATGCATACATTTACCCCCAACAGTTTTCATCAAGTTCTTTTAAAATGGTCTAGAAAAGACTATCAAGTTTGTTGCTTAAACACACATCATTCAGATTTTAGGACTGTTCCCCTCAAACTACAAGGGAATTCTTCATTCTTTCTGTTGAGGGAAAAAGAAAAACATTAAGAACAATTCTTACTGTCTCTATCAGTAGCAATATCATAACAGCTGGGTAGACTAAGTTCCTTTCCCAAGCAGAAGCTTTTTTCCGCCGTTCTGTTGAGAGGAGAAAAACAGAAGCTTAATACTGCACATCATCTTAGAATAAAACAAAAAAATCATTCAGCTATCTATAAGCTCTTGTTATAACTATAGGTAACAACAGTAGTCTTGAACCCAGACCAACCAGCTTATAAAAATAACTACTCTGAAGACCAGCACAAAGCAATGCCAAGAAAATGGAAGTCTTTTTAAAGAAAGTCTGAGGGGAGATTTTTCCTCTCTTATTTACAGACATGTTTCACTACAACATACTTTTCCCCTAACATATAGCAGTTCTGCACAGTTTAAAACACACTGAATTTTAAAATATTCTGTTTACATGTATATTTTAGTATGGCAGAAGGGAATTTCAAATATTTAAACACTATTTTCCTCTTATAACACAAGGCAAGAAAGACAAGACTAACTCACTGGACATCAGTAGCATGTCTAAAAAGAAAACCCAACACCTTTCTTTCTGCAGCCTTAGATTTGCACATAATACACTAATAGATGCAAAATCCTGCAAGTCTTTGAAGAAGGAAATTCCTTTTGGCTGCTATTACCAGAAGTGTAACTTTTAGTTATAAAAGACAAACCTGCTAAGAATTCCTTTACTGTTCTTAAATACAATTTGACTTTTATAGAAATAATTCAAAAAAAGAGGGAAGTAATGTCTCAGATTGTCCCAAATAATCATAAGCATATCGTTATATACAAAAACATCATTCTGTTGAGCAAAAAAGTCATGAGTGTTACAAATTCTAAAATTATGTTAAAAATGAGATCCAAATCAGACACCCTACTTAAATGTGTTTGTTAGAGGGGCACAATGATTCCATCATTTGTAGAAACAATTTGAAAGAACTGCAAGTACACAAGCTTGGCTAAGAACAAGTGGCTGCTACAAGCTAAACACAGCATCTTAAGGTCATTTATTAAACTGCAATACATAAGAAACAATAGTAGAAAAAAATTTATTACCTAGATTTATTTTCTTGCTTTTCACTTTTTCAAGCTCTCGTTCCAACTCTGCTGTCTGGTATTCCAATGTGGAAGATACACCTTTGAAACAGAAGAGAGTATTTTCTTTTGGATTAGATTAACTGCAGTACTGTAAGACACGGTGACAATTGAGATTTAGAAAGCACCACAAGAACAGTAGTGCACAGTGCTTAAGCAATGCCACAGTTCTGAAATGCTGACTAGAGATCTGCTATTTTAGTTCTGATCTCATTATCTCTACTTTAGCTTTTACTCTTGGCAATCACAAACTGGAAACCTTCTTTGCATGATAACTTAGAAACACTTTCCACTCGCCTTTGCCCCACATTCTGCCCTTTTACTTCTGAACAATCTCACCTGAAAATAAGAGGGCTCTTATCTTCCCTGTCTATTGCAGGCCAATCTCACTCTGCAAAACCACTGTAGCAGCTACAGTTCAAGGTCTTAATAAACACCAAGTTCTCTCTGTTATCTTCTTTCTTGAATTACATTGACATCCTTCACTTGTTGGCCATTCCCTACCCTTTGCCTCACCTCTGATTGTGGACTAACCAGTAATAGCACCATGCTCCAGATACTTATTTTCAAACACACTAATAAATTTTCATGAAATTAGTAGTCTTGTGCAGGCTTTTATCTTATCTCTTGATAATTTGCCTACAAAAAAAACTATACAGCATTTAGGTTGCTGGCACACTAACACTACTCTCTAGTCCAGTCTCACTATTGCCTTATTTTCTGTCATCTGCTCATCCATCCAGCAATCTCCATACTAGGCAAGAAGGTAAATTTCTCAGCCCAGCGAGCTCCCACATTCTCCATATTCCAACACACTGAGGTCCTACCTGAAAACCAAGATATACAAGAGTATTTCTGAACTTCTTTTTAAACTTTTTCTATTTCAGAGTGTTAATACTTGTTTTCCAGTGCAGTCAAATCATCAATGAGGCATCCAACTGCTTCAAAAATTAATTCTTAAATGTTTAACTGCATGCTTCTTTCACAAACATTTTGCATATAACATAGCCTCTGGGCTATGCCTAAGTATTTATCTTTTACATCAGTGACATAATGTGTGTGTGGCAATATTTACAGAGCTTCAAATATATACATATCAAATCCCAGGACTGTTTTGTAACAACAGTTATTTTATTCACTTGAAGTACCTGCAATATGAATGTCAGCTTAATTTCTCCATGTTTCTTAAATAAGAAATCCTGATATATGGGTTTTGAGAAAGTCAAGTTTTATTAAACAAATCTAATTATTATAAAAATAGGCTTTTGTGTTAATGCATTCCCTCCAAAAAAAGTCTAAAACATCTGTTTTATAGATGAATAATTACTAAGAGCTGAGAAAAAAAAAGATCACTACACAGCTCAGTGGAAAAAGTCTCAAGAACTTTAATAGAAGCAGTTGAAAAAGTAGTAAAACTCAAGTTAGCATCTGACCTTTTCTTCTCGACAACTGATTTAGGGATCTCTGAGGAAAAGCTTTATTCATGATATATGGTTGTTCTCCACCTCCTCAATACAAAAATCAAAACACTGATATTCATGGGATTCCTTCAAACTAAGTCAGTGTGATGACACTAGGTCCCTAAGAGATACTTCAGTAGAAACTACGAATCATATTTAAGTACTGTTGTAGTTCCTCCTTAAAAATAGTAGCAAACAACAGGTTGCTATACAAAAGGATATTTTATGAGGGGAAAGCAAAGTTTCAGATCAGTCAAAAGAGTATTTGAAAAGGATGCAGGTAAATTCTTAAAAGCTCTACAACATTAGCTGCATTTCAAACACGCACGAAGTTCAATGTCAGCGCTGTCTAGCCAATAAATCAAATTGGTAGACGAGACTTGTTTGGACTAGCAATGAAAAGTTAGAAGGGATTCTCCAAGCAAGCCACAAAGCAGCTCATTTAAGGTCAATTTAACGGTATTATTCTGTTTTTCTTCCAACCCCGACATAAGATTTCAGTACCTCAAAGGAAATTGTAAGAGTATCTATTTGCATTCCCCCTAGGTGATTGGCAGTTCAACACCAATTAGTTCAAAATTACACTGTTACTAGCGTGCAATAAAAACAACACCTTTCATCTTTCTTACATAGGTAAGGATACCTTCAGAGCCAATAACTTTGATCAAGTCAGTATTTTTGATCCTACCCCACCCGTCTCTTTGGATTCAGGAAAACTAATAGCTGAAGGCAACTTTTGGCTTTTAATATAAAAAAGTCCCAGCTTTATTCTTCGACTGTAGGAGTGATGTGGGAACTGAAATGTAATACACTGGAAACAAACATTTTCCCAAAGCCCAGTATCTCTTCAATAGATAAAAAAATACTAGGGTAGATAACATGATCAAACTTTCCCCTCCCTCCTCCTCCAGTTTTCAGTTATACACCACACATATCTGAAAAAGAAAATTAGTTTCTGCAAAGATGATACTTTTCACAGAAAATTTGTTTTCAAATTTTAAGAACTTAACTAATACTCTATTAGTTGCATCACCACCTTCCTCCTCAGAAAACAGAGACTTAACTCAGCCTATTCATTGAGAACAATGATTCCTGTTACCCCTTCCCTATGTCCAAACATTGTCTGAGGAAACATTCACGAGGACAGGGCAGAGCAGAACTAGGAGTGTGATAGCAACTATTTTACCAACAAAGTTAGCACTGCAACATCAAGTATCACTTAAGCCTGTGCTTTGGTACTCCTCATTTAATAAGAATTCAGCTCTTTGGTGATACATAAAAGAAGAGTATATATTTCATAACACTTTGCTACAAAACTGTCCAGCAGGATACTTTGGCACATTTTCAGTACACAAACTGTGGAAGAGCTGCAGCAGTCATAGCATGGGAAGTGTGTAGCCTAACACAACTACTCTAATATAGCATCAAAAACACTTACACAATCTGTGTGTTAAATCAGTGATTATGGCCTCCAACATCACAGCACTACATTTACTGATGTATTTTATCACCACACCTCCATTTATACACATTTTTTAAAATGCAGTAAACATAAGCACGAGTCTTCATAATTTTGGCAGAAATAGTGTATTTTTCTGGAATAATTCATATGAAAAATTACAAAGACTTCTGGCAGAGAAGATGAAGCTTTCCATGCTTGCTGTATAAATGAGAACCATACTTAAAATTACTTAAGAAGTCACAGAAATCTTGCAAAATATCGTGCATATAACATATTGCCCTCCACCTATGTGTTATATCCAAGTTTAGATTTTTATTTACTTCTCAGCTTAAGTCCATTATTTTCTCTGTACCCCAAACTAAGTTTCCAAACATTTCTTCAGGTGGTGGAGTCAAGACCATTCCCTCAGCATGTGAAACAGAAGAATTCAGTTCCCTCTCCTGTCAAAGGACATATAAGCCCCACATCTTTCACCTTGCAAGAACAGGCTGGTGAGAGCTCTGTGTTCCACTTTACATAGAATACTAACCAATTCACTGAAAGGAGAACCCTGTCGTTCAGCTAGCGGTTAGGGGAGCCACCTGCACACAGCCTAAATCCAGATCCAGTTAGCAGATGCCTACAAAGACTAGGTCCACATCATGAGCAAAATTACTGAATGGCAATATTAAACAACTGTGTAGGAAAACAGCAGACAATCATCACCTAAGTAACCCCATTCTCCACCTAGAGAGTCAAAACCACTCTGCACTACTAATAGATACTTGAGTAACTACTTGCTCATTTTTCTGAGTTGCTTTTTCTTGTACATCAGTATAATCACCATGACAACATAAAATATTCAGTAGCAAATATTTTGCAGTTGATAGCTAACATCAAATCCACAGAATTACCCCATCACAGCTTCAAAGACACTGACTGTGTGCACCTTTGTGTCTGTATCTATGCACATCAGGATTAAAACCTAAGCTTCCAAAACAAAGGTGAACATTACTACTAAACCACAGTTGATTTTAGCACAGAAGTCACTACTCCTCCACAAGTTTTAAATGCTGCAATAAAGATGACCACCATGATCTATTGTTATCAAAGGGACCTTCCCTGACCAAGAGACTTCAAAAGGAGACTTACTGAGACCTGAAGGAAGAAAAGATTGAGGGGCATGATAGAAGACTGAAGAGTAAGAGAAAGAGGCAGGAAGATAAGAAAATAAGGCTAAAGTAAGTTATAAGACAACACAACAATGGATGTGCCATGACATCAATATTCTTCAGGTTTTCCAACCTGAAACAATTGTATAAATTGTGGATGGATTTAAAGCAATTCAGAAGACAATTTGTACAACATGATTGCCAGCTTTATGGCATCATTAAAGGAATTCCATTCATTACAGGAATTATTTAAAATTACTGGATTCACCAAATAGCTCCTAGAATATACACGATTGCTCTGATTTTTAATGAATTATTACCTAGGAGTCTAAATAATGATGAACTTAACTGGAAAAAATCCACCAAATAAAAAAAAACCCAACAAAAAACTCACAATGCAGGAAGTTGTACCTCTTGCTAATGTAAGTTCATTGTTCTTACAATATAAGGCTAAAATAAAGGATTTACCAATCCAAACTGTTTTGCAATAAGGGTAGTGGGTCTACACAACTATTCAGTTTGCTTTCTCAGTCTCAGAATATTCATATATTCTAGCTGATGAACATGTTAAAAACAAAACCATACTATAACACACAAGAGCCAACCCTGAACACCACAGTGAGCAATAAAACAATGTCTATAATGCTTGGTATATACCAAGTTCTTGAAATTTTGAGAGAAGAGTCTATAACAGTGAGATCAATGCTCTTGACCAGAACCACTCTACAGACTATATTTGAAGTACTATCAGAACAAACATACCATTAAGCTTCCTCTGAATTGCTTCTTCCTCTAAAGTAATGATATACATCTGCTCGTCTAGGTCTTCAAGGATCTGTATTTGGCAACAGAAATATGAACTGAGTATCAGAGTCATTTGTCTTCCTGAATCTAGTAATCTAGTCAGATTCATTTTGTTCTAGTAACCTATATTTTAAATATATATTCTGCAATTTTATAACACTGTTATAAATAAGAATTCCATAAAATATTATTCCATTATTTTACATATTTATTACTTTACTGGAAGCAAACCTTCTGTTAAGTTTTTGTTTCATCTGTTCAATCTAAAGAGACTCAGGCAAAAGGAGAAGGGACAGTACCATCTGACCTATATTCAAAACATATCAACCTATCCACCTTCACACTCAACTGGATTTAAAAATATCTGCAGATTTTGAAGAAGTATATTTAAAACTGACTTCTCACATAAGCCAGGATTCCAAGTAAATATAAACTGCTAATAGAAGTGAAAACCAAATAAATGATTCTGTCTACCTTACTATCAGTTGCTTTGAGTCTAAAGCTTACAGACAGCAAAACTACCTTTTCTTTATACTTCCAGGATTGAACTGACTGACTAAAAGCATTGCAAGACTTAAGTGCACCAAACTTTGATGAACTGAAGAGAGAATTATGCAGATATTCCAGAAGAAAGTACCCTACTGCCATTCTACCTTCTAAAAGATAGCACACAGGGGCAGATTTGTGTAACACTTACTGTTGGCTTCACCAGCAACTGACCCATTACTGTAAACATCCGTGACAGTCCCACTGGCGTGCACACTGCCCAGGAAGACAGGGGATGCAAAAGAGATTTGCAAGTCAAACACCAATTTTTATTTGGATGTTCAATGTGCTACTTCACATACAACCAAGCACAGTTTTGAAGACAACTGAGTTTCAAACTCTAATATGAAACTTAAAAAACAAACCCATAGCTATCACATGAATTTTGAACAAGACAAGCATCTCTCCCATCCAAGAGCATAACTGAATCTTTTTGTCAACAAGGAACACCATATAATTAGATATCTTAAACTAGCTCAAGTAATTAGTTATGCGAAGTATGTGGCACTAGAGACTAATGTCTACACTAGTAAATTCAGGAGTGCCAGGATACATTCCCAGGTATTAAGACTTGATTGCCTAAACCCATAAATTGCTAGAACTATCCCCGGCATGATTTGCCCTGGGCCAGTTAGCTCTTTCCCAAACAACTCTCAGGTGCAGGTATGGAGTTCATGCAGTCCAGGAACCATTATCATGAGGCAATACACATACAGCTACCTTCTGCAAGCTGCAATATCATGGATGGAACAACACTAGTTGGTCACAGCACTGGAGAATACCTCAGGCACATTTAATCTAATAGGACAGGTGAGGCAGTAGGGTCAAGAGATCATGAAGCTGCTTAGCTTAGAGTTATATTTTAAGTTCAGCTGATAGCAGCCTCAGCTACCAGATTTTAAGCTACTTCTCTACAAAATAACAATTGGTCTTTTTTGATTGTAACCTGTGACAGTTTCCAGGTATTGTGCATATATGCTTCTTAAGAGGAATGCTCAAACCATGACAGTAAAAAATTATCATCAGAAATCAACAGTTTAAGAAGAACAGTCATCAAACAGTAACGTGTGTAGGAGATGGAAGGAATGTTTAGCATCATAGATAAGATGAGGGTATATATTTACTGTTTCCATTAAAATCAAGTGCTACAAAAAAATAAGCACATGAGATTTTATAGTGAGGATTACATCTTTATTTTATTAACTACTGTTTCACTGCCTACTATGTACTACAGGAAAACCAGAATCCTATAAGGCTTTGAACTGGAAGAGACCTTTCAAGGTCATCTAGTCCAACCTCCTTGCAGCGAGTAGGGACATCTACTACATCAGGTTGCCCAGAGCTCCATCCAACCTGACTTGGAGTGTTTCCAGGGCTCCTAGCACTTCTCTAGGCAACCTTTGTCTGTGGTTCACCACCCTCACTGTAAAAAATTTATTCTTTATTGGTTGGACTAGATGATCTCTAGATATGACTGATGATTCTTTATGGATTGGACTAAATGATCCCCAGAGGTCCCTTCCAATCCCTACCATTCTGTGATTTTTTTCAAACTTCAGAACCCAAACCTAACAAGTTTACATCTAAATTTAATAATGAAAAAATTAGTAATTCACTCTTTCACAATCTTAATTTTCACAATGATAGTTTCCTTCAGTATTAAAAAAAAGGACAAAACCATTTAACTTTTGGAATAATCAGGAAAATACTTACACAGGAGCAACAAGCATCCCATCAGTGATATACAAGAATATAAATATGGGAGGTAGAATTCCCAGAGGTCTGGAAAGAAAATATTGAGCATAGCCTTAGTTTATTGCAAATAAGCTACACAAACACAACAGAATTAGCTTCTTCTCTTAAACATTCAGGATTGAACGATTGTATTTTCAAGAATAAATTGAGAATTACACCATTAATAATCCTGCAGGTAACTAAATCCTCAAGTACTTCAGCTTGAAAAATATCTTCAGCTTTTACTTCTAGTTCACTTAAGTCACTTGTTTGTAACATACATGGGGTCTACATGAGCATGGAACTTCTATCATCATGCTAAGAATGGATTTAACAGAAAAAATGGTATTGACTAAATTAATACAGCTACTTCACAACCTGTGCAATACTCACACAGCATTTACTAAAAAGATATTTAATTGAAAACATCCATTTCCATAATTAAAATGAAAGTAATGTGGTGGTTTTTTGAATTCCATACCATACAAAGACTCCATACTGGCAGCATCATTGTCTATGAGTGCTGAAGCCACCCAGACAATTCCAAGGATAAGCAGTGCAAGAAGAATTAGCATTACAAGGGTTTCCAAAATGCGTGCTCTGATGCCCTGTGGGCAGAAGAGGGGAGAAAGGAGAAAGAACACAGCCAAGAACTTTGAATCAGGTATTTTCAAACATAAGGAAAATCCAAATAAATAGTAGTTCCTTCTTCCTAAACATATATTCACATTTTACCAGGTAGACAAAAGCATAACATGTAATGCATATTTGAAAGGCAGTGCATTAAAATAAAAGGAAGTACTTATGGCTTTATAGTGCCCAGAATGCATTTTTCTTCTTAAAACCACAGAAAAATGTTTTAGATTGCATAAGCCTTACAGTTCTCATTAATCTCATTATTCCATAAAGTATTCTTTATACCATATGATTTTGCTTGAGCATTTTTAAAAGATGGATTACTTTTCTAATACTTTCAGCAAAGAAAGTGGATTAGCAAATTTTTATCTATGATTCCAATCAAGGGAATGGAAAGCCAATTATGGCAAATAGCCAAATGGCCCAGCAAGCATTAAACCCTGCGCAGGTACAATGCACCAATTTAGTTAAAATACATTCTTCAACTGCAATCGCTTCTGCACCATTCTTCACAGTCTTCAGAGCCCTCAAGTGTCCGGTCAGAGTACTGCTCAGCCCCAGCCTGGCCACACACTGCTCCTGCTGCTGCAACAGCATCCACCACCTGCCATCTCTGCATGCTCTGCGCTCAATGAAACACCTACTGCTCGCTTCCAGCACACACAAATCACAGCTCTACAAGGCTCTCTTGTAGCTTTTGCTCTTGAGCTTAACAAGGGAACGATGCTCGAGCAGTTGAGTGTTACATTTACAAATGTAAATAGAGATGAAATCATATTTATGGTTTGGGGGTTTTTGCTGGTGTTTTTAACATTAGTGTTACTAATTTGAAGTCAGAGCTACAGGGATGCTTTCTTCACACGTCCTTGCCATTAAGGGATGATCATATTGCTGTTCACGTAATTTCACCTTTATTTTTCTTCATTTGTCAGTATACACCTTCACAAGCAAACCTAATCTGTTTCTCACACAGCTTCACTCCAACTTGGGCATATTCCTCTGAAAAGTCTGCTTTATCATTTTAAAAGCAGCAAGTTTGGTTTACTTTGTGTCTACTTTTATCTCTTCCCTCAGGTGCTTAACACAAAAGAGTAATCTTTACCTGACATTTACCCTGAAAATTACATTCCCTACATAACCTCAGCATCCAACCATGAACAAGGACCTTGGGCATCTTAACCATGAGCACTGACCTCTTCTAGCATATCCATTCCTTTGTAACAGTCCAGGAAAAAAGATTAAAAATTAAGATGCTTAAAGCATATAAGTAAATACTTAATCTCAATTAGGTACCCATAAGACTGTGCCCTATTAAAACATTAATGTTCCAGGATATTATGTTCATACTCACATACATTAATGTACCTGTCAGATAGCTCCTATTTGTAAGGAATGAAAGGTACAGTTTCTCTCTGCACACACATACACACACAGAACACTTCTGGAGAATCACAGAATAGTTAAGGTTGGCAGGGACCTCTGTTTGTTCCGGGGAAAAATTGGAAACTGGAACATTATCATTAGTAACATCAATAATTTAAGAGCCAGGCAAAAATCTCTCTGTTCTCAGTCAGGAGTCTAGAAAAAACAGGTAAATACAGGCAACCTTTCATTTTATTTCAGTGAAAGCAGAACTATGCAAATAAACCTTGAAATTCAATGCCGAGTACTTTTTTCTGAGGAAAATCCTCTTCAATGGCATTTTGGTTTTGGCTTAACATTTCTTTGAGTCATTTCACTTCTCTCCCACAACTCCACTGTATTACTCAGATTTCTGAGATGAGTCAAATGTCACAGCATATCCTCATGGCACAGAAGATATTGCCACTTCTATTTCACAATACTTGTTGCACTTTTTGAAGCCATTTACTCCTAATTTTTGTGTCAAAAGAAGCATTAGGGTCTGCCATCTTCAAACACAGCAACAAGCCCATTTAAAACTGGAGATTTCAAATCAGTTTGTTAGAGTGCATTTATTGCTCATGTTCAGCCTGCACCATCACATCTGTTTTGAGCAGAGAATTAACAAATGAGTACAATATGAATAAACACACAGCATAAGATTGCTTCAAATTCCTTCCCTGGAAGTGTTCAAGGTCAGGTTGAATGGGGTTTCGAGCAACCTGGTCTAGTGAGGGGCATTCTTGCCCATAAACAGAGGGGTTGTAACTAAGGGGTTTAAGTTCCCTTCCAACCCAAACCATTCTAGAATCTATGAAATCAGCATTTTAACTATACAAGGAAAATCAGCCATACACCACTAAATCTTCGTGATAAACAAGTGACTGCATTTGAATCATTTGGAAGAGTTCTTTAATTCCTCGTTGCCAGAGTGCAACTGGAAACAAAGGAAACCTTTACCACAGAAATGAAGGAGGTAGCCTGACCCAGCAAGTGCAGTGTGTGAGCATGTATGTACACACACAGGGGCAGGCAAGGGAGGAAGGGGAGAAGAGGCACCTTTTACACTGGTTTTCCAGCTTGATTGTTTAATCAGGAGAAATTGCCTCATGAGCTCCTGTGATCATTGTTTAACATTCCTACAGAAATTAAACTGATTATAAGAAAGAGAAGGAGGAAACAGTTTGTATTTTTAACTTGGCATATTGTATTTGAGAAGGAAAAAATTTGTCCAAGACTTCATGTAGTCTTCTTTTCCTAATGGTTCTGACAGGTAAGAAGAGTAAGAACAAAGGCAAGCACTAGCCAATGAACCAGCTTGCATCTCATTTTTCAAGAATCTGTTCTAGATCTCAGCTTTCAAACTTGCCTTTGATATACAAATATTAGTTCATTCTTAGTGTCCTTCATTATGAACAGAATGCACTTACCACAATTAATCCACTGTTATGAATTATTCTAATGCAATCCCACTTGCAATTTCAACCTCTCTTAAGGGAAGAAACATTTATCTCCAAACAAATCACGGATTGCACAGTAAAGTATCAGGAGGGTACCACCAGAATATTGACAGAGTGAGGAAAAAGACTGGTTTGCATCAATCTCATCTTTAGTACTTGAATTCAAATGTAAGTTGCAGACTCAAACACTGTCTATAGAGCTTATTAAGTAGGGCAAAAGGAGAATAACCTTGACACAACTATCAATTAAAACACCAAACTCAGATTTCATTAAAACACTAACTACACAGCCTTAAGTCTAGAGCATGGGAGAGTTATTTAAGAGATGAACACAACCACAGCCTTCAGAAAGAATTAAAAGTGTTCCCCTCCACCTCAGGCTAACTTGCGATAGTTTTAAATACAGCAACAATACAGTTCTGAAGGAAAAAAGTGAGCTCAAGCAACACATTTGCTTTTTCTTCAGTCAAACAAGCTAACCCCTGCAGTACTTCCAACAAGTGAAAACCTTGTTCTACACACTGGTTGTCCAAACAGTTTCAGCTGTCTTGCATAGCTCTCAGTTAAGATCTTTAAGGCAATCTCTGGTGACTGCCATTCTGGCAGAGCTAAGGTGAAACATGCACCACAGATCCAGGCAGTACACTAAGGATGACAGTTATCTTCCACACACACAACCCTGTGCCAGAAACTCACAAGTTGTTCCTTTTGGGGAAAGAATGATTACATAAATTAAGCAATTGAGTCTTCTTTTTTTTTCTGCAACTTTTTGCTCTGCCAGTTGCAATTAGGAACATTTCAACATGTACATACATATGTTTACCAAAAATTCTTGTGGTTTAACACTGATGGGAGTAGAAAAACTTGCAACATGTTATTTTTCTCTTTCTTAAGAGGCAAAACTGGTAAAACTAAAGGACTAGAGCCCCACTTGTACTTATCTTTGCTGGAACATTACCTGACTACAGGAATTTTGATGAATGCATTATTAGCTTCTATAAGATGGACATTTTGGGAACTGCCATGTTGTAGCTTGATGATGTATGGTTTGTTAATTCTACTTAATTCTACATTTTAGTTTGGCTGCAAATTGTACAGGAAAAAATAATTCAAACAACTGTTATCAATGAAGTAAAAATTACAACACTACACACAAAACCAGAAAGTCCTAACAAAGCTTCTGTGGTACTAAATATTTGAACACAGTTTTGCTTGGACATCTTGACCTCCTGCAAGGTAGGTAAACATTACTTTTTACACCATGCCCTGACCCATGGGAAAAGCCTGAGAAACATTTCTGCAATCATGGCACATTTGAAGTACACATGAATCCCATTGTTTTCATGGGACAAAAAGGAGTCTTAGTAACCTTAATTTGTTCAGTGAGAGGCTGACTACAACAAACATGTGTGCTAACATCTGCAGAAAACAAATGGAGGCACTAAAAAAAAGGAGAATTCCAGCAGGTATGAGCTTTGGGATATTATATATTAACATCAATTACATTTTTAGCACACAGTATCTCTTTCATTTGTGAGCTTTGATGAAGAGATCAGCTTCAAGCATTCTGCCTATTTTCATTGTTGGAAACTATACTTTGAGCAATTTTGTTCCAACCTAGTCAAGGCAGTGCAGAAACTTTATTTTAGTAAGTAAAGGAGACCTATTTTCCATCAGGTAACATGGAAACACATGCTATATTTAGCACACTGATATTGAGTCAAGGGGTCATTACCTTATGAGATTACCCAAAATTACTGAGTAAAGAACAGAAGCTGTAGTTTTCTGAAAACTCAGTTCATTTTAAAAATGTAGAAGGCAATGACTCAATCCTCAGAGCCAGCTGAAAAATTTTAATCAAGGAATAATATTTTCAGGCATCAGGTTCAATCAATCAGGAAAAAAATTCCTTGCCCGTGCAAGAACCAAAGACTTGCGACTGTAACCAGTGCAGACTGTCTCCTCCC
Organism: Bucco capensis; assembly: GCA_013396975.1. Lineage (NCBI taxonomy): Eukaryota > Metazoa > Chordata > Aves > Piciformes > Bucconidae > Bucco > Bucco capensis. The sequence continues at coordinate 1,087,482 of VWZO01016725.1, read as the reverse complement.
ACACCACCTTTGCTCTCAGAGAATCTCTCCAGCCTGGGGGGATTTTAAGATTAAAATGAACACTTTCCATCATAACATGAATGTATTTTAAAGTTTATACTTATTTTCTACACCATACAAATCCTAAAAATTCACAGATACAAAACATTTCCAGCAACTTTCAGTTTATTTTTGTGTTAGTATTTTTTTCCAAGTGATTTCACACTGGTTACCATTCTGTCAATGGAACAACAGGAGGCAGCTGAAATCATTTAATTGTATAGAATTTAACAGTTACACATTTTAACTAACAAAATCAAGAAATTTAAAAGAGAAACTAAGAACTGGAGAGAGAAAAACAAATTGAAAGTTAAAGGAACTTGATGGAGAAAGCCATGATGAATTCTTTGGGTATTGCCTCAAGACATATACCAGTACACAACAGAGCTATGCCTGCCAAATTGGAAATGAAGGACCAAAACCACTCAACTAGAGGTTAAAGAAAAAAAGATATCTTTATTTAGTAGACTGGTGAAGAGGACGTCTCTCCAGGATGCAGTACACCCACTGGAGTGACTCCTCTGCTATATCCATCAAACTTTCCCATTGACATCATTGCATGCAAGTAACTTTCTGAAATAACCTAGGGACTCCTTACAGACTTGCATCTTTGTGACAGGGATAAAAGGCAGTTCTTTCTCTCTTTTTCTTAGTATCTATTTAGTTATCCACTACTAGATGGACTCCACTGATAAAAGGAATGTAAGACTCATTTAAAACCTAGCAGTTAAGGCATTGCTTCAAATACATGGATTCAAATTACTTAACGAAAGAGCATACACCTGTCTCCTCCACATCTAGGGATCATTCTTGCAAATATAACATAGAAATAAGATACTAGAAAAACAGTCCCTCCAGATGTTATAACAGAAGACATACCAATTTCTTAAAATAAGGAAAAGCTACACAGAATATCAGAGAAAATACAATCACCTACTAGGTGGAATAAAATAACTGGAGCCTACAGCTGTCAGATGTATGTGACTGCCCTGCTGCAGCCTGCCCCTCCCTCCCTTGCAGAAAGAAACTCTGACAAAAAAGCCAGGAGTCTGTCTAAGCACTTATTTAAAAGGATAGATGCAGATCTCTTAATGCTGTAGTAGAAGTATACAGCCCAAACATTTTGGGAAGAAGTAAGAAATCATAGAATACACAAATAAAATGATGACTGTCCCAATGCTACTCCTTTCTCCCACAAGCTTTCTCTGTTGTTCCATTGCCCTCACTAATTAGCTCTTAGATGCTCCACTCCCTCCACCTACCAAAGTTTCCCAGACTTTCCAAAGCCATCTGCAACAATATGGGAGCTGTGGGATTTCTGACACTGAGTCTCCTCTAATCATTTACTTTTGGATCAGGAAGTTTCCTGCTAGACTGGAGTGACAGGAAGATAAATATGTATTTTCCAAATTCTTTGTAGCTTGGCAGAGAATTAAGATAAGTTACACATAAGCATAGAGAAAGACTTGGAATTTGTGATTGTGTTTCTGGCAGAAAGAAACCACAGTTCCCAAAAGCAAATGATGCATGGAAGCACACAGGTCACAGAATCATGAAGGTTGGAAGAGACCTCTAAGATCACTGAAGTCCAACCAGACCTACCACTAAACCATGTCACTAAGTACCTACGTTTCTTAAATGTATAGGTCATCACCAAAGTTCTGAAATAGTGAAACCCTAAGTTTTTTTTTGTTATCAATGCCTATTACTAACCCCCTGCAAGGCTGAATAAAATCAAGAAGAAAGCACACTTCTAGAAAACTGTGGGAATTCCACAATACATACACACACTCAATACAGCAGAAATGTACAAGTTCAGAACAACGTAGGAGTGGGCAAAGCACAAAAGTTCAGCAATACGTTTCATTCCTGGCTCTCATGAGGTAGAATTTCTAACTCATAGTCCAGTGCTGCCTTTAATTTTACAAATGACTATACCTAATCATAATGCATCAGTCATCTAATGTATATTCTCACAATACGATAGAGAAGTAATGGTCAGAAAACCACACTAAGCATGTTTGAGTGTTCTTTGCACAGTGTGTTTACCCCAATATTACTAACTATCCTTGCTTCATCTCATTACTAACTTCCATAGCTCAAATACCTGAAAATGTTGCAAGAACACAGGCTAACCTGACAAATTTTCGTTTTCTATCTGCATTAAAGGGTTGGTTAAAGAAAGACTAACTGTAATCTCAACCCCATAAACTACAGCAGAAAGGTCAAACCATTGCTCAGCTAATGAAGCCACAGTGAGGCAGGCAGTGCAGAAAACCCATGCCAAATAAACTATACCATTCATTTAGCTCCTTTTAGCCTATTTCTTTTGTAACTTATGCTGAGGTCTCTTTAAAAGAAGTACATTCTAATTTATGGAAGCAACCAACTGACATTTAACTACTTCAATGAAACGGAGCACAGATCACATCTCATCACATCTTGATCTAATGTGCGCAACAGCCAACGTACACTTATTTCCCCCTCAGCTGTTCCCAGACACAGAACTGTTACATATACTCAAGAAACCACAGATTCCTTCTGGTAAAATAAAAAGGACAAATTTTGCATCTAATGTCCTCCACTGAATTAAGCAATAGGTCTAAAAAACCTGATAAAATGTTTTATATATCTACAAAAACAAAACTTCCCATTAAGCTTTATTCCTTAATAGTCACAAGCTTCTCTCCAGCCACTGATTCTTAAATTTCTCACCTTGCTCTCACTGAAACATAGCATGGCCTTCAGTTGAACACAACTATGTTATTTAACTGTCCTGCACAACCTTAGTTCCTGAAAGTCTGAGACAAAAAAATTTACAAAAATAATGCATGATGAAGTCTAGGCTTTGTAATACAAAAATTAATACAACCAACATTCCCAACCTCTTCCTGACCTCCTACCTGTAGTATTTTCTTATTCTTAGTGTTTTAACTTTTCTTTGTCTTACAGTCATTGTGAAAGGACAGAGAAACAGACATCCCTGTAATATCTTTACAGACACAGGTATTTTCACCTCGTATTAATCTGCAGTATAGTTACATATTCCAACCACAGGTCTTCAAGAGCAGACCATACCCTCACAAATCTTTTCAGATTAATTTACCAAAAGACACCTGCAAGGTAAGAGTATATTTTTTTTTTTCCTTTGCAGTACTGCAAATAAAGGATCTGGCAGAAAAAAGATATAATTTCATCATGTTCTCAGCATTTAGTGTAGACATTTGTCAACATGACATGCTAACAAGTATGCTAAATCTTCTCATCTTCCATTTCCTGCCATTTTATAATCTCTTCTCAAATTTAGTATTAGATGTCTGTTCTCTGCACTACAAATTATAAACACTCCACATTTAGCTGTGTACAAACCATTTCTGTGACTTCAGCAGAAACAGGAAGCATACAAAGAGTCAAGATATGGACAATTCTTAACACAAGACATACTGTTAAATATAGTCCTTAACCATCCACCTTACATCTTACAGGTTATATTATAGGTTTGTGTAACTGTCACTTAAGTATGCTTTTATTTTAGTAGGGATGAGGAAAAAACCTGATCAAGCTTCCTGCCAAATCAGAATCACAGAATCATCACGATCTGCATCTAAATAGCAACTAAAAGTCTAATAAATTTTAAGTGGTGTCATTTTAAATGACTCCAGTTTAAAGAACTGGACTTCATATCTGAAATGTTAGCTTATGTCAAAAATACAAAACCAAACAGCTGCCTTTGATGTGACAGATTAAACAGCTTTTGTCTCTGGTATTAACTAATGGAATCAGTAAATGGGTTCTTATATAATGTACAATAATTCAGTTACATACTATTAAACACTTCAAGGAGATCTGAGCACTGAAGTCCCAGTTCATGCTGAATGATTTTATAGACAAATAAATATGAGCTTAAAAATGCCAAATAAACATGCACTGCTAACAGAGTATCTCAAGACTACTTGGTGTGCAACTCTGGCCCGTGGGCATTGTGGTCAGAGATACATGCAAGCATAAAACACAAAGTCAAATACTGTTTCCAAACAAGGCTCAGGGCTCCTGCACTCTCCAAATCATCTTCCCAGAGGAAAAAACAAAACAAAAGAAAAAAAAAAAACCCACAACAACCAAGACAAACTTAGAAAATGGACTTGTTTTAATTAGGCATAATCTCATATTGGAAAGGATTTCCAAGCTGCTTTCCCCAGTATTCTGTGTTCCAGGAATGACTGCTTTCCATGCAATACTGCTGGAGATTAGCAACAAAGTTTCTAAAAGTAAATACTTCAAAACTAACTTTGAAAACTAACTAACACACTTCCTTCATTGGCTTCATCACATACTGAACATTTATTTTACACCACCGTTCTACTGCTACACACAGCAAAACTGGGAAGTACAGCTTTTCTATGTGGAAAGCCACAGAAATTAGAATTTCCATGCCCATTAAAAAAGGAAAAAAGCAGCATATTTACTTTTCACTTCTGCTTATTACTATATTTAGTTACCTAGAGTTTCAAATACAATGCACTGCAACACGAACACATTAGAAACTTCAGCTTAGTTCAGTTTTATCACACAGTAGCATGACTAGGAAAAGTCATTGCTATTGATAAATAGAGTATACCAAACCAACTCAAATATTGAGGAGATGGAAGATGTACACACTGTGGTTGCTCAGCAAGTTAACAATAGTTTACCTTTACATCAAAAGAAAAAAAAAAGCCAGTAACTGTATTTTTGCAAAGCTTCAGCATTTCTCCTCAAATAAGTAATTTTATTTGAAAAACATGTTTCTAAAAGTCATACTCTAATGAAAGAGGGGAAGGGGAGAAATGTGCCTTTAACAGCAAACCACTGTATTTCACTGTTGAGAAGGGAACCTACACACCACCCTTTACTTGCACAAGCTAAGCTGCAACAGCTAACACAGGCAGGACTTTGCAGTCCTGACAGTCAAACCTTTCTACAGTAGCAAGCACTACCCAATAAACTGTTCTGAACCCTGGCCCATCTCACCTGCCTTAAGTGTATGAATAAAATGTTACATTTTGGTGGTGGTTTTATTAAAATATATTCAACAAGAATTTGGAAAGAGATATCAATGCAAACAGATGGAGAGCCTAGCTGACACATAACAATAGCTGGTGAAATATTACTTTTATTTTCTGTAATAAACACCAAGATCAAAACATTATGCAAGTTAAATTTCCTTGAAAGGTTCCCAGCAGGAGTTTTCCTTTTTGTTTGTGCAGTACGTGATTTCCTCTCACCCACAAAAACCATACCAAGAATGTGCATGTGCCACTAACACTAAGCAGCACTTCCTTAATCACTCATTTCCAACAATTTATGGATGATCAGTGGCAAAAACGAGGAAAAATAATGAAAGCATGCAATGAAAGCTCCTTGAGACAAAGAGGCTTGGACTTCCTACTCATTTCTGTGTCTCTTTAAGATGGGGGTCTGATACAAATTAGCCACTGGGGGAAAAAGTCATCTGGTCATAAAATACAGTACAGGGTCACTTTTATGTAAGTTTGCCAAAAGGGACATAAACCAGGACAATTTCAAACTGTGACACAGGATAGAAGTATATTAAAAAAATCTTTGTTCCTCCTCCATTGTGCTGTCATGTTGCTCAGCTTTATAGACATTCTGAGCACCAGCTCTGGCCTCTTCGCTTCCACCTGGGCTACCTAATTAATTAAGCAAGGAAGTCACCTCAAATTTTTGTACTATTTGTTTTTATTATCATGCACTTCTTTTGATGTTCCAGGAGTTAACCTCTTAATCCACAGACTCTGTGTGTTGTGTTCTGAACATTTTGGGATGTCTGGATAATTTGGATAATTAGTCAGGATGTTGCTGTCGCTCATGTTAAACTTTATGCCATGACTTCAAGTTCAAAGATCAGTATTAAGGTAAAATAGTTCATAAAGACTTCTTAAAACTCTACACTCATGATTATGCAATACCTAGTTATTCCAGTTTCTCACGGCGGTAAATTGCACTATTTGTATTTTCTTACAAGGAAATTACTCCTAAACATCTTTATCTTTGTCAACTTCAAAGAAATACAAATTTCAGTTGAAGTTACAGCAAGAGAAAGCATATTTTAAAGGTCAAGAAAAGGTATAGCAATTATCTCCTCAAAAATGCTTGTCTCCTTCACAAAGCAGCACACATGTAATTTTCTGTGCAGTCTGTTACCACACATGAAAATATCAGCACTGTGAACTCTAAGTGTCCAGCTGCAGATACCACAATTTTTCTTTTTTTGGAGAGAATGATAAAAAATTAGGTTAATTCTGACATTAAGAAACAGTTGACACCTTTCATTTCATAACTGTATTACAGAATTTGAGAAGGTCAACAAAGAACTGAAAGACTATCTAAGCCAGAAATAAATTTATGCACAAACTCCAGGGAAGACAAGAAGCATACAGAAAATATGAAAAAGTTTTTAACATCAATGCAGATAATTAAAACTACTTCAAGTATTCCAATAGTTCAGCTGAAAGCACCAGCTAAGGTGCAATGTATCACAATGATCTCCAACTCCTTGAATAGCCCTGAAAGAGCTAATTCACGTGTGCATGACAACATGTGTGCATAAATACACACATGGCATGTACACATGTACACAGATACACTATACACATACTTGTATTATACACCTCCAATATTGCTTTCTATTTATTTTCCTGGTAACCAAAGCCTGCAACTACCATTAAATGGATATGAACTACAGCAAGGAAGAGTACTTAAGCTCTTTAAAATGGCATGGTCAACTCCCTTAGGCCCAAAATGCCCTTTCTTGATTAACAAAGTGTTTTTAATTAAAAAGGAGGCAGAGAATCAGTTTGATTTTCAGTACCACACTGCATCCCTCCATGTAAGTGCCCAATTTCCGTATTTCTCTCCTCTGCACAAAATGCAAGTCCTTGGTTGTTTTAAACTGTTGCCCTGGGGAATAGAAAAGAGTCTATAAGAGGGGCCATGTGCCATTTAGAAAGTATACTAGCAAGCAAGAAAAACAGCCATAGTAAATTGGAAGATGGTTAATCAAACCCATTCCTATTCATGAAACTTCAAAAGTTAAGGGGGCAAGACGTCCTTACAGGAACATGGAAAGAAAAGTTATATAAAGCTCCTAACAGTAACCTATGAACTATCTAAACTATTATAGCTTACAAAAAGCTCACATTACAGTGAATATAAAATCTTTTATAGCATGATCTATGATAAACACTCAAATGAATGGCCAAGAGTTTTGGGGTTAGGCCCACATGTGATGATTACTATCACAGTTTAAGGTGAAAAAAAAATCCTTTAATAAAATAAAAATGCATTCAATTTCAGCACAGAACCTCTTCTAACCATTCATTTTCAGGACTTGTGTTAAAATCCAACAAGGAATTCTTACATGAACACCTTCAAATAGGCATCTTGACTGCGCATGCCTACATCTCGAGTGACCTGTTTATTCATTATAATGAAGATAATTCTAAGACAAATTCAAGATGATCTGCATAAAAGCTTCCACTAGAATAGACTTTTTATCCAAATGTTGAGCTGAGTATCTAGAATCACCTGCTTTCCCTACTCCTTAGATCAAATTCCACCAAGAACAAAAACCAGCAACTTCATTGCTTCCATGTCAGTTCCCATCCATGCCATCAGGAATTACGTTTTCCTTCACACCATAATTATCCCCTTGTTGATTTACATTCCATGTGTTCAACCAATGATTTACAGTCTTTTGCAGCTATCTTTAATGCATTTTATTGTCCTGATTTCAGACTACTTTTCAAGAGCCTTTGCTTTCCAATAACTGTCATCCAAAGGGCACAGAATTCCCTCCAGTGTAGTATCATTAAAAACAAAAGTGTAATCATTTGGAAGATAAAGATTAATGAAAACGTGCTACAATTGGTCCCTAGATAGTCATTCCAGTTTAACATATCTGAGATTTATGATTTGACATTGATTTTGCTGTGCCTTCCATTATAGTAATTTTTCATTATATTTCTTTACTTCACACATTAACATAATTGTTCTTATTGTTCAGAAATTGCTTTGCCAAATACCTTGCTTCACTGAAATACCTAAACCTCAACTTGAATACATTCAAGTAAATGGAATCTTTTTAGTTATTCTCTACCCATTTAAGACAGTTTTCTTAACTTTTTTGTTAAGATTGACCACACCTGAACCTTTGAGATGTTTATAATCTTTAAAATCAACAAATCAGGCTTGTGCCATCTGTTATTCAATCACCATTCCCATTACTAAGAGGTCTGTACTTCTTTTCCTTGTTACTTTCCAGTGTATTTGTTGAACCTTCTGTCCTTTCAGCATCCCAACAGAATTTAAAATAAAAAAAAAAATCTTGAGATTAACACATTGTTATTTAAAAGAGACAAGTTGAGTCATTTTCTTGATCTCAGTACACATTGCTTTTCAAGGACTTTATTTCCTCCTAACCTTGCTCACAGCCACATACTGCATGTGTACACTCACTTCACCTGCTTGGGCAAAATCACATCTGTATATACACATTCACTCCCAGATTTGTCATTTCAGTTTTATCAGAAAAAAGGGCTGAAAATGGAATACATACTGTAATCACTTAACAGTATTTTCCTACCTTTTTTAAGCCAGCAAATCCTTCTGATTCCAAGAAGAAAAAGGCAAAGGGCATCAACACAAACAAACATAAGTTTGAAAAAAGAGAAGCAAGGTTCCATAAGCCTGCAACAAAGAAAAAAGCTTATAAGTTTCTCAGCTTTAAAAGTTAATGATCTTACATTTTTCTCCCTCATCTATAACAATGTAGCATAGATACAAGTGCTAGCAGAAGCTAGGTTTTTATGGATATATAGTTATTTACAGGTCCATTTCTCTGAGTAATGATTATAGAATCATTAAGATTGGGAAAGAACTCCAAGATGGAGTCCAACTGATCTTCAGACAATAAACAGATACCAACTACAAGAGCAGTAAACATCTGAATTCCTGGGACTGCAAACTCCAGTGGACTACTTTCACAATATCCCATAGAAGGCTCTTTAAAGAGAATCATAGAATGGTCAGGTTGAAAGGGACCTTAGAGATCATCTAGTTCCAATACCCCTGCCATGGGCAGGGATGCCAATCACTAGACCAGGTTGCCCAGGGCCACGTCCAGCCTGGCCTTGAACACTGCCAGGGATGGGGCAGCCACAACCTCTCTGGGCAACCTGTGCCAGTGCCTAACCAGTTCTTTACCTCTGGGTAAAGAACTTCCTTTTAATCTCCAATCTAAATTTCCCCTCCTTCAGCTTATAACCATTCCCCCTTGTCCTATTACAATCTGACCAGCTAAAAAGTCTCTCCCCTTCTATCTTATAATCCCCCTTTAGGTACTGGAAGGCCGCTATAAGATCCCCTCAAAGCCTTCTCTTTTCCAGGTTAATCATTTTTAAGGTTTTCAGGACTGAAGTATTTTACTGCTATCAGTGACTCTCAAAAAATTCAGTTCTGTCTACCCACTTCCATGTTTTTCTTCCAGAGAAACTTAGACAAACCATGGATTTTAACACAAGCAATACAAATGCTATCACCACCTCCAAATCAGAATGTATCACGCTACAACAGCTACCTTCCACACTGAGAGGACTGGCTCCCTGGGTAAGACAACAGCAGTGGATGCTGTTTATCCCAACTTTAGTAAAGCTTTCAACATCACCTCCTGCAGGTGTCATCTTTTTCTTCTGCAGGAAGAAAAAAGCTGAACTGATAACTGACCTCCATTAAGCAGATCTGCTCTATTAAGATTTTCTAAGCTGAACATTTTCTGCACAGCCAGTTTCTATGCCTAAACATGATCCCATCACCATTCTATTAAAAATTGTGCAGGATGCAGCCTTTCCTCTTTATAAAAGCAGAAGCTTATCTGCAATTTAGTAGCTAACAGGTTTAACTACAGTTGCATGTTGCATACATCCTGAAAACACAATTTTTATTTTTGTAGTTACAAAAAACAGGCTTAGTGCCCCAGCTGGCCCAAAACACACACATTTCCATAGTTCTGCAGCACTAAATTATATTGTATCACCCGAAATCCAAAAAAGAACATCGTCTGTGATAAGAAAATTTGAGGTAACAGCTTTGTTTATTTCATTCTTCTCCTATAGAGGCTTGTTTGCTTTCTTCTTTGAAATGAAGAATTTTGGAAAGAATAGGGATTGAAAGAGACATTTACTGGATCTCTGGGGAATTCATTATTGAGAGAAATTCCTGTATTTAGTTCCAAAGGTAAAAGAGCTAGCAGTTATCTTCACCTACATCCCCCTGAAATATATACAGTGAAGGCATTTATTTTCTTTTTTCCTAGAAGAAACTATTTAAATTTCAAGGAAAAATAAAACCAAGAAGGCAGGAGGGAGGCAGGGGTCCAAGAAATGTACTTCAATAACTGCGAGCACCAGAACACTAGGACCCAAACTTAGCCAAGTCAGCTACAGAAAGCAAGAAAATTCCAAAAGATTCAGGAAATACAATCCTCAATTGCTAAAGAAAACAGACTGCCTAAAGGTGGCTAAACTCCAGTTAACAAAGAAGGGGATTTTTCTTTTTGAGTTCACTTAGCCAGGAAGCTCCTGTTACCATTCAAGAAACACTGAGGCATAGCAACATCAGCAAGGATGTCATTAGCAGCCCTAACTAGGGGTACATTAACTCAAGCAGTCTGCACACTTTTTTTTTAGGGGTTTGTTTTGTTGGGGTTTTTTTTTCCAGAAAATTAAAACACCAGTGTTAGAATACTCTTAGATGGAGGTGGGGGTCTTAGTTCAGTGTTTTTCTCTAACTGAAGACAGATAATGCATTCAGTTACCTAATGCAAAGCTGAATACCTGGTTGTCCTAATTTCAACAGCTCTATTAAAGGTGTATCTACAACCTAAAGCAGTGCTTAGGAGCTGCATTGTATGTACACTTAAAGCATTTTAAGGGAGGTGAGAGTGCAGATTTAATTTTAAGATGTTAAAATCCAGAAATTTACACATTAGCAGCTGATAGGAAGCATATTTCCAAAGCATTAAACTATAGAGCTACAATATGTACATAAAGTTATGAGAAGTAAGGACAGTGCTGTACTGCTGCTGACATACATACAGACTTTTCTCAAAGTCAGGAATATACAGGGCCCTCTTCTTCCCCTACGGTAGTTTTTACCTAATCTGATAGTCCATGTATCAAATTCAAATAGACCTAAAAAAAATAATTATTTCCTACTACACTGACTGCATCATAATATTGCAGGTAACATATAAAAGCTTTAACCAGTCTATTAGAAAACTTCTGGTTTGGTATTTGTAGCAACCCAAGAATACCCCCCATGAAACAGGTTAATAAAACAAAAAATTAAAAATCTCTTACTCTTTAGAAAAGAGACTAGGTCCTCAGCAATTTCTCTTATTCCTGGCAGTTTCATTACATTTTACTCCCACCTGGTGGTTGTGGCCAACAACAGCACAAGTGAACATGAAGCTGTCAGAAGTATTTCTGGGTTTAGTTCACAGAATCATTGAGGTTGGAAGAGAGTGTTTATACTGGATCCAGGCAAGGGCTTTCTGCCTAGCTTCAGAAATTAGAGGCACATATCTTCTATTTTTCTAGATGCCACAACTAATGCTACAGTCTACAGTACAAATCTCCTCAATTTTACCTTGAAGTACCTCTACCTGTAATTGATAAATCTAGCACAATCTAAGTGTTTTAAAGCAAATGTTCCCATTTGATAACACTTCCACAGCAGTAAGCAAAATGTCTAGCATAGCCTTCATGGACAGTATTATCGAGATAAGAACATTTTCTGAACTCGAGTGCTTGTGATAGCACTATCAGCTCTCAAAACTTGTGCCAGGATTTCATAACTCACTACAAAAAGGCATTGGCACTGCACAGGACAGCTTTTCCCAGAGAAGTGCGAGGCTAGTGTGCAAAGCCAGCGAGTACCACACGAGGGAGTCCTTCACCAAGGGAAGGCTTCAAATGAAGTACATTGATGATTTTTGTCACATTACATTAACAGAAGTCCAGGTCAGATCCAAAATCAGCTGATGTTTCTTAAGTTTTCCCTCCCGCTGTGGTAAATCTTGCTTCAGCTCAGTCACATCTACCCTTAGTATAAGCTCTGTAATACACAGTCAAACTTGAAAACACCGAGATGCTAAATTTACATCCTTGTTAAGTCCAAGCAAGTCCATTACTGTTGCACTTGGGAAACACAAGTTACACTGTATATGCATTAAGTAGTACTTTCAAAAGATAATCACATTAAAATCAGAAGATTATAGTCACTGGAAAACTCAAAATCCTTCCTATGTGACTGTACTTTTCCCAGCAGATACCTAATTAACCCATGTCTTCTCAAGTACTCTAGCCAAGTGAGTATTTCTGAACTGGTCATTATATAATTTTCACCCTCTAAAATATTTTATCACCGTTTTTCCGAAGTCAACTCAGACACAGAGGGAAGGATAATTTTCCATTATTTTTTTCTCCTCCTGTTTGGCAGTAAAGAGTAAGTGTTAGTCTGAGCAGCTAAATCTGTGTGAAAATTTGAAACTAGCTGGGGCTTTTTTTCTTCCATGTAGGAGACATATCAAATTAACAATCCTCCAAAATCCTTCCTGTGTGACAAAACAGATCATAGAATAACTCGACTAGAAGGAACCTCTAAAGTCAAGTAGTCTGTTGTTTAGTTTAAAACGGCTAAACTGCAGATGCAATCAGGTTGCTCAGACTTCAGCCAGCTAAGTTTTGGAAAACTTCCAAGGATTTTTATCTCCCAGTCTCTCTGGACAACCTTTTCCAGTGTTCAACCATTACCACTGTGAAGAATTGTTGCTTTATATGTCCTGCAAATGTTGTTCCTGGCCTCTCACTGCACACTCCAGAGAAGCTGGCTCTGTACAAACTCTTCACCAGCTGCAAATCAGTTGTGCCCTATCTTTCCTAATTTCACACCAGCATACTAACCCCAGTTGCATTTCTACACCCCTCCTGGGTAGTTCTGCCCTACCTCTACCTTCTGTAGAACTGCTCTTCGGTTTTGAACACAAGCTCCCCATCAAGCAGAATTCCTATTACACCTCATTTTCCTGCACACTGAGGTACACATTAGGGTGCTCGGAAGTTACCCTTGGAAGTAAGCATCTCCTGGCTTCTTTTGCCTTCAGGACATTCTCCAGTGAAGTCCCATATACACATTTCCTGGAGAGGACAAAGTCTACTTTCCAGAACCTAATGTCTTGATTCTACTATATTCCTTTGTCACTTTTCTCAGGTCTTAAACCACGCTGTCATTACAGTTAAGGTCACCCTGACCACCACACCTACAGTCAGCTCTACCTTATTCATGGCTTTAAAAAACCTCTTTCACTCTACAGATTACACAAAAAATACCCAACTAGTTTCAGAAAGATGTCAGACAGTATGCATTATTTCCTGTCTTCATCTAGCCACATTTAATTTGTTGTAAACTTTAATCTTAGAAAGAAAAAAGCAACACAAAAACACACCAACCCCTTGCAAGTTAGAGATCTGGGAATTCATGAGTCTGCTAGCTGTATTATTAGACATTTAGCAAAAAGCATATATTTTTCAGAAAAAACCCTCCAAAGCTCACTTACCATCTCTTCATAAGAGCAGAAAAGAGAGCACAGTTAACTTGTAAGTTATTTGCTCCAGATTAAACAAACTGTTTCACATAGTGAAGATTCTACCTCCCTTCTCCACTCAAATCAACTAGTGTCCTGTTTCCATCAGTTATTTTCCTTAGACATGCAAGTGTCCAAATTATTTTCAAACATGAGTATCCATTATACATGTCCTAGTTGTAAGTATGTTAACCAATACTGGAAAGTATTAAAAACTCCCTCTGCCACACATCAAGACATCGTTATTGCAAGTACAAGTAACATTCTTTTCTTGCATTTTGTTTTCCTTGAAATAGTTTATTTTTATTGAGCCTTTTTACCACACTCAATACACATATTCTATCATTTTCCTTGTTTACAAATAAATCACTAGCAGTTGAATTTAACTAATCCCTACTGTTCATGGCTAGCAAGTTTCTTAAAACACTTTGAGAATAAATAAGATGTATCATCATAGAGACAGGCTTATGAGTCTTGCATTAACACATGAGAACAAAGTTTGAACAGTGTGTTTTCAAGTTAGCTTCTAGTAGCTCTTACTCTACATTAATATTCCAAGTAGTGAATTTGGTTTAATTCCATCAAATCTGCACTATTCTTTAAACAAACAGAACAGTTAAGACAGATTTCTGTGATATATCACATAGCTGCAAATCCAACTAGCCAATAACATATAACAATTCAATTAGCATTTAAATACAAATGGAGATATTCCTTTGAAAATAAGAACACACCTGTGCATGTAAAAAGACATTTCAATTACATCACACTGAGTACTAACCATGAATTAGTGAGCCATTTAACCACTGAATATAGTAGTTTTGTGGAAAAGAAAGCAGGATCTCATTGCTGATTATTGAGAAAGGCAGAAGCAGGACTGCACCAGCTGAAACTGCAAGAGTGAAGGTGCTCAAGAATAGCCTGAAATTGAAAGACATGTACCACTGTTATCACCAACATGCTCTGAACATTCTTACAGAATTAATCCAATGCTACAGTGAAATTAGACATAAAATTGCATGACAAAAGAGAAAGTTCAGTAGATCATTTTACAACAGGAATGTCAGTGAGTTGCTTACAGAGATCTTACTTTTAAGAGTCTACAAACTCATTTTTCAGTCATGCCATGCTTAGCTGACAGAAGACAGGCTAGGTGACTTATTTTAATTTTTTAAAAAGTATGTTTTTATTGTTGGTTTCTAAGAGTTCTTTTCTTTTATTTAAGGATTTTTAAGTCAAAATTGTGAAACCTAACAGACTAGAGCCTTTCAAGGTGCTACAGCAGTTTGGCTTTTTCTCCTCTCATAACCCTGATGGAAGTGCTAATCTTGACCTACAATATTACAGTATTTACCATTTATGTTTGTTGTATTTTAAAGCTGAACTAGAAAACAGATGGAGGGATAAGAGTTAACAATACAAATTTTACTCTTTGAATACAGAAAAAAATCAAAACCACAGCTGCCATGAAAATCACTCTAAGAGGCTTCATTGTGTCTTAAAAGCACAGGACAGGCTAGGTGACACTTGAGACAGAAGAGCTTCAGAACATTTAGAAGCATGTATTTTTCTCTAGATGTGAACTAGATCTTGTTGCAAGTAAGTATTTCAAATTCATAAAAAACACTGGTATCAAACACTACTGGAAGAAGTGCACCAAAGATTTACATCATCTCTGTACATCTTTCAAGTTTGCCACAAATGCACAACTACAAGTGAACAGCTTGCAATGTACTCGGCACCTTCCCAGGGTACACTGAGATCAGTAAAATACTCCATGAGCTCTCCTTCCAAGAGGATTACAGTTCCATCATGGCAGAGCTAAGAACACTGTAAACAGGAAGTAGCAAGTCCACATAGTTTAATAAATCATGTAACTGAGAGGGCAGCAACAGCTCACAGATGTTCTATAAGTCTTTAGATATATTTAAATTGGAGAGGTTAATAACTAGCTTTACAAAGGAACAGGAAAAGGAGAGTGTTGCTGGCAGAGCAGCAGGTCTGGCAAGTGCTTGTCTTCCCTTTGTTTTTCTTTACGCTTTTTTTCAAATGATCAAACACAGATGTTGACTTCAGGGTGAGCTAATGCTTGTTGGAGGATTCACTGCCTCCCTTGACAGGACTTCCACTGACTGCAGAGGGAACTTAAACACCCACCTCCTATATCAACACCTACTTTTTCAAGATCTAAATTTAAGTCTAGGTCTTGCACTGAATTCCACCTCATGCAATATTCTGGCCAACTTCATGCCTACCAGGAAAACCATAGATGAAAAGAGTCCTAGACCAATTCACCTTCTTTCTTGTCATGCCTTTTGTAACACAAGGTGCCACTTGATCAAATCTTTTTCCTCTGCCCTTCAGCAATCTATCTGCTGTCACATCTAAAAAGGACTGCTATGTAGAACCATGTAAGATTCCTATCATAACACATTAAAAGAAAATAATTCCGCAAAGAGAGCTGTACATACGATATTCTGTTAACAATGGCATCTTCATCCTCTTGCTCATCTGAAAAGTAAATTACAGCAGGTTATATTCAATTCTTAGTCATCTTTCCTCAGGCTAAAACCTATATATGTATGAGTAATTTTAATTGACAACTAAAATTTACATTTACTAAAGCAATTTATTAGCCTCTACTTTAAGAATATTCCTAACAAAAAATTAACTTTTTTTTGCTAGTCTTAAACTCTTAAAAAAATGAATGTAGCTATGAAGTTATTTCACTTCATTTAAAGATGCAGATCAATACTGCTTGGAAACATCTTCCAGAGGACTCTATAGCAAACAAACTTTTAGACTACTACTACAAACTCTCCTTTTGGGCATCCTTGTTTCATGGAGTGCAGGCAAGCTATGGGAAAGTCTTTGAGTCCACACTAACTCCTACTATAAATCCCCAAATAGATGTTTCATTTTCAGTAATGTATTTTTAAAACAAGAAAGCACACCCAGAACAGTAGTGATGACCACTCAGTTGCCTCTTACTCATCCCTCCTCCTGGGAATTTTAGGGAGGAGGGAAGGAGAGTTGTTGTTGTTCTTGGTTTGGATTTAAGATAGCATGGCTTCTCTTCTGCTATTCCCCATTTTTTAAAAACATTATTCCTCAATTAATAGCCCAACTTTTTGAAATATGATCAACATTTAACTCGGAAGTCAGTCTGAGTCAATCCTTCATGTATTCTTTATATCCTTCTCTACTTATATTTTTACACAAACATATGGATTTCTACATTTGAAATAATTTTAGAGTAAGTTCTCTTTTAAGTGTCCCAGGTTTTCCATGACAGGTAACTCAAATTTAACTTATTTTAAAATCTAATCTAATTCTAATAAAATTAGAATAAAGTCAGGTATTCCAAGTACTTCAGAGTCATGCATACACTTGAAATAACCATGTAGCCACTAACATTATGCCATTTTGAAATTCTTCTATGAAAGTACATTGAGTTACTGCTTCTGGTTTTTTTTAAGAGAATCTCATGGTGTTTTGAGAGACCAAGTCAAGGTCTCTCATGAATCATTTTGACTAAAGAGCTTGTTGTAGAAACAGTAAACAAGTTGTCCTGAAAGAACTCCAGATATGTTAACTCTTCAAAGGTATCTTATCAGGAAGATCCTAGCAGGCTATAAAGTTTGCCTAACAAAATGCTCACAAAGCTTTCACAGGACAGTCAGGACAGCTGCAGAGCAGTTCCTCTCACTACCTGAGGAGATCAACTGCCAAAAAGGTAATAAAAGCATCCACACCAAACAGTGTTGCCAACCCAGTTCTTCCTCCTTGTTCTTCCCTATCTCCAAATGGAAGCAGCTTTGTAGTATCCAAAACATGTATCAGGATCAGAAGATAGTATCTGTTTAACTACTTCCTGTGTTTAAAGAGATGCTATTTTTTTAAAGGTATTAAATTTCTTCAGGAGTTTACTTGTTTAAACATGAATCCATCTATGAAAGGATCTCTACAGGTCACTAGAGCTCAATAAACAGTTTCTATTAAAGTCCAAAATGCCAATATCATCACGTGTAAGAATGATTCTCCATCATCACTGACTGAATAGCATCAAGCACCAAGGTCCCAGATAAGCTGTCAAGAATCAAAGATTCTGCCCTTTCATACTAATTTTTATTCTATTTGTCTTTAGATGAAATATAGAAGAAAATAACAGGGATTCCTACAGGCTAGTTTCAGACAATTTTTGCAAGGAAAAATAAATACAAGATTATCTCAAGGAATAAGACTTCAGCAGTGAGCTTGTAAGTAACATGTTAAGAACACTGAAATAACTGTACTTAAGCAAAGCAGGACTTCTACAAGAAAACTGTCACTTGTGTATTACTGGCAACCTTTTCACTTTACAAGTTAAAGCTATAAACTTGATTTTGGTGCTAGAACACAGCCTGAAGATACTTGTTCTGGAAAAGCTGAAATGAAAGAATAACAACAGGATATAAAGGCAAGGGAGGCAGAAGCATCTACCTGAAATTCTCCCCTTTCTTCCTCCTCAAAACAGTTAAAATTTAGCCTGCCTTAGAGCCACAACAGCAAAACTGTGACCATCCACATCAGCTCCATAATAGCCATCCAGTCTCACTCAGTCACAAACTGTCAAGCCACAGCCCTCACTAATCCTTTCCTGAGATGCTTCAGTGCACTCTCCTCCCCTGGTTAGTGATATTAGAAAGCACATTGAAGAGTCTGAGAAGTGCCAGAGCAGACACCAGGGAGGTGATGGTAAAGGGACAAGTTAGAGGACAAGACAGCAGCATATATAACCAAATCAGTCCAAGCTGGCATAGACCAGGACCCTGAGAAACACTTTTGGTTAGAGCTCTAGTTCTTCTGCTTTCCTTGAGGAGGTAGAGAGAAAAATAATCACCTATTCACTTGAAAAACAGAATTATTTTTGAATATAATAAGAAGTCTATGCTTACCTGCTTTCCTTTTGTATCTTGTGATTATGAAGTAGGAAACTATGTAGAGAACAGCAAATAGAAGAAAACAGATCTGGAAAAAAATAAATTCCATTTATTAGGCTGTGAAGAAATGCCTGAATTATAATAAGAATAAACAAAATCCAGTATCAACAATTCAAAATTGAATTCAGATCAACAAAAGTGTATTCTAGGTAACACTTATGTTTTGTATCTTGGTTGGACTCTGATCTGAGAGGTCCTTTCCAACCATGAATATTCTGTGATGCTGTAATAGAAAGTTAAACCACTAAGAACAGTTTAGAATAACAGATACTGGATCAGTTATATGGCAAACAAGTTTTATTCTAAAATTAAGAAAAAGGCCTTATTTACAGTGTGATGTTTTTTGTTTAAGGGAGGAGTGGGTAGGTTGTTTTTTTGAAGTCTGAATCCACTCGAGTTAGTTATCACCCTGTGTGGCCCTTCAAATGTAAGCAAAGAGTAATCATATTTCATACAACAACCTCTTAAGGATCTATTTTGGAGTAAGCTATCAACATATGTATAACTGAGGAAAAGCTGAGAGAGTTGGGGATTTTCAACCTGGAGACAAGAAGGCTCCCTTGCAGAACTTATTGCAGCCTTTCAAAACTTAAAGGGGGCCTAAAGAATGATGGGGGACAATCTTTTTATCAGGGCCTGCTGCAACAGGACAAGGGGTGATGGTTTTAAACTAAAGGAGGGGAGATTTAGACTGGTTATAAGGAAGAAATGTTTTACAATGAAGGTGGTGAAAACACACTGGCACAGGTTGCCCAGAGAGGTGGTAGATGTCCCATTCCTGAAAACATTCCAGGTCAGGTTAGACAGAGCTCTGAGCAACCTGGTCTAGCTGAGTATCTGCCTGCTCACTGGCACAGGTTTGGACTAGATGACCCTTAAAATCATCCTATGATTTTATTCGCTCCTGTCTCCCAGAAGTATTACAGTGCCCTAAGTCTCAAGGTGGCAACTAAGCTCATTCTCTGTGCAGGCAATACAGAGCAGTGCAACCTGAAATACAGATGCTGAAAACTACATTTCATAACTAGATCTCTGAATTCAAACATTTAATCTGATTAGGAGTTCATCACTCCAATTTTCCAAAGGATGCTTCAAAGAGGAAAAGGTTTTGTTACTTCCTAACCAGGAAGAACAAGACAAATTGAGAACAGCCTTGGGTTTTCAGAATACTCTGACACAGCTTGTCAGTATTAGAAAATGCAATGTCAGTGCTGAAAGAATCCTTCCAAATGTTTCCAGTTCCTCTGAAAAACAGACCAAGGCTACAGATAAAGACATTAATTTTAGGCATCCACTTTTGAAAATCAGGTATCATGTATACATGGTCAGTAAAATTCTTGTAAAAAAATAATCTATCAGACCCAAATAACACAGCCCCTGTGTAAAATACGTAGTTAAGCTCATTTTTTGTTTAATTTTTAAAAAATAACAATCACTACAATCTTGTTTGTATCTTCAAATAAAATAAATGACCGTTATTTTATTTGTGATAGCAAGGTTACAATGAAAATGTGGGTCTGTGCTTATAAGGCACCACTGAGATAAACAAGGTATTTTGAGGGCACAGCAGATGAAAGCTGTCTAGCAACACGAACTGTCAAATGCTGTATTTCTAGTTTTAGGTGACAGCTACTTTGCAACTCAGCAATAAGGTGTAACTATATATCTTGGTGTAATTATCCCTCTGCTTCTGTCAGAATTAAGAACAACTTTATCAAATATATACAAAGTTATTACTGAAAACTCATCATTTTAAAATGATCAGCAAGGAAAGTAGTAAATTTTAATCAGTGAAAGTTTTAGGATCTTAAAAGAGAATTCATCAATTAAAAGTCATTCATACTGGCCAAAATGAGCCACTAAGCAACTCAGAAATACTACTTGAGTAGTGAAACCTATGCCCCTGAAGTGTTTCTAATCATGCATTCTGAATAGCTTTCTAAAGAGAGCAGCAAAAGCCAGCATCCTAACTATTTTTAGAGTTGAACTTAGTTAAGTTGGGGAAAAGGAATGTGTTGCTCATGATAGTGAAAGGATAGTCCTGTCGTGCTGCAATCCTGGGTTCTTACTCCTCATACTGCTATTTGTTTCAGGATATTCTTGTATTTAAAATAACAGTCCTTGTTTGCACTTGCTCATGTTTCTCAGTTATGAATGACTGGGCTTCTATGCAGTATTCCAGGTAAGGTCTTACACAGAATCACAGAATCATTAAGATTGGAAGAGACCTCTAAGATCATCAAGTCCAACCATACCTATCACTAACATACCACTAAACCATGTCCCCAAGAACCATATCTGTTTATGGAACCCCTGATATTTCCTGATAGTGTCAACTTAAAACCCACACAACAATAAATTCCAGTCTTAAAACTTATTTTCTCAAATTCTTTCCAATTTTACACAGAGGCAAAGTAGTTGTGGATCTTTTGCCATTGTTAGACTGCTCCTAGGAAGCTACTTTAAACCCAACTATGGTACATTTTCACATTATAAATGGAAATACACTGAGTCCAAAATAAAAAGGAATTTAAGAGGAGTCTGTGAACATTCCATGGTTATAGCTAGTCAAGCAAAGCAATTCTTAATAATTTTTAATGTATTTTTTTGTGGCTTTCCCCTCCACACCATTCAGCAATTGAAAACAAAACACACGGATTCTATGCTACACCAATGGTCTCCCTTTTTCAGGTGGCACATTAAGAAGTCTTCAGACCTCAAGTATACAATTCACTTACATCTCTTTGCATGGACTAAATACAACCTCTGGTAGGACAAGCAGAAGAAACCTGTCTTCCCCTTAAGTTCTTGCTCTTCATTTGAGAAAGGAAGTGCTCTATACTCCTGCTTACATTACACACTAGGTGTGCCAAAAGAGGCTACTTCTGGAGATGCACTGCACTACATTCCTAGGTATCTTGTATCCAACTCTTCCATAGAGTCATACTCACTAAACCGTCATCCAAAGTCATCCAAGTCTGATCCAAGTCATACTTTTGGATCTGTATCAAACAGCAATCAGCTCCTGTGAGAACAGAGCTGGAGAAAAACCATTTCAGTTCCCAACTGTGTGTGTCTAAGGGGCTGGCACTGAAGAATCTAGCATTACACACAAGCAATAAAGGTCTGAACTAACTCCGATTACATTGTACTTATTCCACTGACATTAACTAAACATCAATCGACGCTAACCTGTCCATGTGGATTTTGACACTGGAATTCATGCCTCAGATTAGTAAAGCATCATGTGTTGCAAGTGCTAGAACTATATTTGCATACTAAGAAAGAATATGCTCAAAACACACAAGTTTCTCATGTTCTATTACTTTACAGAACATGTCCTTCTTCCCTAAACAGAAAAAAAACAGAGAAAAGAGAAGGCACAAGTCACTCTGGGTAATGTCACCCTGTAGAGTATGTCCAAGAACATGTTTAAGAGTTGAAAATGGAACCGTCAGTGTTTTGACTGTGATTGCTACCTATGAAAAAAGAGTAGTGTTGCACTGCTGGGTTTTAATATCCATAATAGAAAGCAACTAAACATAGCATTGCACACCCATCTCTTACTGTTCTCATGCTGCTGAACTATTTTAATGTCCATTAAAATACCACAAAGCAACTAAAGCTTCCTCCTACTGTCCCACTTGGCAACTACTTTTGTTTACTCGTGGGAAGGATGGCAGGAATAAACAGCAAGAAAACACAGGTGGAGACAAGGAATTCTGCTTGGTCTTTTTCTAATTACTCCATTATCCCACTGACATCTAAAAAAGCAAACAAGGTGTTCCACCTGTCTTGGATGCATCAACATGTTTAGCTATGCTCTCAGTTTGGCTTTGCAATTTATAATGTCATCTGCTTTGGACATCTCATTTTTCTGAGAATGAGATATTAACTACTTATTCTTAAAAGCTGGAGTTCACTCTAATCCAGGAAGCCTTATTCACTTAGCATGACACACTGAACTCAAGCTTATGAGAAAATGTCAAACACATCTTATGATTACAGATGAATTTTACTCATTGACACAGCTCTCCACACACCTATGATTCCCCCCACATGTATGCTCTCCTCTCAGGACTCCTCCCTGCCTGAAGACACAGGCAAACAAGGTTGACCCACTTTTTAGTTGATTCTTCAGTCAAAGAAATCCTAAGCAGTTCAGAGGCTGGGTGCCTAAACTTGCTCATCTAGGAAAAAACTCCAGGATCTCACAGAAATATTGCTCAGCTGAAGGTAAAATTAGCCTCTACAGCACTTCTTGAAACCACATTGATAGAAGTTAGAAACAACTTTTACTATATTCAGTTAATCAAGAAACTAGAAACCTGAGGGGGAAGCAGCTCAGTAAGCTGATGAAACATCAACATGAGTTTGTTACCATCTTCATGAGAGTAAATTGGGCCCCAAAGAGCGACAGATGAAGGCTGATGAAAGTACAGAGCAACTTCACTCATCACATGAACGACTAATAAGGAGATTACAGCAGTAACTGTAATACCTAGCTGCATGCTTACCTTTTAGAGTGATGCAATAACCAAGGCTGGTAATTATTAAATGCATAAAAACATAAACAACAACCATGACTTTCAAAGTCTCTCCTGTTCCCATGTTGTAAGTTAAGAAATTCTTACACATTAACATAATCATAAAGTCAGTGTCCCTAGTCATTTGACAGTAAATGTTTACAGGAAAGCTTCAGTGGTTTTCAAAGTAAGCCATACATACATGCTTCTAAATTCATTCACACTCAGCATCCCTATACCACAGTAAAGACTGAGACATTCATTACAACTCCAAAATCTCCCAGTTACATCCCACCATCTTATCCAGCCCCTCCACTACCTGCCCAGCTATCCAAACAGAACCCAAGATGGATATGCTTCTCTATGCTCTTGTGTAATCAACAGCAAGTTTTGTTTACTGTCAGTTCTTGCACTTTTCATTAGATTTGCTCAAATCTAATTTACACCTTAAACTAATTCTTCTTAAAGAGATGTCTGTACCTACCATGAAGTGTGTCACCCTTTTGGTCAACTGCTACCACCAATAAACATACGAATATTCCAAAGGAATTGTTTTGAACTGTAACTAACAGCAACTATTCACACTTTGGCCTTTCATACTTGTTTTATGTAAACAGAAAAAGTGGAACTCTGCAAAAACTGTTCCTGCTTTGGGAATAACATCTCTCTATGCACTTGTCTATGCCAAGTATGTGGAGATGTCTATTGATTCCAGATGGATCCACCAGTGCTGAACCTCAGGACCAGCAGCCAAAATGTGACTCATCACTTAAAGTTCAGTACAGCACCCATGTTTACTAGTAAAAGTGTATTTATGATGACAGAACGCTGTCAACTTTTTGTGTGTGTAATAATGTTAAATGTACACCAATCTTTCAGCCTTCTATCTTATGCCACTACCACAAAAACTCCTTTAATTATTTACAATTCTTTTCCAAATTTGGTTTTTTTTCTAAAGAAGCAATACTGAGAACCCTAGGAATCTAGGCCAAGTTATTTTTGAGCTACAAGAAGCCATTTAAGATATATATTACTCAAGTTTTCAGCATCTAGATAAAAAAATTGAAAGACATCGATTTTATTGCATAAAAGATAAGCTTGCGTAAACATTCAATCAAAAATATTTCAATATTGTAATATGTTTGTTCTTAAAACCCACCCATCCTTCTACTCAGCATCTTTTTCTGGCCCACTTCAGGAGTATCATCACTTCTGGCATAAAAAAGAGTCTATGAAGATTACAGTTTTGGTCTGAAGCATAATTTTAAGGAGGCAGAAATGGTCAGGAAGATGAGCACACTACCAACAGGAGTACAGTGGTCAAAGTAGCCTTGTCATTTTACACCCCTAGAGTGGACAAATGCCAGCACTAACCACACCGCACTAGTACACATAGAAGAATCCTGAACACCTCTCTACCCCAACATATGACAAAAGGTACAGAAAGAAACCAAAGAAGAAAACAAAGCCTGTATTAGTGTGAAGTTGCAAACAAAAAACCAACAACAACAAAAATCAAATACATGACCCAGTTGCAACTACCTAAAAAAGGCTTTCTAAACTGCTAGAAATCATTTTTAGATTCAGATTTACACACTAAATAACTATCACATCACTTCTAACAAACACAAAACCAAACCAAAAGCTAGTGTTTAGAAGTAAAACATTTAGTCCTTCAAATAGAAGGATCTGACTTTAATCATAAAACTACCTATTACCCCAGTTGCAATGGCTGCCTAGACTTGCATGAAGCAATTAAGAGTTATAATAGCACTTTTGTTTGAATTTATTCTACCAGGACTGATTTTTTTGTGACTTAATACAATAAAGTCATTTGCAAATATTATGTTTGTTTCTAAGCTTTCTAACTAATAATTCTACAATCACCAAATTGTTTACTTCCACAGTTTTCCAAACACTACAAATGCCACCACAATAGCAGAGGAAATCTCATAAGCAAGTGTGTGTGTATGGTCTTACAAACTCAAAATCCTACACTTTGTAAATGGAATAGTAAGATAAAAAGTAGATCTAAATTTTCAAAATACAAACTGATATTGCAGAATATTGTAAGAGGGGTCTAAAAAGTAAACCCAGGGGAACACAAAGAGACTGAACCGTTGCACTTGATTTGCATTTGAATAAACAGTTCACAACAATACTTGTGGAAATTGGAACACTTCACAATTGTGCTGTATAACCAGACATAACAGGACACATGGGAAAAGCAGTTCCCTGAAAGTTTAAATATGGATGTGCAAGATCTCAGTGAGCTATAAATGTACCTAAAAGATCAAGAAAGGCAAACTAAATTAAGAGTACAAAAGTAAGAGATAGCATCAGAGCAGCACAGAACATTGTCTGGCCTACACAACTCTTTCATGGAACGCTGATCAAATACAGAACACAGACTCTCTTCTCTATTTTGTAACTAAGTGAAGCTGCTTTTCAGAAAGATGACCCTTTTAGTTCAAAGTGAGTATGACTCTAGCTTCACTGAAGTCAAGGCTCTCACTGTCTTAGAGCAAGCTCATGGCTGTGCCATGTCTCATACTGGGTCATCAGTTCTCAATCTCCATGTTTACTTCACTGAATCTAAATTTTAAAGTTCATAGAAGTCTGAAGATCCTCAACACAGCAGTCTCACATTTGAAGAGCCATGGTGAAACTAGACTAGGGAGTTAACCTCCTATTAGTAAAAGATCATCTTTATGAAGCAACAAAATACAAGGCAGATTATTTTCTGGCAAACAGGCACCCTCTTGCAAAAAGCAGGTACAACACAGACACTCCAAATACGGTGAAGAGTGAATGGGCCTGAGTTAAATTAAGCATTAAATCACAGTGACCTCAAAAACAAATGAAGGATTTATTTAAAAAATAATCTTTTACTACCCTCGCTCAATCTATAAACACGTGTCAGGAACATTTGCCTTTTCATAACACAACTTTATGGAAAATTTTGTAAGTTGCCAGTTCAGAGAATAGATGAAACAGAACTGAAGCACTGCATTTAAGTTAAGCTTTGTATGCCCTTAGGACTCCATCAGAAAGCACAATCTAGAAATCCTATCCAAAGAAAATGAAAAAAATTTGTAAAAGAAAGCAAAAAGGGTTTTCTTCTCAACTACATCAATTAATTTTGATTTCTCTTCTCTCATGAATGTATCATTTTAGCTTCCAGTAAAAACTGTGCCACACAACTAGATCTCCAAAGGCAATGCTACCAGGTTCCATGAATTTTACTTCCTACAGGCATATAGAAGTTTCCTCCACCATAACACTACACAACAAACATCAAATCCTTCTGTTAACTGCTCCACTGACCCCAGCCCACCTGCAGCTGGAATAAAAATCTTGTGCACATGTCAAAGCTGAGATATACACTACCCATACAACAACTGTCTAGCTGCATATTTTATGAAGTTATACTCACCATGTAACTTCATAACTAGCAAGGGCAGGAATTATTAGGCGGGGATATTAACATAATGTAAGCAACATTATAAGCAACTCTGTGTGCTTTGTTATGCTTAAACTAACCACAAGTGTAATCACACTTTCAACATGCTTCTGCAGCTACAAGAGAGCCACAGGAAGGTCGTATACTCAGCTGTGGATGGCAACAGATTATGCACTCATAAAAACTTCCCAAACCTTTATGTTGGTCTTCCAACATAAATTAAGGACAAGATCACAGCTGTACCAATGCACAATTTAAAAGGCAAAATTGTTGTTATTGTTATCGCCACTGATTAAACAATAACAGAAATTGCTCATCATCGATATTAAAGATCAAAGTACAGTTTCAAGAGCAATAATATGTCTCCGCTGTCCAAAGAGAGCAACACTGTACCTCTAAAATGAGTCCTATGATTTATTGATATCTTATGTGATTTCTTACATGACTACACCATTAGAAAAAGTTACCAATTGCTCTAGATGGGCTGAAAAAGCTTTAGACAAGCAGCTGCAGTATAGATGAGCTAGGTCTTCAAGAATTTAATAGACCTTCATTATTTCTAACAGCACCTGGAAAGACTGCACACAGCCATTCCTTCAGACTCAAAATACGTGCATCCTTCCAGGTACAAAAGCCCACTATGTAGCATATGATGTATCATAAGACTCTGGTGGATCTAAGTAGGAGATAATTGGCACACAAAGAAATACAAATAGCAAAATAGACACTAGGGGAAAGATGGATACTAGCATCCAGAAGAGATTACTTGTGTACACACTTGTGGTTTGTAGCACAAAGCAGATTAAGATAATGCTTAAAGACTTCCTTACAAAGAAGTGATTTTCTTCTTATGTCCCTCCACTGGTCATGGTTCTTATATGCTACATGAACTCACAGAAAAAAAGAAGGTTCAAAAAATCTCCTGAAGTAACAGTTCTCTTCATTCAACTTGTTTTGCACTCTACAGAACAAGTATCCCAGAAACATAGCACTTCATCACAAGAAAGGTCTTAACATATGGATTCATAAAAAATGGAAAATGAATTAATGCAGGAGGGATCCAAGCAAGTCTGTTATCAAATAACCTAGCCATAGGCCTACCTAAATCAATTAAGAGTGGTATTCAATACTGTCTCCCAACACAGCTGAAAGACATTTAAGGCTAAAATATAACTCAAGAAATCCATTTTTTGCCCAGACAGCGACTGCAAAAATAAAGCAATTACCCAGCTGAGTTAGGATAGCATGCACACAGAAAACAACACTGCATGTCTCCTATGTGCAGCATACATTTCCTCCTTTGATCTGAAGCAGAAGAGAGACAAGCCCCATTGAAATACCTCTATCAGCTTTGAATAGTCCTGAAAACAATTAAGAGGCAGTCAGAGTGGGAACTGCAACAGCTCTCCCCATCTGCGGGTAAGGTGTGGTGTTCTGTTTGCCTACAGAAGGCTAGGGAAGATGGGACAGCACAGGAACCGCTTGTGTGCTCTGTATTGTTCCACTCAGAGCACTGGGCATGCAGCAACAGCACCAAGAACAATATGAGAGGTTACAGAAAACAGGAAGGTTACATATATCCGTTGTAAACAGTGCAGAAAGACAGGAAGATCTCAGTATCACAAGCAATAACACGAAATCCCATGCATGCCTTAGAATAACAAGGCTGATCTCGAAGGCTGTGATGCTGAACACATAACACAAGCCGCAGGAGTACATTCAGGAGAACGTCTCTATGTCCTGCATGCATACACTGTATTTCCCCTTTTTGTTGAACACACAGAGAGAGGAAAATCCACAATGGGTAGGAGTTTGGATCTTCACCATCAGGCCCCTATGCCTCTTCACACCCAGCCGGGACGGAGAGATGCACACACAGCTATACCCACACGGGACAGTCTGGACATGGGAGCTAGGACGAGGGGCAAGGCACCGAAGGGCATGCAACGGGAGAGGGAAAGAGTAGGAGAACCCCAAGACTGTCTGGCGACAGGGTCTGGGGGGAGCAAAGAGCACAGCAAAGCGGGTAGGGGGCTGGTCCCGCGGCAGTGCGGCCTCCGGGGCACCGCAATGACAGGTCAGGGAGGGAGGCGGAGGGGTGACCTCGTAGCCGTAGAGCTGCGAGGGCTGGCGGCCGCAGGGGCCCAACGAATGGGCGGTAGGGGCAGGGCAGTGCGAGGGCAGTGCGAGGGCAGCGTCGCCTACCGTATACTCCCGCACTTGGCTGTGGAAGTTCTGCTCGCGGATCGTCACCTCGTCCGCTTCCATCCTTCATAGTCCCGCGGCCCCCGCGCGCAATGGCGGCCACCGCCGCCGCGCCTGCTGCTGCTTCCCTGGCGGCAGGCGGGCCACCATGGCCAGCGGCAGCGCCAGCTGCAAACCCGGGCCTTGGCGGCGGAGGCGCAGAATCCCGGCAGCGGCGCTCGTGGCTGGCTCCGCCGCTCTGTCACCGTACGGCGGGGCGCGGAGGAGGAGGAGGAGGAGGAAGGGCCTGCAGCACCGCCTCAACTCCTCCTGGGCGTCATCACGCAGCGTCCCCGCGCAAACCACGGCCTCGCCCCCAATGGCCCGGGAGGGGCGCGGCTAAAGCGTAAAGGCGTGGCCAGAGCGCCCCGGCCGGGAGAGGCGGGGCTTTCGCCTGTGGAAGATGGGTGTTGCCCGTTCCAGCTCCAAAGGGACTAATTGTGCCCGTTTGGAGAGCGGCAGGGGACAAGCGGAGGCCCTTTGAGAGAGCTATCACGGAGCAATGGGGTATGGAAGAGGAGAAAAGGACAGGAGGCTCCTGAGACGCTAGCAGAGGAGAGGATGGGGTAGAGCTGCAAGGCCGGGCCCAGCCAGTAGTCCCCTTCCCAGCGAGAGAAGTCGCCAGAGTAGTCCTGACCCCCTGGGGTCGCCTGCCACATCCACCCGGTCCCACCCACGAAGGCCCTTCATGAGATGCGCGTGAACAGGGCAAGGGAGCAAGAAGAGCCGCGGGCACTGCTGAACTCGTGCAACACGAGGAGATCTAGGAGTGTTCTAGTCTACTCGATCCTCCCTGAGGTTAGTCTTCCCTGTAAAGGCATCGGAATTTCAGGTTAGAAAAATTGTACTTAAAACCTGAGTTAAAACTTGTGTTTCACTTGCCTAGAGCAGTGTTTTGTCTTCAGGTGATTTCTGTTGACAGATTGCTGTGCTGGCTTTTGGGCAAGTGGTGTGCTGTCTCCCAGCTGTGTCCTATTCCCTTTATAGACACAGGCAATCTTTGTTTCCGAGTTTCCAAGTAGATGAATTGTCTACATATACATAAAAAACTATTAAACTAGGACACACTATAAATTATAGATGGTGATTTAGCAAATCAAACACTTGTCTGTATTCAAATATATAATGTTATTCCAAGGCAGCTTCAAAAATAAGGATCATCACTTTCTGCTTATTTATTGATACATTATTATACATTATATCCATGACACTTATAATTCAGATTATATTCACTTTCCAGTGTCTGGCCCATTTTCTTAACCATTTTCTTGGTTAAAAGTAGATGGTGAAGTATTTATTAAATTGTAGTGTTAGCAAAAGTATTCTTTTGACTGTCTTACGTGTTTCATGTAGTTCTGAATGGATGCAGAACTTCCTTTAGCTTCAGTATGGCCACAGTTTCATCTCTGATACTTGTTAAGACACAGACAAGGCTGAGGCTGTAGGAACAGGAGAGAACCATTAAAAGCAGACCTTAAAAAGCAGGCAGCACAGTCTTCGAGATGCTTCTTGGGAAAAGCTGTCCTACTTTATAGCTATTTCCTGCACAGTATTAGATTGTGTTTGATATTATCACTCATCTATTATTTTTCTTCAACTATTCCAACTTGCCTTCAATCACTTTTCCTTCTTTGGATGCTGAAAGTGGTAAAAGCATCCACAGCAGCCAAGAGGAACTTTACATGAGAGTTCAGCTTACTGTTCCTCTCTCAGGAGCTGATCCAGAGAGAAAAGTATATCTGAAGATGAGTTTTATAGCTAGAAGTAATATTTTTTATTATAACAACAAACACAGCTGGAAAAAGAAAACAGATGTTGGTGTGTAAGAACCTGTCCCCAGAGAAATCAAGTTCTCTCAGAGATGCCTACAGAAATGATGTCAGTGGACTCAATGGCAAACGTTTCATGATTACTAAGTCTCACACTTAATATTTGTACCAAATGGACAGGTTCACAGCTTTCATCATCTCATATAAAAGACTTATGCAATAAATTGCACTAGTATTATAACCAGGGTGTAAGGAATCTAGTGTTTAGGCCTTCTGAAAACAGAAGTGTTACAGTCATAACAAACAGGATCTAAGAACTGGCTTGTCTGACAAAAGTCTAGAGTCAAGAGACCTCTGCAAAGTTTACAGTGGGAGACAAACTCAGCAGGAGTTCAGTGGTATTACATAAAGGAAGCATAAGTCATGTTATTAAGGTAGAACAGTGTCAGTTCCCTATCTAGGCAGTAAGAAGTGACTGAATGGTGTGTTCAGTAATTACCATCTGTATTAAAAATCATGCCTTATTTCTGATTTGAGTTTTATTGCAGTGATTTGTCAACCAGAGTAAATACATCCTTTTAAAAAAAGGTCATTTCCATCACTCTTTTATCCAAATCAATTTTTCTTACATTTTTCTCATCTTTGGGAACTTCCTGATGTATTAAATACATATAATACTTATTTGATTGTTTGCAAGAGTTATGTTTGCCCATATGGAATATGAGCTTGCCAATATCATGGGTTGGTTCCATGGCAACATCATAATGGGATCCAAAAGAGTTATTTGAGATTGAAGCCAATGTTTTTGTGTTAGCAAAGAATCATTAGAAACTTTAATATTGTTTTACCACTTGTTGAATAATAGCACCAGCATGTCTCTGCAACCAGCATCACAAGTAACTCCTCTGTTCTTACAGAACAGATGCTCTCTTCATTCCTGTGCTTTCTTTTCTCTCTCTGTTTAGTTCCCATTCTTGAAGTGCTTACACACAACCATGTAAAATGACTCCAGTCCCTGCTCTCCTTTGGTTTGTTGCATAGGTAGAACTATAGCATTACAATTACACAACTCACTGCACAGGCTATAGAGTCTCCCCCATCACCATGTCTGTGCTGTTTCTGTAAGTTTCACTTAATATTTTGCTTTCATTGTTTCTCTCTCCTTTTTGAATATTCTCCTTTGATTCAACATCTTTTATCAGACATCTTAGTCTGCCAATTTACTATTGATTCTAAAACATGTGACCGTGCATTAGCTGTATTATAAATGATGAAAACGCAAGTATCTACCCATATTACCAGTTCCTAACTACTTAACATGGCTGTACTTAGCATCCTTCGTAAATAAATAAATAAATCATTAATCTGCTAGGCTATCCATCCTCATTCTGTACTATCCTCAGGTTATTTTTTGTTAGTTACATGGTTTTGAGAAATGAAATTTTACAGTTTTTGAAAGGATAGGTTGCACTGCCAAATTCTTAAGCAATAAACCCGCATTTTTGGTATTAAATAACTTTATTTTTCTCTCTTAAATTCAGTATGTGACTCATCATGACTATGAGGACTCACTGTTAAATACCACACATAAGGCATTTCAAAAATCTAGTCAGTATTAAACTACAACTCTGTTTCAGTCTGGTCGACAAAATGACATTGCATAAATTTAGTCTTTGAAAGTAAGGCATGCATCTTTTATGAAGGACTTTTATCCAAAATGCTAGACATTTTAAAGGAAATAAATCATCTTAATTTCTAAAATTAATAGGTGCCAGATTTATTCTTAAATCATGGATACTTCTTTCTAATTAAATTCAAATGTGTTCAATGCACCTCAGGAGTGTTAAGGTAATAAGTAGTCCTTTTCTGGAACTTAACATCCTCGATCCCTGTCAATAATTATATTGGGTGACTAATAAAATATGATGCCAGGCATTTTTAAAAATCTTTATCTTCCTCCTCTGTCTCATTAGCAAAATGAATAGGTTTGCTCCACAGGTACCACCTAAAATGGAGAACTCAATGTTGTTCAAGGACATTGGAAATAAATTTCAGCAGGTACTCCTTCATGCAACAGCCATCTATAAAATGCACTGTTAACAATATCTGCCAGATGCCATGCTGAAGTTTCTCTTTGCTGTATAAGCTTATTACTACTATCAAAACCTGGAAGACCAAAAAGGGCCACAAAAAGTGTGAAGTCTGATCTTCTGACCAGGAGAACTTTGTGTAGTTATCCCATCAAAGGCTACACTGTAAGGAGAGCTCCAATGATCAGTATTTGATCCACAAAACATTTAACACTCATCCATTCCACCAGTGGTCCATCAGAAAATGCTGACATCATAAGAACAGATCATTTTATAAAATAATGCTTATTTTCAGACACTGGACTCAGATCTAGCAGGCCATTTAACAAAACTCATGTCATTAATGTGAAATCAGCTAATTTGTTCTGGAGATTTTAATTTCCTTTCTCAAGTAGATATTACAGTAATTACAAAAATATGGCAGGATCCTCAAACCCTGGGATGATATATAGTCCTCTGACCCTCATATAAAAGCAAAAGCCATCTCTAGTGACTTTAAACATTTGGGTATATTTAAGTATCTGAATAGAGGACTCCAGAAATTTCATACTTCCTTGAAGATGGGAGTATAAACAAGGAATAGGTTGTGATTCATCCAAATTTTTAAAGTATTTTCATCTTCCTAATTTTAGGTTCTGTAAGCCATACATCAGATTCAAATGACACCCACCATTCCGGTGATGGCACCTGTAGAGATAGCCATGCAGAATGTCCCATATTTGTCTATGCTACAAGGCACATACATGATATTTGACCATATTTTGCATGGGGTGTGTCATGTAGAATCACAGAATATCTCAAGTTGGAAGGGACTTAAAAAGATCATTGAGTCCATCTCCCTGCTCCTCACAGGAATACCTAAAATTAAATCAGATGGCCAAGCATCATCCACATGCTCCTTGAGCTCCAACAGGTTTATTGCTGTGAGCGCTTCCCTGCGGAGCCTGTTCCTGTGACCTATCACCCTCTCAGTGAAGAAACTTTTCCTAACATGCAGTCTGAACTTCCTCTGGCACAGCTTCATCCCATTCCACAAGGCATCCCTTGGAAAGTCACTGTCACACTGCACCCACTTAGGTTTTTTCAGTTTTGCTGAGCCATACCCCTTGGCCTGGGAAAGAGGAAAGGTCAATTTACACAACATGTGATAAAGAATGCAGGTGTCCTACAAACCTTCCAAATTCAAGGTTTGTCTACAGGCTACTGGCCACACTCTTCTCATCTGTCATGGAGGAATTCTTTAAATGGCTGCTTGAATTAAATACAAGAACTAGCAAGTTTCAGTATTATAAACTGAAAAAAAAAATCTACAAATCTGAAATATACATAAACTAAAGCATTATTTTAGCTATCTTCCTCTGTTAGACTCATCACTGTATGCACAAAGCCATGTGCCCCAAATCAGTGTCTCCCACTGAAGCTACACTCTGGGGAAAAAAATAATGGGAGTTTTGACTACAGAGAAATTTAGTAAGAACTTCACAAAGTGACCTATAGTTTTTACTGAAACAAATTAATGGATAGCATGCAGTTGCCAAGATTAAATAGAGTAATAACAAAACATTAGTAAGCACTTTTAATGTAATTAAATTTTTGATGTATTACAATTTTTGGTGTGTAATTATTTTTGAAAGAACTGGAGAGTAATACTGCATCACACCCTTATTCAACCTTGTTACTGAAAAATAAAATGTGACAATGTTTTTAAATGCTATTGCAGAATAATACTGTATTGTCCATCAGAGATAATGATGGCAAGGTTTTCC
Organism: Bucco capensis; assembly: GCA_013396975.1. Lineage (NCBI taxonomy): Eukaryota > Metazoa > Chordata > Aves > Piciformes > Bucconidae > Bucco > Bucco capensis. The sequence goes on along the minus strand of VWZO01016725.1, from coordinate 1,052,901 downwards.
TCATTTGATAATCACTCATAGTGATTACCTAATAAATGGGTAATCCTTGGTATTATGACAAGCTATGGTCAGTCCAGAATGTAAGCAAGTAAGCATTGAAATGTGCTATATAAAGCATCTCAGTGTGCAAGTGACCTTGAATCTCTGTTTCCTTATTGCTGGAGGTTGGGATTGTTCCATGGCTCCATTCCCAGTCTGCATCAAGGGGCTGCTAGTAACATCAATCTTAAACACTGGTCTTTAAAACAATTTTTGATGTTGGCCTTCAACAGATCTAATAATTTCACTTAATCACCTCTGTTTCTACACAAAAACTGGAGTCTAGGCTGACTTCTAATTTTTCATTCTTGTGAAATCCAGCCACAGGCCTTCTGTCTGCCATCAAATATCTGGAATCACAATTAGATAAAATATGGCAGATGCCCTGTGACACCCAATCATCTATATTGTACAGAAGTTCACTTTCAGCTGAGAGCAGAATAAATTCCATTTGACTCAGAGGTCAGTACTTGGGAAGAAAAATGAGCAGTGCATTCATTTGCATACTTGAATATGCAAATTAGATACATCCAATTTGCATTATTTGTCTCTTAATGAGAATGACCTTTTCCACTGGTGGGAAAAAGCAATTGAACTTGGGCACATGAAAGTAATGGAAGAATAAGAAATTCTGAATCTCTAACAAAACAGGTCAACTGCTTGCTTCTGTGACTAAACAAAATAATCAAGGCCATATAGAACCTGAAATCCTGGTGCTCCTTCATCCTTAAGGGCACTCAGTTTGGGTTCAGTATCTGAATTTTGCTACTTGGATATATCTGTAATAATACTTCTTGCCTAGAACTCTTCCTCTTCACCATTCTTTACAAATAACATCTTACAGTTCTCCCACCACTAATGTGGCTCAGGTTAACACCATAACATCTTCAGAATTGTTTTACATAACAAAATTCAAAGCTTTAGAATGCAAAGATTAAGTGACTTGGCTTGCAAGGCTACAAAAAGGATGTTACTATGTCAGGACTGGAACTCAGTTGCATCTGGTCTTTGGTCCCATGTTCAAGAACTTTAGATTAACTTTCTTTCAATATTGAAATTGAAATCAAAATCAAAAGAAAAGCTGTGACCAATTTACAGAGCACCGTTAGGATCACATAGCCTATGGTGTTCTATTTCTGGGAATGCCAAAGATATGAGTTCTGCATACAGGCAACTCAGCTGCAGACAGGTAACAGCATCATTACTGCACTGTATTACTATAGAGTTAATTATACTCTCTGCTGAAAAAAATCAAATATCTATATGGTCAAATTGCCAGTATGCTCCTCTTTCTTTCAAGCCTACTCTTTCATCTGCAGACTTATAACCCGGGCAGTAATATCACCACATAGGTAATAGGTCTTAGAGCTGGAACCACTCAATTGCAGGACGTGAGATTGACTAAAAAGCTAGGAATCAAAAAAAAATCTTGGCACGGCTTATAAGCAAGGGCACAGTTGTTAGTTCTTGTTTCTTTTTCATTATGGTGCTGCAGGAGTCCCCCATAAGGGATCAGGGCCCCATACTGTGAGGATTTATTTAAACACTTAATGAAAATATGGCAACTGCAGTTAAGAATTTACAACGGCAGTTACAAGATGAAAAATAAAACTGTCTCTTCAGTTGATTTCTGTAATCATAATATTCTGAATGATACTAACACATACCTCATTTTAAGTGTGGGTTTTCCTGTGATCACATACTGGAATGGGCTTCAGTAAGCTTAATGCTGCCATTCTGAAAGTGCATTCAGACAAGTGTGGGTTGTCCTAAAAATAGATATCTTACTTTTGCCATCAGTAAGCAAGGAGAAAATTTCCACTGAGCACGAGAAAACTCGAGCTGTACAGAACTAACTAACTCCCTAGCCATACGCATACATACCCTGTTGTGTAGAGCTTTGTTCTTAATGTTAGCTTACTTGTTAACATGCTGGTTTTCACAAAATTATTCAGGAAAGGAAAAAAAACACACTTTCATGATAAAGAATGTCATTACACAAAAAGGCCTTTTGTAATTGTTTCTGTTTTCACCTGCGTTTCAAAACCTATTTCCTACTGGGCACAGGTGCAAGTGCTCACAGATTGGGCAACAGAAGGCCCAGCTGTAGTTGTTAGAGTAGTGGATTCTCCTTTAAAGCAACATGGGAAACAACTGTCCTACTAGCAGGCTCCCCTGACATAGTCATTTTTGTAATCTGCTAATAGAGTAAGTTCATAAGTGATTTAGGGTGGTCTGAGTCTGTGCTGCTTTGGGAAGGAACAGTTCTCTTAGCTTTCCCATTATTAACTACCTGAATCAGAAAATTAATCCAGCCCAATGGGAAAACTTAGAAGTTTCACCTGGATCAAATCATGGATTTGGTGAATGACGTCACAAGTCCTGGTGTTAACATGAAGAAAGATGAGGAAATGCTTGAGTGCATTGCAGATAGATGCAATCCTAAAACAGCTGCAAAACTGAAGTATTGAAAGATGGTGATTGCTTGAAAGGGATGTTAGCAGGTGTAGGAGTAGATGAGGATGTCAGATATGTGCCAGACACAAGCCATGTAAACATGAAGTTACTCAAGCTCATGCATGTACGGTTTTGTTCTGCTGTCTTGTCCTTTGCATCTGAGTCACCTAACTAGATATCTAGAAAGCCAGTTGTGCAGGGCTCCCTTTTAAATCACTGGAGGTCTAGCCATCAGGTTAATGGAGTCTAAGGCACTGTCCATCTTGTTCTGAAGCAGAAACCTAAAAATGAATGAGATTTCTCTATAAAAGAGATGGTTTCTCTCCATTTGACTACAGAGCAGGGTGACTGGCCATGCTGTAGATGTCTGTCTAAACTGAGGGAGTAGACCTCTATTTCATTTGTGAGGGTTAAATCAGCATTGCTTTTTCAAAGTCCTTTGAAAGAATGGTCCTCAACTAGCATGCAGTATGCAGAGTCCACTGCTGCACTCTGGTTATCGTCAGATAAGCAGAGTTCCTGAACAGGAACTGTATATTAAATTAACAGTATATTAAAAATAACAACATAACATTATAGGAACTGAGATTAAGATATAGAATGGTAACCAGCATGTATAAATTGATGTTATTGTTACACTACAAGTATACCACATCCAAAGTTTGCTGTCATCCTGAAAGACTTCCAAATACTTCATTGTATTTGGCTCAGATACATAGCATACTTTGCATGTTTAACAAAGCCTGAGGACAAATGTATTAAGACACTTGTTAATAGCTAGGAGCACTCCACTGAGCTACAAAAACCTGCTGGAAATTAATTGTCCCTGAAAATAACTACCTTACACTATGTATAAAAAAGACAGTACTAGCAGTAGGATAACAGTAATGGTGCACAATACTACCAGTGCAATTGCTCCTGGGTCAGTGGCATGATACTTACTCTTGCCAGTGTTTTCAGTTTTACAGATAAATACACAGGTAAAAGGTGATTTTCAACAAAGGAAGTGTTAATGTTAGGGGATTTGTTTGCTGAATTCAAGCTTTCACAGGTATTTATTCCAGAGTGTCACTCCTACTTCCCAGTATTCTTTTTTTAAAGCTCCCTTGTCAAAATTTAAGAAATAGCTAATAAAAATAAAGAATCTTCAGGGAATAGAATTACAGTTGGTATGTTAAAGTTAAGCAATTAACAACAAAGGAGAATGAACTGAGGGAAAAGGAAATGTCCCTTGTTAAATATTTAGGGGTTTTTGATGAAAACTGCCTTCTAAATGACAGTATAATACAAGTGTTCCTTAGATCAGATCAGCGTTCAGGTTTGGATTAAGTCTCCCATAGAGACTTATATTTCTTGGCACAGAAACTTTGATTATATAAATTTCCTAACGGAAATGCAAAATGCCATATTGTGGGACTTTGATCAATGATGCTGTCCTGATTTTTAATTGTTGGGGTTTTTTAACTGTGATATGCATAAAGCACTAATTTAAAAGCTCATTTTAGTTGCAACCTATCTCTTCCTTTTAATAACAAGTCATCTGATCACATCTTTTCAGTCATCCTTGTGTCACATATCAGATAATCTCCTTATAGTTTAAAAATAAGACTGTTAATGGATTGGGGAAATGGGTTTCTGCTTTCACCCAGCATATCTGTCTTTTTTATGCTTGTCTTTTGGGTCATTTATCTAAATAATAACTTTTAGTACTCACTCCTTCCTTCCAATGAACTAGAAGATATTAATGATTAAAGTCAGTGACTACACATCTTCTCCCTACTCTAGTTTTGCAAGCTGTTACCACTTTTAGCAGCTTTTTGGGGGGAAAGGGGGGATAACTACAGCTATTCCCTTGCAGAGCTACTCATATGGTTACTTCCTAATCAGTCTCAATCAAAACAGCCTAAGTTTGCTTAAACTAACTGTTGATCTTTTTTAATTAGTATCAGCAGTCACCACTGACTGAAAGGCTATTGATCTTGGTGACTGAAAGAAAACTCAGCAAATTACTTCCAGTCAGCAAATCTGTTGGGACAGCCCTAGAAAACAGATAGTAATAAGCCTCCTCAAGGGAATGTGCTGTGGGTGGTACCCTTAGCAGGCAAACCTGGAGACACAGGAGGAAACATTTGCATGGTTTTAGTCTCAGAATGATGGAGGATAACTGTTTTTATACAACAACAGCATGGAGAAGATAAATGACCATCCTTCCAGAGACAATCTCTCCCAGCAGACCAAATTTCAGTTCTGTTGATCCCAGTAGTAACAGCATGACATAGGAGGAAACACTATCTCAAGTAGATAGAAGCCTCCTAGGGACTCATAGCAGAATTGTAAGTAACTAGCACTGTTCTGAGGCTCTCACTGCCCAGAATGAATTCAGTCTAGCATGAAGCTTTCAGTCTGCCTTGTCAGAAAAGGCTTTGGCTGTAAAGCCATATTCTTACATGAATCAGGCTCTTTTCTCCATTGATAAGAACACTATGAGCTCAGTCTAAAAGTCTTTCTGATGCTGATTTGATATTTCCTGTGGTGATAAATAGCACAATATTCTGAACAGCTGCAAATTACAAGAGAGTCAGAATCTACCTATATGTATTATGTAGTCACTAATTCACAATTTCATAGCATGTGGGAGGTGACCAGGAGACAATAGCAAACAGCTAAAGGAATTGTATTCCTCTCATTCTGCTGAGGGGGGAAAAAACAATCCATGAATACAATTTAGTAGGAAAGGAAAGCTGTTAACAAAGATTATCTCAGCAGGAAGCAAAAATTTACTGAAACAACAACTCTAGATGAACTTTCATTTCCAGTGAATCATGCCATTACATTCAATCTCTTTATTTCTAAATGTGAAACCTGCCCTTGCAGTTTGTTCTCTGCTGTAGGATCACTTTCAAAACAAAGAACAATTACAAAATGTTCCCTCAGTTCCAAATTCCTCTTTGGTGACACCCATATGACGCAGAGACCTAAATCTGAAAGTTGTAAAATGGAAAAGATTTTTCCCCTTTTCTGGTATTTAGACAACAGAGGAAAGCTGGCAGAATAGTTGACAGGGGTTTTTATTTATTCACATTTTAGATTTTAAGGATACCATATTTACAGGGTGCTTGAAGCCAAATTCATTCCTGTAAAACAATAAACCACAGTAGTCTAGGGTACTATCTGAAATATTTGGTGTAATCTATTCATTTAGATATGGCATCACTAGATTTGAATGCTGAATTAGTCTATTAGCAGACTGATTTTTTTCAATATTACGTATTTGTATTTTATCTGAAATATTGCTCTAATTCTTGGAAAGTATTTCTACTTCACGAGCAGGTGATAATAATTCTATCATATATATTTTTGTAGAAGTAGCATGCCCATTTTCACCCACATATGAGATTATGGAGTTCAGCAAAATACATGCTTTCCACATTTTGCTTTGTGATCTAAAGTACTGAAGTAGGCAAATATTGACACCTTCTCTCCTTGAGGATATGTGAAATTTCCCATTATTGGAAAGCTCTGTTGCCCTGAATCACAAATTATACAATGAGAAAGGAGGGAGATACAAATCTTAGTGTTTTAAAAGCATCTAATATTTTCTCAAATTATGTTCAGCTGTATTTATCTAGCATTCTGGCATGCTGCTGGATTACTGTTACCAATAAATCTATAAATAGGATGCAAAATGCATGTGAGCTGTCTCTGCGTGAATAAAGAGCAGAGGAGCAATAAATTACAGCATAATATATAGTTTAAAATGTGGCAAAAGGAATGCCTTGACAAATCAATGCAACATATTTTGTCCCTGAGGATGAAAGATTCATTATGCATCAGCCTCAATAAAGCTGGATTTCTGAAGCATGGGTCATCTAGGACATATGATGTAATGAGAGAATATGGAAACATGCACAGAAAGATAAAAATAATCTTGTGACTAGCACAGCTCTATTAAATTTTCAGGTAAAACAGAAGTCCTACGCTGTACGTCATTGTTCAAGAAAGGTAAGAAGTGCAATGCCAAAGAACAAATCAACAAAGCATGACTTCCTATGGATCTGGTCCCCACAGGAGATTCAAGACCACATGTGCACTGGCTTTCATTTGTGTTTCTGACAAGGTCTGAGCTGTTCTTGTGGCACTTTGTTCAGCTGAGAAATTCTTTCCTCTACCTATTTAGATGAAACTTGGGGAAATTCAGTGTTTCAGGGAACTCCAGGCATCTGCCAGACTTGACTGACACTGCCACTAGATTTCAAAGTTAATGGGAGAAGAGGACACAGACACAGGGCCAGACACACACACCCAGCAGGTTGCATAAGCCTAAAGCAAAGAGACTAAAAATAAGACCAACCAATTGGTTTTTCTGCTGACAGCAGCAAACCAACATGGGACATTTAATTCCCTCTGATCACATAATGACAGACAAGTTGTCACCTGCTGTGTATGCCAGGCCAGGCAAAGCAAGGAGGACCCTGTCCCTGTGGCAGGGACCACCAGTCCCAGCAGTGGAATCACCTTGCCCTGCATGCTGCTGTAGATAGAAATGACCCAAAGAAATCAGCACTAAACAGAGGCTGTAGAAATGTACATTGTCTCTGGTATTCTCAGGAGGAAACACCTGAACTTTCCAGGATCAGAAAGAGCTTAATATAGTGGACTTGGCAGGTGGAGAGGCATGGGGTGCTGATGTCCTTCGGCTCCTGCAGCCTCGACAGTGAGAGCCTCGAGACCTAAGCCTTACACTTTGTTTTATATATATGTGTATATAATATATGTATGTACATATGAGAGGATGTCTACTGAATAGAGAGGTTTTGGCACGGGTTTCAAGCGAGCTTCATCTCCCCAGAGACCACCTACCCAGAGCTGCCGTATCTCTCCTGAGGGTCCGCCGGGAACAAGGCCCAGCAGAGGGCGCAGCTCACCGAAATGGCGCCCGTGGGCGGAAGAGGAAAGCCTACACTTCCCCAAGATGGCGGCGCCCAGGCGCGGCGTGGCTGGGGGGAAGATGAAGCGGCCAGCGGCCGCCCGTCCTCGCCGCGGCGGGAAGTTGGACAGGCTGCGGCACGCGGTGCAGGAGTTCGTGCAGGCGGTCGGTGACCAGCCGCCATTGTCCCTGCCGACAGACTCGGAGAGGCAGAACCGCAGGAGTCGCCGAGACGCGAGGAAGGAAAAGCGCAGGCTTAAGCGGAGCCGCCGCCGCCTCCTCCAACGCGGTGAGCTGCTGGAGGCCCCCGCTGCCTCGGCCAAGCCGGCCTCGGCCAAGCCGGCCTCGGCCAAGCCGGCCCTAGCCAAGCCGGCCCTAGCCAAGCCCTGTCCTGCTGCCCGCCCCAAAACTCCGGCGTCCGCCGTCGGAAAGCAGCGGCCAGGGCCACCGCGGCAGCAAGAGGAGGCACGGCCGCCAGCACCGACACCCCGAACGGCCCCAGCCGCAGCCGCCTCGGCGCGGAAGCGGGCCCTGCTGGAAGCCAATGAGGAGGAGGAGAAGGAGATCCGGTGGCTGGAGCGGCGGCTGGGGCTCGGCAAGCGCCGCAAGAAGCAGGACGGGGCCACGGTGGAGAAGGTGCCCCAGAGCTTCCTGCGGGACGGGCTGGGCTACGTGCTGGGTGCCCTGGGTTCCCGGGCCGGCCTAAGCAGGTTGTGCGAGAGCAGCGACGAGGAGGATGCCGCAGAGATCCAGCCGGGGCCGCTGGATGAGAAGGGGCCGCAGAACGAGGAGGAGCCGGAGGACGAGGAGGGACCAGAGGACCCCTCTGGGGAGGATTATGCGGAAGGACAGTGGAAAAGCGAGAGCTCGTCCCCGGAGGACGGCGAGATGCCTGAGGCTAGCGAGCTCTCGAGTGAAGAGGAGGAGGTAGGGTGTTCACCTCAGTTAACGCAAACCCGCTTTTTAAAGTACATGCCATAACCGGAATGTAAAGCAGAGTTTACATCTTCTCTGTCAAACACAGGGGTTTACTGCCTAGTCAGGCCATGCAGAGTGTTGTGGGTAAAAACAGCGCAGGGCAGTTGTTGACTTCAGAGGCCTGCCAAGTCCTAGGGGCATTTATTAGATGTGGAGGGTAGAGTTCCACAAGTTGGAATGCTGGCAGATAACACTTTGAAGCACAAGGCAACAAAAAGGGACTACCCTGGTTTTAGAGTGTAAGAACATGATTAAGCACCTCTACTAAGAGCCAAAAAATTAGTGTCTGTTGCAAACAAGTATTACTTCTAGATGATGCCAGAGGTTCTGACTGTGTTAGGTCTTGTGCATGAGTGGAGCAGAGGAGGCCAAACGTGTCAGCTCACATGGCACTAACTTAAACTCTTAGTACATCTGCAGCTGATGAAACCTGGATTAAACGATGTGAGATGTCAGGTTTTAATAACAATAACTTACAGAACATTTGGCATAAAGGGAAGAGAGGCTTTGCTCCATCAAGTTGGTTGGAAGGATAACTTGTTGCATACTTCTTTTCCCTATGAAGTTGTTCCTTTGGCACTAGTTATTAGATGGTAAAACATATGTGTAACTAAAAGTTTAGTATGTTAATTTTAAACAGAAATCTACATTTGTGTTCAAATATTTAAGATACTAGTCTTACTTAGTGTTTCTTGTTATTGTTTTCCTGTGAAGAGTCATAATCACAATGCTACGAAATATATTCCCCCTCAAGTAAGGAAAGCTCAGGAGACTTTAGATGGCAAGAAAAGAGAAGAATTGGGAAGACTGAAGAAAATGGTGAATGGCCTCATTAATAGGTAATGTAATAAGGAAAGTCATTAATCTTTCTCATTTGATATGACAGTGCTCATCATTCAGCGAAAAGGGACAAGGATGTGACTTTTCTCTTCACAAACTTGAATTTAAGTTGGCAATCATGTCTACTATCCTTAATAATAATTATCTTTGTTGATATAAATTCTTCAAAGTTGGTCATTATAGAAGTTTAAAAATCTAGAAAATAAGTTTAAGATTGGGCTGAATTCCACACAGCAGCTGCCTGCAAGTGCTAGGTATAATTCATGGTGTCAGTTGGAGTATGCCTATAAAAAAATCTCATAGTTTGAGTTATAAATCCCCTCAAAAAGCATGATTTACTCTTTATAATTAAATTAAATTTCCTCAACTCTACAGCTGAGGAGGGGCAACACTTCATAGCTTAAAGTACTGAAGAACAGAAAAAGTGATTAACTTTCATACATTTTAATTTTTAGAGTATTTTCAAAATAAGAAATCTATTGGCATTTTCTGTTATCTGTAAAATGCAGACTACAGGATGCAGTTTGTTCAGTTGTTTAGAATTTGATACACATTACATGTTAGAAAAGTATGAGATATTTTCATACTTAATTTCTCCAGAGGCTGTGATATGCCATAGTTACAACTGGTAAGACCAAAGTGTGTTTTCTTAATGTCTGTTCAGTGTCACAGTAAGCACATTGACAGTGCTTTGTAAATACTGCTGCTAATCTCTTTTCACATGTAAATATTCTCAAAAAAAACCTAGAATTAAACATATGTTGTAATTTTTTTTTACTTTCATTAGCACAGCAAAATACAAAAGGTCCCTTCCAGTCATCTCTTCAGTTTTTCTTCTTAGGCCAAGCTAGTTGCTCTAAAGAGAGCAGGTTGGTTGTTAGGGAAATTGAAAATTGTGGAATCTTGTAAAGAGAAGAAAAAGTGACCATTAGATTTTGTTTCTCAATAGGCTAAGTGAACCAAATTTGTCCTCCATTAGTGGACAGATGGAAGAGCTCTACATGGCCAACAGCAGAAAGGACATGAATGAAACTCTGACAGATATTCTCATGAATGCTTGTGTTACTGCAGTTGCCATGCCTGCAAGACTGCTGATGGAACATGTCCTGTTGGTCAGCATTCTTCATCATAATGTAGGAATTGAGGTAATTCTTGTGCTTGGGACTAATTTGGTTTAATAACACATATTGTAGAGTGTTTTCCTTGATAGCCTGTTCAAATTGCTTTTTAATTTTTTATTGTGTGCCACTAAAAGCATCTCCAGTTGAATTTCATCAGTGTTTTCAGCTTATTTGCTAGGTGACCACAAGTGAAAGGGACCAAGTCTGCTGCTTTATCTGATTAATTTATTTCCTCCATGAATTGCCACAGGTCAGGTGTAGAAATACCCATGTTTTAATCAAAATCTTTTTGGAAAAGTCCTTTTTTAAAACCAGTTATGCACATCATCCATGCAATTAACTAGCTATATCAATGACTTAAGCATATCAAAAACTTCAAAAACCATGGCAGATTTTTTGATGCTTTTCTTTTGTGATTTTAAGACTGATGAATGATTGAGATAAAATATCTCTTGCTTACTGTTGAGAAGCTAATGATGTCAAAGGGAAGAGTTTAGCTAGTTTAGTGAAATTTGTTTCAGGAAACTGAGGTGTTTCAGCACCCCTTTGCTGCTTGAAAGGCAGTTCTGACTGCAGTGCCACTGACAAATGACTAAGACTTATCCCCCTTCAAAATTAGCCAAAGCTCATGCTCATCAGCTATGAAAATGAGGTGTGTTGGGGGTTGTTTTACAATTGTATTTTTTATCCTTCTGTTAAGAATTTTGTTCTGGAATGCTGAACTCTGATGCATTTAGTTTCTGACATGCAGCTTGTACTAGATGAATGACTAGCAGTAACAGCATGCTAGCCTGACAACTGGGAAGATGTTAATATGTGTCCATAAAAATTATGAAAACAATTTCTGATATATGTGTACTGTAAGTTTGTAATATTTGCTTTTCTTGAACAGACTAAATGAAGCAAGTGAATGGCATATGAGGTATAAATAGCATATACTTTAAGGAAATGTCACACCACTTAGATGTTTGTATATGTAAATGTAGGTCATCCATATCGGTTGAGAGGAGCAGCAATAATTCTTTTAAACTAATAGTGCAGTTCCCCAGAAAGTAATGTTTTACAGATGTCTGTAAAGTCAACTTACAGTTAACTGCTGGATTTTTTTTTTCCCATTAATGAAACCATTGCCAGGTTGGTGCTCACTTTTTGGAAGCCGTGGTGAAGAAATTTGATGAACTCTGTAAAAATGATGCTGAAGGGAAAGAATGTGAAAATTTGCTTGCCTTGATTGCTCATCTGTATAACTTCCATGTGGTCCATTCCCTGCTGATCTTTGATATTCTGAAAAAGCTCATTAGCGATTTCACTGAAAAAGAGATTGAGTTGATTTTGTTTCTTCTGAAAAACGTGGGCTTTTCCTTACGAAAAGATGATGCATTGGCTTTGAAGGAACTTATCACTGAAGCCCAGAGGAAAGCAAACACAGCAGAGAAGAAATTCCAGGATCAGACTAGGGTATGTGTGTGTGGTTTAAAGATTTTCTGTTCTGAATAGACTTGAACATTTGGTTGTGTTAATTTAGCAAAAAGTTTTCTGCTACTCTCTCTTTAGATTCTAAGTTACCAGTAGCATTCAGTTAATGCATTCAGTTATTTCCATTCTTCTTGTCTGTCATCTCCATTAGTTCTTGGGACACTAACATCAAAATCCTTGTGGTAAGTGAGACTAGGGCAGCTTTGTGTCCAATGCCATGAACAGTGTTTCTGTTTTGTGATACTTTGTACACTTCAAAAAGTAGCCACTGAGGCATGGTGTTTAGGAGACTGAGCTCTGAATTGGAGCTTGAACACAAATGAATATAGTAGGAGTTAAAGTAAACATCCTTCTCTGTATTTCTATTCATGTAATATAAATTTTTATGTATATTGGCAGCATATTCTCACAGACTAGTAATTTGAAAGTACGCTCTTTAATTTATTAAATAAACTTAGAGCACATAATCCACAGAAATCCTTCTTTTCCCCACAGGTTCGGTTTATGCTGGAAACTATGTTGGCACTGAGGAACAATGACATGCGGAAGATTCCTGGCTATGATCCAGAACCGGTTGAAAAACTCCGCAAATTGCAGAGGGCACTGGTGAGAGCTCTCCTGACATGTGGAGTCTAACTGTTCCTAAACCACTAGTCATTCTTTGTATTGGATATCAGCTTGATAGGCTGTAGCATTTTTGAATTCATTTAACAGTCTGGAACTCCTGTGGACAAAAATGATTTCTTGCATCATTAAGTATTAGTCCAAGTGAAGTCAGTAGTCAACCAGCCTTCTGCAGAACAGTTTGAGAAAGGCCATAACACTTAGCCAAAGGCTTTACCTGAAAGTCCTATACTTGAAAAAGAGAGTGTAAGATGTTTAATGATTATGGAGAGGAAATGAGTCTTAACATGCTCTTTTTTCCCTAGATTCTGGATACAGGCACCCACTCCTGACTTCACCAGAATTAGTCTGAAAGTCTAACACATCTGAAAACCTGGATGATTTTTGTTCCTTGGTATTTTTTGGTAGAGAGGGGGAAGTTTGTCTGAAACAACCCAGTATAAAATGCATGAAAGTACATGTCTCTTCCGATTGAAAACTAACTCATTTTCACAGGACTTGGACCTGATTTTAGAGTCCATGTATCTCCAGCCTGAAAACTGAAGTATTTGTCTATAAAACCTAGTGCATCTAATTTTTCAGAAATTTTTAAGTGCAGGATATGGACATCAGTGATAATAGGCCAGGGGAAAATAAGCTAGATAACCTAGTCCTGTAGAATTTCCTCTCTTAAATGTTCACAGGCCTTTTAGTACACTTCTAAACTCTTTCAGTTCTTATTTTGTTGAGAGTTTAAAAGTTTTTGTTGTTTGACTTGCACAAAACTTCAGGCGATTTGTCATGTTGTTTTATTTGGGCACAAGTGTTCAAAAGGAAAGTCATGACTAGGTTATAAGATGCTGCAACCAATTTTCAGTGTCAGCATAGTCTGAATTCTAATCAAGTTTTATGATTGGAAGATGGCTACTTTTAAATTGATTGTCTCTAAAAAAACATCAAGAGCTTCTAAACGTGGATTTAAGTAACTTCTTGTATTTGAAAAATTAGAACATATGGGAAACCTGTAAATTCTTTTCAGGTTGCTGATGTGAAATGAAAGCTTGGGGAGAACATGTGAAGAGCTTTGTGGAGATTAAGTTACTTGTTTAAAGTCTTTGTTGAAAAGTAATTTTAAGTAATTAAGGTATTTCTTGGTGTGGTTGGTTAGTTTCTTTTAAAACTTCAAATAAAAGCTTTCACTTTCTTTGTGTGTTTTGTGATTGAAGGTTCACAGCAGTGGTTCTGGAAAAGAAACCCAGCTGCGTGTCTCCCTGGAATCTCTCCTGAGTGCTGACCAGGTTGGCCGCTGGTGGATTGTAGGGTCATCCTGGAGTGGAGCACCAATGATTGATGAGAAAACCAGCAAGACTCAGCCAAAACTGCATATAGGAAAGGTAAATCCAAGCAGTTCTGCTTAGAAGTCTAAGTGTTTGTGATCTTTTGCATATTCTTCATACAGGTGAATAAGTTCATTTTAGAGCCCACGAAAAACCCTTCATGGACTCTCGTAATGCTAAGCTCTTTGACTATAAATTCTGCTTTTACACTTTTGAAAATGTTGTACTTGTGTAAGAGCTATTATTATAAACATTATGGTATAGCTTGTTTTTTCTTATCCTGTGGAATTCCGAAAGTAACTTCTGTAAGTGGAAGAAGAGATTTGATTTCAAAGTGTATTTGCTAGTATAAGTTCTGACAGGTAGTGTTGTCTGTCTGTGGGTGGTCTATATCTAAAGCTGATTCTAAATGTAGTGTGGTGACTTAAACTAGAGAAGCACATCTTGAAAATAACTGGCACAATTAAATTACATTAAAATGTATTTCCCTACTTGAAAAAGCTCCTGATGATGCCTTGGTCTCTGGACAGAAGCTGAAGACTTTTGGATTGCTGCTTCATAGTTTACTGGAGATCTTCATTAACAGTCTTATTTGAGGCTGCTCAGAAATAGATTTCTTAAAGCAAAGGTAAGTGAAATACCATTTAATTTTTATTTGTTTGTTTGTTTCAGGTGAGTTCAAAGATAATGGAGCTTGCTCGTAAGCTGAGAATTAACACTGATATCAGAAGAAGTATTTTTTGTGTCTTGATGACAAGTGAAGACTTCCTGGATGCCTTTGAAAAGCTTCTCAAGTAAGTACAAACTAGCACAGGAAACAGCTGGAACTAAAAATAACATTAGCTAGGTTGAAAAAAATAACATTGTTGTTCTGGGCTTAAGAGCATTCAGTTGAAAATACAGTTGAAGTGCATGGCTAGGGATCCACACAGGGCAGAAGAGGGACCAAAACCCTGGTGTAAGGACTAGTAGGGGCAGGCAGAACTGACTATCAGTCAGAGGAAAGCAGTAGTCTGTTATTGTCACTTTCAACTGTTATTTACAGCATCATTTGACTTAAGGAGTCGAAAGAGGACTTAAGGAGTCTTTGAAGATGTGCATCCTGGTCTAGAGAATGAAAGTCAGTTTCAGGCTTGGCCACTTCAGAACATCTCTTGTTTTTGTCACTGGATTTCTGTATGACTGCTACTTCCTTTACTTCTTGCCACCTTGTTAAGCTATCTTGTAGGTCTCTCTGTCCATACTTGCATGACCTGTTAGTGTTCCAACACCTCTACTTTCCTCTTCCAGAATTTATTAGCTTTGGATTTGCTCCAGGGTCATGTTTCATGTTAAAACCAGTTTTCTTATCATTTGGCAAGCAGCTCTTTAGAGGATGTGATCAGGGCAAAGCCCAAACCAACCTATTCCTTGTGTTTGTCAGAATATTAATTCTAAGTCTGTAGTAACTGGAAAAGGAAAGATCACTGTCTGAACTTTTCTATTGCAGCCTTGTAATTCAAGGGAACTGTCTTGCCAAGATGGCATGCAATTATTTAATTTGCTAACCAAACCAAAACAGACTTTGTGTAATAAAGTCAACTAATATTTGATTAAATGCCACTTCTGCAAAACAGAGCTTGGATTTAGGGCTGTGATGGAGTCATTCCAATATCTTAATATGGCCTATTCAATTAAAAGAAATTAGCTGCTGCTGCTGCAGTTCTTGCCAAGACCTGGTAGCTCAATTTGCAAATTGATCCTTGACTCTCATCCATGCTATTTAAACTAGAATACAAATCTGTATACATACAGGCTTGGCAGAAAAACTGTCTGCAGGTTGCCTGGTGTGTGCTGATACTGATTTTTGTACAGCAAACTCGGAGAGGAATTCTCACATCTGGCAGAGTATAATGGAAAGTACACAGAATTGTCAGTGAAGAATTCCATGTGAACACGTGTTCCAGAGTGTATGGGAATTTATAGTCCTGTGGTTGATGTTGCCTCATAAGGAGGAGCAGGAGAAATATAAAAAGAAATATTTTAACTGTGCTTGTTGATTCCTCTGCTGCTAGGTCTCTGGCAGAGGTGAGGTGTGCTTAAATGGTAATTTAATCCATTTTATATCCAGGCTGCTATAGTTTTGTCTTTCTCCTCCTTAGAGCAAAAGAAAGTAATTAGTTTGAAGCCACAACAGCTCCCTGAAGTGGCTCAGCTTGTGAGTGTAGAAGTGTCAGTGTGAAGGGAGGGTTGGGAACATCACTGGAGACAGTGAGACTTGATCCACTTGAGTGGATGCTGCATAAGTTTGATACAGAGGCAATTTTTAAAACTGTTTCATAGAGATGAAGAATTTGAGAAACTTTACATCTCACAAAAAAATTGAAGCTTGTGAAAGTTTCAGATGTCCTGTTGTAGTGTTATGTGTAGTTCAGGATAGTGAGGATATGATTGTGTCTACTGAAATAACTTGAACTGACTTTTCAAAGGTCTTTAAAAAATCTTTAATTGCTGTGTAATAAAATCAGATAGAACTTGGCTGATGGGAGAGCAAGCAAATGATATCTCAGGCACAGCACTTACAGTGCTGGTCTCTTTTGGAGAAGCAGACTTTAGTGTTTCACTGCTCATTAGCAATGAGCCTAGAAATCATCCCAGATTTTCCTATTGCAAAACCTTTAAATTCTAAGGGGTTTTGGTTGAAAGAGAGCATTTTCTGTGTTGATATGATGTGTGTCTGTGATCACATGCAATGGCAGATGTCTGGAGGTGTATATGAATCAGGGATATTAGAATCAAGCAATGAAAAACTACTCTCCAGATGGTAGAGCAAGTTCCAGTGGAGTCAGACTTAGTTAGGAAATACTCTTGAGTTATACTAATGCCATATGAAACTTGAGCTTGAAGCAATGAAAAGAATTTTGTTTGACATTTTTCAGTTTATAATAGAAAGCATTTTTCATTTTAATTGGTTCTAATGCTGCCAAGCATTTGGCAGCCCTGGAAGCTAACACGTATTACACACAGAACAGGTGCATTGCAAGTTAGTTACCATTCCCTGCCAAAGTACCTCAGCCCTCTTTTAGACTGGTCAGCTGTTCAGCCCTTGGCCTCTGTGCTGAGGCAGCCAACATAAGTACTCATTGATACTGTTTTCTTCAGGCTTTTCTTAAGATGCTTTGAAATCACACACTGCATCCTCTTAGGCTACTATCAAATAATAATGAATTTCAAGTATTATGTAGCATGGAGTTGCTCTAGAGATTAAAATATTTGTATCACCAACTAAATAGGTAAAACATCTTAAAATATTTTCATATACCTAGTAAGTACCACAGAAGTGATGGGCCCTGGACATGTTTCTCTAGATGGGTGTATAGTGATCTGAACACTCTTTCCTCCCATAACCATAGATACAAGTGTGAGATAACCACAATAAGGTCCTACAGTTCTTGTTTTACTGTTTAACTGTTATATTGGTACACTATGCAGCAGTGCTTGCTGCAGTGTGACTGCTACATTCAAAGGCACAAGACTCCATGATGACAGTGCCCTCTGGTTTTGTTCCTGGAGAGCTACAAATGTGGAGTGGGCCTTCCTTCCACAGGGGGTCATTAGACTTACATCATTCCACTTCTGTCTGGTTTTGCAACCATTCCTTTAACACTGGTAACACTGCAGCATTTGCATATTGCCATGCTAGGATACTGATTTAGCCTGCAGTCTAGTTTGAGTCTATTCAGTGTTTTAAAGACTTTGAAATAACTTCCTAAAAACTAAAATGTGTTGTGGTGTTTGGGGTTTTTTCAAGTGTTGCTCTCGGATGTTAACTGTAGCTCTTACTTTGTAGCAGTAACTTTTTCCTTACTAAATGATTCTTATTCTCTTGTTAAATTTTAGGCTTGGACTGAAAGACCAGCAGGAGAGAGAAATTGTTCACGTTATCATTTACTGCTGCTTACAGGAGAAGACATATAACCCTTTCTATGCATTTTTGGCTAACAAGTTTTGTGAATATGAAAGACGATTTCAGGTGAAGAAAGATGTGTTTCTCTTTTGGTTTGGTGTCATTATTGTGGTTATGACAGTTATTGAATTCCTGAGAATGGATGCTTGCCTGTTAAGGTCTTGATCCTGAGGAGCTCTTCTGCTATGTCAATGCATTCAGTAAGGAACACTCATGGTCAGGTGTGAATAAGAAATAAAAGAAGCACTGCAGAGGGTTTGCTTTCCTCTGTTTTACACATTTTAAAAGAATTAAACAGTCTAATGAAATAGAAATGTTAGTTGAAAGGGCTCATGAAGAATAGAAGATCAGAAGGTTTTGTGATGTTGTTACTCATTTAAACAGTCATTTTATTTGTAGGATCCTTTTTCTTTTTCCTTTGACCCTTAGGTGACATTTCAGTTTAGTATTTGGGACAAAATCAGAGACTTAGAAAACCTGTCAGCCACTGCCATCTCCAACTTGGTTTCACTGCTGGCTCACTTATTAAGGACAAAATCATTGCCACTTTCAGTTCTCAAGGTTGGTGTGCTTTGTTTTCAAAATACTTGTATGTTTTCCTTACATTTGCTGGTTCTATGGAAAATGTATTTCCTCTGTTACCTAGCTGGTACTTTGCCTCTTTGTGGTGATAAATTAAGACAAAACTTGTTCTAGAATTACCAAATCAATCCAATTGATTATGTTAATGCTACCATCTGGGGAAAAGGGAGCCTCTGCTGACCCAGGCATACAGAAAGCCTGCAGTTGTAAGATTATTTTCTTTAAGAGTATCCAGAGTTGAAACTGAGGCCCTTTCATTGACAGGCTTTGTCAGTGGATTTTGTGCAATGCATTTAGCTAATGTTGTTTGTTACTAGACTAGAAAGAAATCTCCTGAGCACTTGGATTTCAGAGTGGAGAGTCCATAGAATTTTATTAGAATAATTGAAATCTATTATATGGGAACTATATGGATTGTCTGAGCTGCTTTTGAAGTATTTATCTAATTGAGAAATTAGATCCAGTATTCTAGCACTAGTAGACACTGCTAGAACAGACAGGTTATTCCTTAGAAAGTTTTCTCCTTCCCTTACTGATTGGCTTTTGGAGACTGTTCTCAGCTCATCTTCTGTGCTAAACTTAAGGCTTGGTATCTATGGGAGGCCAGGTGGTATTCTAAAAGCTTTTCATTTAGAAGATAATTCATCTGTTTGAAATACTTTAATTACATCTAATTCTCCCTCTTTTTCTGCTAGGTAATTGAATTCAGTGAACTAGATAAACCCAAAGTGCGTTTCTTGCGACAAGTGTTCAGCACGCTCTTAATCAAAACAGATGCTGAAGAACTTAGTGACATTTTTGTGAGGTAAGTGATCTGAGAGATCTCCAAGGAACCCTTGATGAGTAGTAATTAAGAAGATAAGAAGTTTGCTTGTTTTGTTTAGAGTTATACAGTGCTTTTTCCAAAGATCAGCCATCCATCCCTTAAAAAGTAAACTCTCCTGGGTGAATGAGGGCAAGTATATTGTATTTGTGTATTAGTACAGGCTCTGATATAGATACAACTGGGAGAAGTGTTATACAAAGTAAGGCTTTCAGCTATCCAGTGTATCATTTTTGTCATAGGATTTTCATGAGCAGAGCTCTGCAATGACTTGCTGTCTTATTGCTTTACCATCTGTGTGCAGTGGAGTTCCCTCTAAAGGACTGCTGTCTTTGCTAGAAGGTATCTTTAGTACCTAATGAAAAAATAATGAGGGAGAAGTTTGGGGGATTTCTTTTTTTATTATCACTGTCTGGAAAATCTTATTTTTGTATATGGGACAGGGCTGCCTGGGGAGACTGGGAAATCTCCATCCTTGGAGATGCTTAGGCCTTAAGGAGATAAGACTGTGCAACCTGCTCACACCTGGATGTTAGTCTGGCTTTAAACAGGAGATTGGCAAGATGACCTGCAGACATCCTTTCTGACTATAGTTACTCTGTGATTCCATGATTTTGTTGTATTAAACTTGGAATGTCATGTAAAGTTAGGAAAAAATAGGTGGTGATGTTTGACACATTAACACTGCAACACAGGGAAGCTCAAAAGTAGTTTTGCTTTGATGTTTGCTGTAATGTAACTGTTCACAGAAAGCAAGTCTAAGGCTCCAGTATTCTGTTTTATTGTTGAAGATCAATTGTATGTTGAGTGTGTTTGGGCAGTTTACCAAACCAATGTGGTTTTGCTGGTAATTTGAAAGCCTCTTCAGAAAAGCTGCATTTGTAAGTTGGATTTTTTTTTTCANAATGTGGTTTTGCTGGTAATTTGAAAGTCTCTTCAGAAAAGCTGCATTTATAAGCTGGATTTTTTTTTTCAGTGTCTCTATTTGAAGATGATAAAGAAAAAAATGTAAGAAATTTCTGAAACAGTAGATGACTAAATACTATTTTTGATCTGTATCTTTACAGAGTGTCTGACAACCCCAAACTGGGAATGCTACGGGAAAGCCTGAAACTCTTCCTTAACCACTTCTTACTGAAAAATGCACAAGCCCACAAAAGTCCTGAAGAAGCTAGTTTGTTAAAAGAAAGAGTTGAACTAGCAACCAAGGCCTTGCAAGCAAAAGAATCCAAATTGAAGCTATAGTTCTGTAATAAAACATACAAGAAAACTGAGTCTGCCTGAAGATGCAAAGCTTTGCTCATCTTTCAGACCAAAAAAATTGGGAATGAGGAGAGCTCTGTTACTCCAAAGGATCCATTTTTGGATGTAAACAGTTACTTTGCTCTACACACTAGTTACTAGTTCACTTGAAGGTGGTATCAAGGCCTTTTGGAAGAAAAGGAAAATGGATTTTTTGTCATGTCCCTTTTTAGTATGAGTGCTTCATGTTGATAGTTATTATCTGGAGAAGAGGATTAGTTTCTCTGTGATACTCCCAGTCACCAGTAGCATTCTACATTCCATATTCTAACCTTTCATTTTAAATTGTAGCATAATACTGACAACTGTGTATTAAAGCAGCAGTCTCTCAGTCAGTGTACTTGCCTGAAGAAAAAGGCCACTAGATGGCATAAGGAATAGTGAGTCCAGTTTGGAAGAAATCAACTTCTTTCTTAAAGTGTTGAAGTTATCTCTTAATTCTGTGAATTGTTTACCTGACTGTGCATCAGGAAAAGATCTTCAGTTGGATTCAAAGCTGTAGTAAAACAACTTGAAGATCTGACTTTGCCCAATTGTATTGGGTTTAGAGATCTCAGTGTAGTTTTATTGCTCTCTTAGCCTGTTTTTTCACAGCTTTAAAATTGGAGTTGCCTAATCACTTACATTAATCAGATTTTTCTAGGCAGAAGAAATAGTATCAATATGAGTCTTTTAATCTTAATTAAGAATTTTCTTGCATTTTCCATTCAGATGTTTGGAAAAAAAAATCATGTACATTTCTTTCTGTAACACTCAGTGTTAATGGTTTGTTTCTTTTGTCACCTTAGCACTAAACACTAAACTGCAGGTTTTCTGAAGGCTTTGCTGTTTGTATTAGCTTTACTCTTAACTGGCTTACCAGGAGGGGAATAACTTTAAATTGAAGGGAGCAGGGAAGCACTTCCTTGTCTGCAACATGTGCTGCATCTGTGTGATCTACCTGTGCTAGAGCTGCCAGCCCTGTTTCTATAACCAGGCTTGCCCTGTGGTGTTAACAGTCCACTCACTTAAGGTGCTTTTGATAGCAATTGATCTGTTCAGCTGCTTTGAATCTATTCCTGCTGGGAAAATTTGCTCTCAGTAGGCATCCTCCAGAAAATTGTCAGTCCTGCAGCAAGAGAGGTGAACAACAATTTTTAAATGTTTATTATTCTTATTATTTTAATCAAAAGAGTTGAATGTAGAATAGTCTGCTTGCTCAGTTGTATGAGTAATGTTTTGGGGTGGAGGAGTGCTTCCCCAAACAGCTTGGATGCTGTTCTTCTCTTTCCTCTGTTGGAGAGGGCAAGTTCTAGGGAAGAAGGTGTCTTGGGAGCAGAGAGGAGCAGTTTCAAAATCCCAGGGTACACTAGCATGGTAAAGGCTAACACAGAAGAAATTACTATGAAAAGAATAAAGCAAGGTGCTTTCTTCTGCCTGTTTTATACCATTGGCATCTTCTAATGAGACAAAACTGGGCATTTCCCCTCAGTTGCATCTTACTTGCAACAGACAGAAGAGGAAAGTAATTTTTAAATGGATACAAAAGTCACAACTTCAGAGAGCACATGTAAACAGTTCCTTGTAGGCATCTATGCCAAGCCTCATGGTTTGGAGGCTGGACTTGAGAAAATCTCTATGACCCTTAGAAACTGGCTGCTGTGGAATGCTTGGGACCACAGTGAATAAAACCAGCTCCCCTTAGACTGCAGCAGCCACCTAATTAATTACCTTCTTTGCAGGAGTTTAGGTAGACCAAGCATTTCAGCATGTTTGTGGTTTAATAATGCATAAATGGGAACACATTGCTCTAGCTGGGAGGTTGAGGCAACTTTGCTCCTCAGGATGATAAATCTTGAAACATCTTCCTTAGATTAAATGTGACAGGCTGCTGGTTCCTTGCTGAATGCTCTGCTTGGTGAGCAGAAGCCCACCCTTTGCTGCCCCTGGAAAGATTGCCTAGTGTTTTATGGGTCTGAGTCTATTCACTTGCTGCAGCTGCCTGAGGCAGTGATGCAGGTGTTGCTCTGCAATTTGAGAGGATGGCTTTAACCTTACAGTCTAAAATTGCTTTTTTTTTTTAAACCAAGATTTGCATTAGTTATTTACCTCAGACAGCTAGTATGCTTTGTTCACACTTACAGAATCACAGAATCATCTAGGTTGGAAGGGACTTCTGGAGGTCATCTAGTCCAGCCCCCTGCAGTGGGCAGGGACATCCCCATCTAGATCAGGTTGCCCAGAGCTATTGCTTTCCCTCTGAAGAAAACAGATTTTACCTGCCTGAAACTTACATATTTGTCACATTTATGTAGACATACAAATTTTTTTGAAAACCTGAATTTTCCAGGGGAGCAGCCAGAATACACTGCCAGGCCACAGTGCCATAGTCATGGTACAAGGACAGATTCTGCCCAAGTCCTGTCCTCTCCCTATGATTCAGTGAGGGAATAGCTGTCAAACAGGAATTTGACAGTTCTAAGACAAATGTGAATTCCTGAGTCTTGGTTCTTGCCACGTTTAACAATTTTTTCCATGATCCTACTGGCCAAACTGCCTCAGCTTGGCAGGGGTGTAAGGCCTGTCAGAGTGTGCTACTGATGTAGATACATACCTGCAGGCTGTCACTTGTGTGATCCAGTCACATCCCAAGGATAGAAGAGATGTGAAAAGGAAAGCTGATATGATGTTTTATTTACTTTTATATACTTATACGTTTTATAGGGACTGTATATATAAAAATATGTAAAATAAATATATATATAGTAAAATTTACATATATATATGTATCATGGTTTTTAACTCTGGAGAAAAACCTTGTCCCCAGCAAAGCTATCCCTGCCCAAGGGTCTCCTCCTTACAGGNCTGTCACTTGTGTGATCCAGTCACATCCCAAGGATAGAAGAGATGTGAAAAGGAAAGCTGATATGATGTTTTATTTACTTTTATATACTTATACGTTTTATAGATACTGTATATATAAAAATATGTAAAATAAATATATATATAGTAAAATTTACATATATATATGTATCATGTTTTTAACTCTGGAGAAAAACCTTGTCCCTAGCAAAGCTATCCCTGCCCAAGTGTCTCCTCCTTACAGCAGGGCTGTCAGTACTGTGAATTCTCTCTAACAGCAGCAAGGCTGAATGCTGGGAAGTGGCTTCCTGCAAAACTGCACACTAAGCACTGATTGCCAGCAGAAGCTGCTGGAGAAGTTACACCAGACTTGGACACGATTTGCTTTGCCTGCTGCAGAATAAATATTTGATAACACACATACACAAAATACAGCATGTCAAAGTTTCTTCCTATTCAGTATTAGCCTGTTAGCCAACATCAAACCTCTGTGAGAAACATTCCCTGATTGTTCCAGTTACAGAGATGCCACTTAGAAAGTCCAAAATTCTTCCATAAAGGAGATTTGGGGGAATTCCCACTTCATTAGCAGAAGAGGGCTTTCAGTTGGTAAAAATACACTGCACTGAAAAACCAGGCAGCTGTGGTTGCACTAACCCTTACTCCTGACAAGCTAGTGGAAAATACAGTTTGATTTGCTCTGGGTGCATTTAACTACAATCCGGATGTTTGGAGGTTTAGCTTTATAGCAGAAGATTTCCATTCCCACTTGAAACAGCACTATCCACTCTCAGCTATTACCACAGTTTCAATTTCTGTTTTCTTTTAAGCTGGACAGTGCTGCTTTAAACCTTCTCTGTTTTCTGTATCAAAATTAACAGGGCAGCAAAGTCTGGTTTTTAGCTTTGGCCAGAGTGTTACGCTGATAAATCATACACAAGTCCTTTTGGCAGGGATTTAACACCACACCTGAATGGGCCAAGTATCTGCAGGGCTTTTTTGAACTTGTCATTTTTCCATTGTCTTGCACACCAGGGATGGTATCAGCCATGCTCTGAGAGTGCAGAGGGGAGCAGCTCTGCCCTGCCTCGTGCTAGTGAAGGTGTGCAACCCAATCCTGTGCTTAAAGCACATCTGGGATCGCTTGGTTCACATTCTTCTACCGGTGAACTTTGCACGTGAGAAGTTACAGCCTGGGAGCAGCATAGAGCCAAATGTGCATGACACTGCTTTCAGCTTAATAAATATGCAAGTGGCAACTCTCATACTCACGTTTTTGTTGCATTGAGTGTAACAGCAGCTTGGTGCCCAGCTCTGTCCCCTGTGTGTGTGTGAGAATCAGTGTGTGATTTTTTTTTCTTGCAGTAGATGAAGCAGTTTTGTTTTCAGGAGACAACTTGATCCTTATGGTCACTTCCAAAGGCAGGGTGTAAGTTTTACCCAAGACTTTTGTGGTTGGACTGATTTCAGGAATTGTAGGTAGAGATATGACTCCTTTACCATATGCCATTTTTCATGATTTCATCTTGTGGAGGAACTTCCTTTCACCTTCCATTAAAGCTTACTTTACCCTGAGGCCCTGAGGCATGGACATCACAACTGTCTGTATAAAACAGCTGTGCTGTCCTCCAATTCTGGTGCAACCTGCAACCTTGCTTTAAAACCAACTGCAGTAGCCTGCAGCTAACTTAGATGCATATGCAGTTGAGAACTAGATATCATCTGGTTTCACAATAACACTTTAAAGAAATGAAATGAGCATCTATCAAGAATAAGCGAAGAGTCATCTGGCATTAAAAATTTCTTAAAACTTGTGTCCTAGGACAAAACAGTTCACACACCTTGAAATAGCTTTTTTAAAATAATTCCTTTAAAATCTTTTATCTGTAACAGTGAAATGGTTGCTTAATTTCCATAAATGAAAGATTTCCAAGCATGACACATTTTTCATTCAAAACTCCATTATGGACCTTTTACCTTTCAGGCAGTAGGAGTACCCTCAACTCTGCCTTCTGTATGCTTGGCTCTGGCGTGATGTAACAGGGAATATTGTTGGAAGGCAGTGAACAGCCTCCAGATACAGGCAGGAGATGGAGCAATGCTTTTTTCCAGTATAGAGACAATAAGCTGAGATATGCTCAGTGTCATCTTGGGGAAAAAATAACTCATCTCGACTGAATTTTCTACGCTTGCATCTTATTCACAAAATCATCTCTCTTCCTCAGCCAAAGCCTTGGATTCTGAATGGATTTTTTTTCCTTACTCTGTAAGTAGTCTTAAAATAGACTAGATGATGTTTATTTTCCCGAATTTCCCTAATTAAATGATTTGAAATTAAGTCTATTGATTGCTTGAAGATTTTTATTATGCCAAGGATTATGCAGGGACTGTGCAGCAGAGATTAGGAAGCAGTGCAGAGAGGCAGGGACAACAACTGCAAATCTGAAGTGCTTCCTATGCTGATAAAAGCTGTCAGGGTTGGTTCTTAAGAGCTCTTTCACCAGCACTTCATAGCTTGAGCAGCAGGCAACAGGTGAGCTCAAAAGCTGATGTGGGTTTTGAATCAGTTCATTTTTCTCACTAGTGATCTGAAAGCAATATCAGAATTGGATCCAGAGAGACACTAGAGCCATCAAAGTTTCCTGGGCTGCCCTTTTCTTGTGAAACCTTACACCAGGTTTGTAAGTTTAAAAGGAGCTTTCAGACTGCTAACGACTGGAGAAGCAAATCTTTATTCCTGGCCGGGTTTTTGACACCCTCACAGGTGCTGAGTAACACTTTCCCTGAAATGCTCTCCTCCAGGGAGGAGCCAGGGCTGGCCAAGGCTGCTGTGGAGCTGTCAGAGGCACAGGATTAACAGGTTTTGCAGAAGAGCACATTAAGCTTTTTCAACATTACCCCATGTTGCTCTGCTGCTAAAATTCACCCTCATATCTAACCTCTAGATGAATTTATCAGTCCTGAAGATGAAGATTTGGAAGAATGGAGGAGTGGGGGTTTCAGGTACCTTGCCATCTTTAGTGGATGAAAGAGCTTTCTTTTTCCCCTAACCCAAAGCAAAGAACATCCATGAGGAGCTGTAGTAACAAGGGAGATGTCCTCTCTGGGAGGCTGCAGAGTCAACAGAACAGATCATTTCCATGGTGCAAGCTGCTGGGAACTCCTGCTCCCCGGGGATGAGCCAACTTCAGACAGCTAGGTTGGCCTTCCCATCCCCATGTGATTCCACAGTTCCTGCAGGTGAGCATGTCTCCTCACTCTCCTACAGCCTGGAAACTAGCATGCAGGCAGTTTGACTCATTTACCCAGGAAATCCGCAGGAGAGGCATCAGATGAAGTCACACCCCAACACACACACCCACAGGTTCCAGTGGCACAGCCAGAGTGTCTCTTCTCCACTAAAACCTCTATCACGGGCTTTCCATCACCTGACACCAGTGTGACACTGAATAGCTTCTGATCATGGGCTGAAGAGTGAAAATGTGACTAAAACTTAAAAGTTTTATGATGACAAACTATATACTTACACAGCTGTTATTCCAGCTCCTCCATAGTCATTAATACTGGCCATGATCCTTTCATCAGAGGTTTCCAAGACACACCAAAAGGTGAAAAAGGTGGGCAGACCAGCCCACCTTTCAGGAGGGGACGCTGAAGGAAGGTGAAGTAACTTGCATGCATTGTCTGCACAAATTACCTGCAGAACAGAGCTGAGGATCCTGATGCTCTGAACAGGACCACAGAAGCAGTAGATCACTGCCTCCTGTCACCTGAATCTGCTTCTCTTGGCACCCTCAGTTGACCCTCACAAGACCATGTGAAATGCTAACGTATAGCTTAAAAATCCTTAGGCCACAGTCAATCAGACCCTTCAGAAAAGATGGAGGCCTAAGAGCATGAGAGGAATAAAGGTAGAGAAGAAGATCCTTCAGGAGGGTGAGAGCTGTGGCAGGAGCTGGGAAGGGAGAAGGAGAGCGCAGAGACAGCAAGAACCACTGGCTGATGCTGCTGAAGTGTCATCTTAATTATCCCTGGCAAAAGAACAGTGATTAACATCAATGACTGTGGACAACCTTTATGTAATTACTCATTAACATTTCTAAAATTGCACCTAGCTGCTACAGCAATACATGCTTTATAGATTCATCATGTTGAAGTCCAGAAAGAATCATTAGGTTGTCTGTGCAGACCTGTGTGCATTGCCAGCCACTATTACACTGCAGAAATCAGCACTGGAGGCTTGTGCTTGGCTTTCACGTACTTTCCAGAAAGGGCATTTGGGGATACCAAGCGATGTACAGTCTGCCCCATCCCTTGAGATGTTGATCTGATTTGGGGTCAATCCCATGCCCCATCTCCAGGTTAAAATCCATGCTGGCTGCCTTCAGTTTGTATTTATGGAAATGGTACCCTCAGCCCAACAGGGGTGGAGAGGGACAGGAATTCTCTGTCCCCATCTCCTCTGTGCGGGAAGAGGAGAGGCAACCCAGTTAAAGGTTTCCGCATTGTCCATCTGTGCTCCCTCTTCAGACATGAGTCCAACCTGCCAAAGGCTGCCATTGGCCAAGAACATTAACCGAAGTCCTGTGAATAGTAATTTCAAATAATGGATTAATTAGAGGAAATTGTGTTCTGCTTGCAAATGTCCTGCAAGCAGTAAAATGGAGCTAAGCCTTCCAGCTACACAATTCATTGCGAAACATTGGCTCTGCTGGGTTTTACAACAAGAAAAGGACATAGTTCTTCTCATCTACTGATTTTAGAGACCATTCCCAATTACATGTAACCCAGCAAACCCTGTTTCTTTTCCAAAAGGAAGCTGAAAAACAAAATCCAATAGTAGTGTGTGATCAGAGAAAGACTACTAGATGACCACTCTGACCTCCTGCCCACTGTGGGTGATCCATGCAGGCACCTCCATCTCCACACATGGAGAGCCCCTGCACATCACAGGAACAATCTAAGGCTCAGGAGTTCAAAAAAAATAGTGTTTCTGCTTTCACAGGTGAAGCACCATGTGGTTATTCTGGCACCCACAGCATGCAAGGAGAAAGTAGGAAAATAAGAAAGGGGATCTACACTGAAATTCATCACCCTGGGATGCCTAAAGGGGCACCTGAGGAGCCAACCCAGTGCAGCTCACCAGTAGGGAAATCAGAGCTGGGGAGTCATGAAGGATTCATGGGACCAAAGCAAGCACTCACAATCCCAGGGGATTGGAAGACATACAACTCTCCCACTCGTGGCCTGCTGCTGCAGGTGAGTGTAAAGGGAAAGGGTGTACAAGGAGGAGGAGGAGGGAACATGGCACAAGGTCTTACTGAGAACTAGAGAAAAAGCTGACATTAATTCCTCAGCTTTGGATTAATGTAACAGTTTGGACTTCAGAAATAATCAATAGTCTTTCTGCTAGTGAAGTATTCCATTCCCAGCAGTTTCACAGGGAGTTTGAGGAGGATTATATATTTATGGTTTCCCATTTGAAAGACTTTTAGCAGGTTTACCTCAAACATATGGATCCTATTTTAGTTCTTTTGTTTTAGCACTTAATGCTTATGAAATTGCCAGTTAATGACATCCATGCCTAAACCATGTTGCTTTTTAAAGGAAAATATCCACCAAAGGTTCATGTTCATACTTACCACTTCTCAAGTACAGCAATGAAAGTTTTAAGAGTCTTGTTACCTACTGTGTCTGGGGAGGGGCGGGGAACACCGATCAAATAATGAAATTACAAATAGGGGCTTAGATTAAAGCCCTGTCTCAAGGCAAAACCATCCCACCAACAGGGCACCTCAAGGCTGGATGTGGGTTTACCCTGGGGATGGGTGCAGGGAAGCTGGGGCTAGGGGAGGACCCTGGGGCAGGGTAGATGGTACCATGGTTGGGTGCAGGGGGATGAGGCTGGGTGTGGGGGCATCTCGGAGCTGGGGGAGAGAAGGGAGAACCCCAGGGCGATGCTCACCTGAAGGACAGACACATTCCCTTCATCCCCGGCCTCTGGCTGACCTGGAGCAGCGGGAGTTAACGGGGCCCCTTTGGCGCTGCCTGGCTGGGCAGACCCCGGGGCACCCACCGCCCGGGGCCGGGTGGGTACAGGAGGGGGAACGGAGCGGAGCGCGCATGTTGCTGAACGCCGCTAATCACCCTGAGCCTTTAATTGTCCTGCACGTGAGGACGAGCCTCCTCACTTCAAAAGAGTGTGGGAAATTCTGATTAAAAGGCTTTTTTTGCCCCCTTGGGATCGACACCTTCTTTGAAGCCCTTCCAAGCAACAATGCAAACGCACTCACCGCCAAAGGACCTTATCTGTATTTTAAGTGACTTTAATTTCTCTTCCCCCCTCTCTTGCTCTCTTCCCCCTCTTCTCCTTTCGGTTTTGGAAACACCTGGTAAGTTGTAAAATGATTTACGAAGTGAAAGTGTTAAATGAGGCCACCAGCTGTAAGACTGACAGAGCTTTATGAGTTTTATTAGGTGCCCTATTATGGAAAATAAACTTTAATCCATCCATAAAAACAGAATCTGAAAAACATATTTGCCCTTGTAGTCTGGAACACTGAAGGCATTCTTGTGAGACGCTGGGCTTTAAAGAGATTAATTTTATTGAGACAGACACAATACACCGGTAGGACTTTGATACAGAGTCCGTGAATAGCTGCCTGTGCACCCAAGGCTATTTTTCATAGGGCAGAGACATGTTTGGACACACACCTCTTGGGCATACAGTAAATTTCTGGCCCGGTGGCACACGTCTGCCACTTTAATTAGCAGGTATTTAAGTGGAAATTAATGGCCGAAGGAGAACCCTTTTTTTTTTTTTTTTGAGACGTGATCTCCGGTAGATCTTGATATTATTATTATGATTACTATTATTATTTAAGATAACTATGTGTCCTCGAGATTGATGTCGATATTTTAAGGTGTAAAATCGAGCTAATCCTGCTGGAAGTGAGTAACCTAAACGCACCACCAGGTTTAGAGCGGAGGAGCTGCCGCGACCCTGCGCGGGCATTGCGCGGCCCTGCGCGGCCGTTCACCCTGGAAGGTGCAGCCGCAGCCAGTGGCGTAGAAAATTGCAGAGTAATTAATGCTTTATTTTACTATCGCCTTAAATTCTCTGTGGCCGAAAGGAAATAGTTTACAAATTCTTTTCAGAGCCTCAGACGTGACTGTTCCGTGCAAGGGGAGAGGTGTCGATCAAACCCAAATCAAGTTTATCCCGACCAAGCCTTTTGACATAGGAGATCATTCGGATTTAAAATGCATCCCTGTGAGTTACAGCTAGCCCTCGGGGCGCTAGATGTGCTGGGCCAGTAAACCGGTAACTAACCGCATTGTCCCTAAATGTCACCTCCAGCCGGAGCCACCTGAAGCTCTCCGTGATGGACAGCTTTTCCTCCGTGTAGTCCCATGCCAAAATCTCATGGCATCCCCCAGCCTGTGTTTCAGGGACCGGATTTTTATAGAAGCTCTTTGGAGAGACCTTCTTGCTCCGTTCCATGCTGCTCCCACGTGAAAAGTTAAAGCGGGTTTGTAAAAAAGGATTGTGTGGTGGTGTTTGTTTTGAACAAATAAACACACAATGTATTTAAAAAAAAAAATTTAAAAGGAAAAAAGAGTGTACAGGAGTGGGGAAGCTCCTCGTTTTGGAGGTCTTTGCCTTCCAGAGCTCTACGGGGAAGCAGCAGCACCCAGGATGCGGGAGGATGCGGGAGCATAGGCTCCGGCGGGTCCCTGCGCCCCTCTGCGCGGCCCTACGCGAGAGCGGGAGCCGAGGCGCCCGGTAATTCATTAGCGGGGATGAATTGCCAGCCGTGGCCCCGAGCTGGTAGGGATGAGCCAGTGATTATATTTAAATTCGCTATAATTGATTTGAGGAAGAGCTGTAGTGACAAGGATGAATTGATCTGCAAATTTATTGGCGAGATAAATCCCGCAGTTATCGAAAAGCCAGAGCGTCGGTGCCGGGGCTACTGCCGGAGGGGTGCAGGTGTTCCGATCCTCGGCAGCAGGAAGGGACTGGGGATCCCCCACCCCTTTCTACCCACCAGAGCTCCTCGCTCGATTCCTCCCCTGTACCGAGCGAGGTGCTCTTCTCAGAAAGACCCACACCAGTGTTAGATATTGTAAGGTGGCTGCAGCACCGAATTAAATCCCGATTAAAAACCAGTTCCTCAGTCCTTCCACCCAGAGCACTGGAAACCCCTGGCCCAGGAGAGCCCAGCATCCCCTTACAGATCGCTCATACATCTCAAGTACAAAACGCCGTTTATTTTCCACCCCCTCGCACAGGTAGGGGGGATGGGGCTGAGGAATAATTTAGCATGCATAAGTAGAAGTTGGGTAGTTTGTTTGGGTTTTTTTTTTATAAATATGATATACAAAAATAAAGACAGTATTGAGATTTCCAGCAGTTTTAACGTTCATGACATAAACAGTTTTCCCAATATATAGTAAGAACAAAACATTTCCAATATTCAGCAAAAGGAACGAGCTTTCAGGGGGGCAGGGATGGGGGACGCTCAAGTTTTGTCTGATTTTCAGTCAATAATAACACTGTATTCGCAAATCCTCTTCCCCGCCCGGCATGCGGAGGGTCCTTTTCTTCATACCCCTCCAAGCAGGGAGAAACTGGAAGGAGGAGAGTGGGGCCGGTGCCGACCAGGAGCAGTGGGGCTCCCCCCGGGGCTGGACGAGCAGAGCCCGCAGCTGGAGGGAACGCAGCGTGCGGGGGCTCACTGGGGCTGTGCCGGTGCTCCGTGTCGGCCCCGGGGCTGCGGGTCCTCCTCGTCCGCCTCGGAGCAGTCGGAGGAATGGTAGGGGCAGCATCGCCCAGCCACCGCCGCCGCCTCCTCTTCCTCCTCCTCTTCTTCCTCATCTTCGGGCTCGCTGTCGGGCAGCTCCCTCATCCTCCTCCCGCCACTCTTCTCCGGGGCGGGCAGCAGCAGGTCCTCATCCCCCTTGTCCTCACCACCGCCCCCCTTCTGCTTCTCGGCTTCCTGTGCCGCTTGCTCCTTCGCCTTCTTGCTGCGCTTCCACTTCATGCGCCGGTTCTGGAACCAGATCTTCACCTGGGGGAGACAGGAAGGGACACACACATCACCTCGTCCACCAAAGCCCCCGAAGGCAGCATCCTCCGTTTGCCCCGCGGGGACACACACTCACCTGCGTCTCGGTGAGCATCAGCGACGTTGCTACCTCGAAGCGCTTAGGCCGGGAGAGATACTTGTTGAGCTTGAACTGGTGCTCTAGCTCCAGCAGCTGCTGGCTGGTGAAGGCCGTGCGGGGCCGGCGGCACTTCCCTAGCAGGTTGGACTGTGCCTGGGCTGGGAAGGGAAAGGAGGGGAGTGAGTGTGGAGTCACTCCACCGCGGCCGAGCATTCCCGGAACCGGGCGGGAAGCAGGGAGGCAAGGGAGTATGGTGAGGAGAGGGGAGACTGGAGCAAGGGTGGATAGTTATCCACCGGATCACGGACCGAAAGAGGGATCGCCTCCAGGCCACCAAGCCCCTGGGTTTCTCGGCTTGCACAGGGTCAAGGGATCTTCCTCAGGGACCAAAAAAAAACCCAACCCCCAAAAAACAACCACCAACCAAAGCCATAATTGAATTAAATCTTTTAAATAAAGAAAAATGTCTCATGATTTCCCAAGAGCCTAACAAATGCGAGACAATAAAACGGAGCCAGGGATCGCGGCGAACGGGTACTGGGCTCTCCTGGGAGCAGCAATTTGCTCCATTCAATGCTTTAGTTAAACCTGCCACACTCCCAGCCCGCCCATCCCCGTTTAATTAACGGGATTGCAGGCGAGCACCCCTCCAGTGGGCCGGGCTCGAGGCCTGCTCCGTGGGCAGCAAGCGCCAGGCACCAGCCGTTCCTCAGAACGTAAAGCAGCAGTGAGGGATGGAAAAGGGCCTTGGAAAGGAAAAAAAATCGGCTTGTTTTCCGCATTCAGAAATTATTAAAATCAAAGATTGTATTGGGAAAAAAAAATTTTTAAAGCGCCAAAACACAGATGGACAGAAAGGAAGGCAGTGGGTGTACACTGAGCCCTTCGCGGGGCCCTGACAGCCGCCAGAGATGCGACGCGGCAGCGCTAGCTGATCATTTCTCAAAGTATTGTGGCAATTCGGCATATTTAGTTTAGAAAACGTAAACGCTTCGGAGGGGCTGCTCTCGCTGCCCGGCCGCGTTTAGACACAGCTCGCTAAAGCTAGCAGCAAGAGAAAAGGACAGTGTCCGCTGCCGGACAGCAGCACCCAGGAGATTTTCTCACCGCGGTGTGATTTTCCGAGGCTACATTCTCGTTTCTCTCCTGTTATTTATTCCCCCTCTGCACCTTGTTTGAGAGGCAAGGCTCTGACAGCTCTCCTAATTATTTTTTTCTTCCTGAATGTTCTAGTCTAAACAACCCCAATTCGAGAGAAAACAATGGACTTTTGTCCGTGAATGTGTGTGCAGAGTATGAGAGGAGAGGCGGGAAAAAAAAAAAAAAGAGAGCAATTCTTTTCCTGGCACGATTTTCGTAAAACTACACCTCCGGTATTGTTAAATCGGCCATTCCCACAGAGAGCTCACACCTCCGAAAATGATCTTAGCCTAAACCAGATGCACACAAGGTCTCCACTGCCGCCAGGCCTACTGCTCAGCAACGTGTCTTTGCTGGACTCTGAGTTGTATCTCTGGCTTCATGCAGCATTTCAGCCTTCCCAGCTCCCAAACCTAAACTCTTCCAATTCTATATATTTCATGTCTATTCATTATCCCCAGGGAACGGTGACGCCCAGATTTTCGGCTAACGTTAGACCCTCTCTCCACTCGTTTGCCCAGAGGAACCTGCCAAGATTATTATAAGCCCATTTCCAAGGAAAGATAAATAAAATTAAGAGCGGTACTGAGTGATGCGGACCTGCCACCCTGCTTTTGATGATACACCCATACTCGGCTTTGAGGGAGAAACTATGGGGGGCCCTGCCCCACTTTGTCCCTACTGTCCCCCAATCTCCCCTCCCTAGCGGCTTTTTCACCCCACGGGAAGCGAGAAAAGGCATTTGCAACGGCAGGAAGATATTTCCCACCTTCCTCCTTAACCTGGCCGTAACAAAGCAGGCTAGTATCAGCTTCACAAGGGCCGGGAATGGCAAAACGACCCACACCCCCTGCTCTCCATCGCAGATCGCCGTTTCCGCCTTCTAATAAAACTTGTATTTAAAAAAAAAAAATAAAAGTCGGCCCCGTTTTAAATCTGCAGCATGTTCAGGCGGGGCAGGGAGGGGTTTTCTTCTGCCTAGGAATGATGAATCTCCCGGTAGGCCCCTGCATCGGGGTAAGGAAGGGATGCGGCTCCGGGGCAAAGGGAGGCAAATACTCACAGTTGAAATCGGGCATCTTGGGCAGGATCATGCCGGCGGTGGAGGCTCGCAGCCACTGGTCCAGCTGGAAGGTGCCGGCGCTGAGCTTGATGGGGTCGGCGGCAGGGTGGGATGGGTGCGCTCCCTGCACTTGGGAGTAGGAGTAGGAGAGGGCAGGATGCTGCCCGCCCAGCGCTGAGTAGCCGTACACGGGATGCCCGTAGAGAGCGGCCTGCGCCGGCATGCCCGGCCCGCCGGGCGCCGCGGGGTGCAGTCCCAGGGCCATCCCGGCCGCCGAGGCGTGGTGATGCGGATGTGCGCCGGCGCCGGTCCCGGGCAGAAACCCGGGTTTGGGGACCAGGGCGCAGTGAGCGGCTAGGAGGCGCGGCGGAGAGGGGCTGTCGGTGCGCAGGCAGTCGGCAGGGCCGCCGGTGGGATGCTCGGAGGAGGATGAAGAGGATGAGGAAGAGGATGAGGAAGACTGCGGGCTGCCGCTCCCGCTGCTGCTACTGCCGCTCAGCGAGGTGACCAGGGCCAGCGGCGCGCTCTGCCCCGCTGCCGCCTTGGGGGGGTCGACAGCCAGCAGCGCGTCGATGCGGAAATTTTTTGATTTTTCCATGGGAGCGCCAGCGGGCTGGGAGGCGGCGGTAGGGAGGGGTGGGGAAGCGCGGTGCGTCGGGCGGCCCCGGGCCGGCCCCGTCTCCCGGCGGCAGCGGGTGGCAGTGCGGCCGCGATCGGTGGCTCGCNGCCTGCCATTGGCCACACCGCCCACTTGTCATGGCGGCCCACCCCCTCCCACTCCTCCGCCCCCCTCCCCACAGCCCCGCGGACTCCGGTGAGCGTACTGGGGGCTAACGGGAGGGGGAGGTCCCGTAAACGGACGGAGAACCGGCTGTCTGTAGGACCGGCCCTGCTTTGCCGGCCGAGGTTACTCTCGCCGCGTGTTCAGTGACAGTTTTCCACCATTCCCGCACACAGTAAATATTTGCCATGAACGCGCCGCAGACCGCGTGTAGCGAGTCGGAAAGAATAAACACCTGTGGGTCAGGGAGTCAAGCCTGCCACCAACCTCGGTTTTGTCAACAGCGTTATTAGACCTGCTTATCTAAGGCAAACAGGCCCGAACAGAAAAGGGAAAGAGCAGGGCAGGGGTGGCTCCTTCACCAGGGTCTAATTTCCCTGGGGGGGCTGCGGGGACCTCCGCAAGGGCGGTGTGAGCGGAAGGTCAGGCTGCGGCATGAAGCGCTGCCAAGGTAAACACGCTCTCCCTTCAAAAAGCCTTAGCCAGCCCCGGGGAGAAGGCACTCGGCTGCGGGAAATGTCTGTTTCACGGCCGCGTCGCTGTGAACCTCCCACCACGGGAGAGGGCACTTCGTAACCGGGGGGCAGGGGGGCTGTGCCCCCAGGGCTGCCTGTGATTCTGGG
Organism: Bucco capensis; assembly: GCA_013396975.1. Lineage (NCBI taxonomy): Eukaryota > Metazoa > Chordata > Aves > Piciformes > Bucconidae > Bucco > Bucco capensis. Next base: position 1,016,851 of record VWZO01016725.1, on the reverse strand, counting down.
GTGGAAAAACTAAAAGCAATGAAAAGGGAGGAGGAAAAGGTGGAAAAACAAAAAAAGGAAGAGAGTGGAAAAAATAAAGATGAGTCCAAGGCAATCAACAAAATATCCGATAACTTTGCTGCTGGTCCCTTTCTCGTCACTACTCCGTGGGCAGAAAGAGGAAAGAACCTCTGCAGAGTATCCGCAGGCATAGACAGGCTCTGTGCCCTGATACTTCCCTTCTCTCCTGTACCAACTTATTATTTCCCTTGACCTCCCTGTTTGGAGTCTCCAGACACACTCGCACAGCAGACACATAGACCTAAACAGGACATTCACACAGAAACAAGCAGGACAGACACACAGACAAACAGACATGAGCAGGCAGACACACAGACACAAGCAGGACAGACTCACAAACAAGCAGACACACAGACGCACCTGTACAGGCCAGGCACGACCTCACAAGGCAGCCGCTGAAGCGTGGCACAGCAGAGCCACGTGCACGCAGACAACACCCGCACACAGGTGTGCCACACACCAGCACACAGGTACAGGCAAAACAGATGCTTCCAGACCCACACAACCGCTGCTCCTGACAGGAAGCCCTGCAGACGCTCCCAGGAAGGGCACGGGAATCCGAGTCGCAGGATTAGTTTTATGAACCACTTCAATTTTACCGGGCCACCGGCGGGCTCCAAGCGGCCAGGGAGGCCCCAGGGCTCGCTGCCCGCCGCCGGGGCTCCCCAGCTGGCCCCACGTTTCCTCTTGGTCGTCACTTCGGGCCCCACGCAAGGGCAGTCTCAGCGAGTGTCCTGAACTGCGGCTTGTCCCTATGACCCACTCCAGAGGCGGCGAGATACTGGATCCGTACCCGGCTCGTCTTTCCCTGCAGGGCAGTGGGTCAACATACTTCGATGCATCGTGGGCAAAGGGGAATGTCCATTCCCGCTGGAAACAGGGACGCGGCTGTCACTGGACAGAGCCAGTGCCAGATCCCGATGCCTGGCGGTGCTAGAGGTGTGCGGAGGCTTCCGTGGAGCGGGTTGTTCGGCACATACAGAGACTATTTTGCGGCCCACTACCTCCTCTCAGGATGGGCTCAGGCGGATCGTCCCGACCGGGTACCCCGCGCCTCCCGGCCCGGTGCACGTACGCATCGTTTGGCTGATGGACATGTGGAGGAAGCCCCCCACATACACAGTTTCCTCGCCACCCGCAAGCTTCATCTCAGCAGAGCAGGCCCCGAGAGCGGGTGACACAGCCAGGAACCTCCATTCACTTCCCGGAGCCCTACGAGAGCTCCCCAGCCCGGCCTCCACCCGCCGGGGCCGCTCGCCTTGACCCTCCCGATCGCTCCCAGAGTGCCTCCCGCCTGGGTGGGTGGGGGGAATTTAGTACTTTAAGAAAGATTTCGATCACTATTTTTCCCCTTTTATTTTTCCCCTTTCCTTCTTTTTATCCTTTTTACCCTCCTTTAAATTATTTCGTCTTCACCCCTCCTGCTCTGTTCCGTGTGATCCCCCCCCGCTCCAGGTGCCACAGGGAAGCCGGACCGGCTGAACTCCTCGCGGCTCCCGCACCTGTGTTGATCCAGTATATTGCCCGGGAGCCAACAATGCGCGGTTATCTCGGCGGAGATAACGCAAGGAGCGCGTTCCCCGACACCTCCGGGTGGTCCCCTTTCAGCGGACCCCCTTTCCCTGGCCGTGGGCAAACAGATGCCTATCTCGCCTTTTGAAAAGCAGGATTGAGGGGTGGGGTGGGGGTGTTGCGGGCAGGGGGCGGCGTAGGGCCGTGGGGTAACCCCGGGAGGCTGTGGGCTGCCTAGTGGTAACGGTGGAGCACCCGGAGCCCAGCGCTCCGCTAGGGGGGTAACTGGGGTGGTGTGAATTAGCTCCTCCAAGCTGGTCTCCCCACACCGGCCGGTCCTCCGAAGCCGTTACAAACCGCGGGCTCAGGGCCAGCGTTATTGCCAAAAACACATATTACGCCGCGACATTCTGTAAATGAGATAATGATACATAAACCTCCCTGATAAATGTGACATCCTCGGGATGTCTCCTCTAAATTAGCCGCCTGCATTGACTGCTAATAATGGTGAGTTTATGAAAGCAATTTCAGTGCAAAAAGCACAGGGTCTTCTCGGTCTAATCAGCCTGCCTCTCCTAATGGATGAGGGGGTCAGGCGGAGAATTATTGACACTCTGCTGCCCTTAACCTGTTTCCCAATAAAGCTGATTAGTTTTTGTCAATTCATCAGCTAACCACTCTCGCCGCGACTGCATCAAAGCCGTATTTGCTCAGGGGAAATCAACAAGTCACAGATCAGATCCATTACGGAACGGCTCTGGCTGCAGGCGGATCTCGCGGAGGGGCTGCGGGTGGCCCCAGGTATGGGGGGGGAGGGGGTTGCCGGCTCTTCTGGGGTGAAAACGAGCCCCTCCGGCTACTCGGGCTGTACAACCAGCTTTAGGTACTTGGAAAACGTCTATGCGTTGTCAGAGTTTGTTCTTTCGCCCGGGAAAAGAGACAGGGACTCCTAGGAAAGGACACACAGGGATACATGAAGGGCTTCGGGCTGGTCACAATGCGGCTGGGTCCTCGTCCCGTCTAGGTGCTTCTGGGTGACAGCCTCCGTCTCAGGAAAAGGGCAAGTAATGCACTCCAAGATAACAGTCCTGGAGAGAAGGTGTGCAAACGGACTGCCCAAAAAACCCCTTTCTTCACCCAAACCCTCGCATTTGGGGGAAAAGGCTGTCACTGCATTAGGAGGTCGGGTGGTTGTTTTTTTTTAGTTTTGTGTTGTCTTGCTTTTCCTACAAACAATCTTCCAAAGTTTTCCCTGGTTCTCGTTGGACTTCCTTTCAGATAAAGTCAAGCAAAAATTACGAATTTATTTCTACTACTGCTGCAATCCTTGCAGCAGACGCGGTTTGTCTGGAACAACGAAAGCTTGACAGTTTTTGTTCATCCACAAGAAAACAACAGAAAGCCCACCAAGTGTACGCTGCCCCTTTAAGCCTCGACCGACAGCATCTCAGTCCACCCCCCTTCAATTTAATTTCATTAAAACAGAGCATGAATATTTCTATTAAACCTAAAATGAAATATGAAGCCATTTAGACTCTGCCTGCACCAATCACCCAGATTTATGACTTTTATTCATCACATCAAGAGCTGGGAAAAATGAATTTTCTTCACCCAGGAAGGAAATAAAAACCCTGCCTTGGTCATTTCCAGAAAGCTGTTAATTTGCCCATGTGGTAATTACTTTCACAATTAACTAAAATACAAATCAACCTGACAAATTGGGTTAGTTTATATATTAATTAGCCAGTTTAAATTTATTCATTATGAAAAGACAATTTAAGAGGACCTCGGGTGTCTGTTTTATCGCAATAAATTATTGTTAGGAAATGGGGGCTGATAAAATATAACCATATTTGAGGACACCGCATAGACGGGAGCTGCCGCTGCGCCACTCTGCGCGGTCCGAAGCGCGGCTCTCCGCGGGGGAGGGGGTGGAAATGGCATCGCGGAGGAGGAGGAAGAGGGCCAGGGCCGTGCCTCCCTTTCCAGCTGCGCTGATTTAACACTCCATCGATAGGATCATTCGATGCCTTTTAGCTTGTGATCTTTATAAATGTCCCGCTATTAAATTAGAAAATGATTCTCTCCTCGTTTAATTGTATTCTTTCGTTTCTTATTTCCAATTAATTAGTCCTATCGACGTTGCAATATTTTAAATGACTGGAGTCCGTTTACAGTTTAAAATATATGGGTCAGCGCATGCAATTTTAGACTAGGCAGAACTATATAATGTGGGTTTTAACTACTCTTCTCTCATACGTCTTAAACATCTGCCTGAATGCATCACAGGGAAGCACCACAACTTACGTGCTCGGGACCTGCCATGCCGCGGTCCTTCCGCGCCCCGCGAAACACCTCCCGCGCAGCTTCTTCCCCGGGCACTGCATGGAAACGGACGGTTAGGGACAAACCGTGTGGGTTTGGGCAAAAGCTTGGTAATTTTTGTATGGGGTTTTTTGGTGTGTATTTTTTTTATTTGGTTGGTTTTGTTTGTTTTGATTTTGTTTTGTTTGGTAGGGTTTTTTGGGTGAGTTTTTGTTGTTGTTATTGTTTTTTCTCACATCTGAAAGAGCCGTGAGAGCTGTCCAAAATGACAGGATAGATAACGCAGGTCATCTCACTTAAATCTTCTCCAGGGTCACCCTGCCCATGGTGCAGCCCCTCCTCCTAAAAGAAGCCAGATGCTCTAAGCAGTCTCATGAGCTGGGCTGGCTCTGTCCCCGTGCTGTGAGTCATGGGGGAATCCCACAGCCCATGGGGGCTTCGTGTTTCCAAGGCTGAAGGACACGTTCAGCTCCCTAGGAGCAGGCTGATTTCGGGTTCAGGGCTGGCACTGAGGGGAGCAGGTCAGTGTGGCTGAGATGTGACAGTGTGGAGGTGTGGCAATGTTCTGCTCCCTGCTTCCCCTTCCTCCCGGCACTCCCCCTTGGTGCAGATGGACACAAACAGCCCAGGTCTCTTGGCTCCTCATCTCTTAGCTGGTGCCTCCTCCCTGCTCCAGCCCACCTCATCCTACCCTTCAGCTTGGGAGGGCTCGGGGGCTGCTGCAAGGGCTGCATGTCTCAGATACTGTGACTGTACACAGGTATGTGGGACATGGTTCATCCTGATGGGCTTTCTGGGTGGCCCTTCACTGTCCTGTGCTTAAACACCTGGGACAGAGAAGTCACCTCCCACCCAGATTGAGGGTAAGGTTGAACCTCTTCCCGATATCTGTGGGCTTAGGCAGAGAAAAGCTGGATGCAGAGTCACCCCTGTAGTAGGCAGAGTTGCACTTTGCCATCCCTAAGTCACCTTGTGTCACTGGTCCCTCCAAATGTAAGTACTTCAGGAGGACCTTGGTTCTGTAGATCTTGGAGCTTGCCTTGAGCTTCCGAGATTCAGGTGGTCCCACCCTCAGTCTCCAGCCCTGCCTCCACAGAACTCCCTCTCCAACCAGGCAAAGCTTCTTGCAATTGGTTTTAGAAGAATTATTTTGAGAAATAACAGATCCATGTGGACAGAGTGGGATACCTGCCACCTCTCCAAGAGATACATGAAGACTCTCTTCACCTTCATGCTGTTCAACTCTGGGACTGTTTGGGCCTCTAATGTGCATGCCAGAGGAATAACATAAATGTCAGGGAGGATGAAAGATGAATAATAAGGTTAGATTAATAATGTGACAAATACTATGTATTCCTGGCCTGGGCTCCAAAGGTCTTTCCTATCCATGATAGGCTCAGAAAAAGCACCTACTGGGGTAAAATCTAAATGTGAGCCTCTCCCACTGTTAATGGTATCAAATCTTGTTGTACTAACATTAATCATGGCAAGTTCTTCTACAATTTAGGAGATTGTAATATGTGATTCCATAAGACTCTCACAGTGATTTAGCATTGATTAATGTCCGTTCATAAAATGTTATAAAACTTACTTCTCTTCCATTGTAGAGCCCCAAACCACACTGCAGCCAATATTTCAAAACCTTGTTAATGTAACTGCTAATTTCAGAGGATGATGGTGATGATTATGGTGTACATGGGCTTGTGCAGAGGGGTCTGCAGTGGGGGCAGGAAGAGGTTATAGAAATTATTTCCAAAGCAGAAAATTGCTGTCTGGTTTAAATTATTTCAAGTGTTACATGCTTATTCTGCTGTGAATTCAGATTCACATTAGAGCTGCTGAGGATTTAATCAGGATATTAAAGTGCCTGACTCTGAATGCTCAAAGAATCAAATAATTTTGGTGATAAAACCCACAGGATTTGTACCTGTGGCTTCTTCATTCCCTCATAGCATCTGACCACCTTCCACTCTCAGTGACCTAGCTGCTCTGAAGATATTCATAGATACAGTTTGCTTTCACTGTATTTTCTGGAGGCAGGAGGCTCTGCTTGGCACAGGGCCTAGTACAAAATAACTCATGCTTTTTATTTCCCTTTTTTCCATCTTTTTTTTAAGACACATACCAGGGATTGCGATATGCATGCATAATGTTATGTGACCCAGGAATCATGCTCTTGCAAAAAAAGATCAAATTAGTGAAGCAGGGAGGAGACTGCCTGACTAGTGAAATGTTTAGAGAACTAAAAAAACCAGGCTGAAATCTGACATCTGTATAAAAAACAATATATAATAGGAACTTCAGCATTTGGTGTTTTAGTATACATAATTCAGCTACAGATAATAGATAATACAGAGTTCACAGGATCACTTGATGGGAAATATATTGATAATACAATCTTTCTTTGCAAAATATATGCAATGATTGCAGTTTTGGTTTAATAATAAATTTAACTTTGAAGATTCATTTGATTCAAACCCCTGCTTTTTCTAATGGCATTCAGAATTATTAATATCTGTCTAGCCAGCTAAAGAGGTTTTTAAAAGAGTATGCTGGGTGTTCTGCAATTTGAGTAGCCATCTGCCCTTTATTAAAACTCCATTAACCTTTACATTAAAATACATTTAAAATGCAGACACACTGAAAATATCAAACACAAATAAAATAGATAAATGTAAGTGACTTCTTTGCCTTACTGGCTTATTTGTGCAGAACGTGGCAACTTGTTGTGGCACCTATAATTTTCTGGGGGTAAATAACACTCTGTAGCATTAATTTTCCCATGTTAAGGATAGGAAATAATTACAGGAAGATAATGGAAGTAATAACATCTTTGATAAAGAATTTTAGACCATGATCTTGTTTATAGAAGGCTAGAAAATCATTTAAAGTTCGTATGATCAACTTCAGAACCAAACGGTTCATTTTAAGAGCAGAACCAATTAGCTCTGCTCATGCAGCTCTGATAATCACAGTGGAGATATTTATGTGGTAGAATGATTCATGCAAATAAAATGATTGAACATTTTCTGAAAATATTCAGATATGTTGTCAATATAAAATTCCACACAGTTCCTGTAGATGCTGCTGCATTGTTCCCTTGAGCCTTGTGCTGCTTCCTCTCTGTAAGGAGTGAGAGATATGCTGCATTTTCCCTGCCTGAATTATTGCTGCTACTGACAGAGCTGCTGATTTTGTCTGTGAATAAATACGCCTAAAATACCCCTTCTAAGACCCGTTTTTACTTGCTTTTAATTTCACCACATTTGATCAGTGTGTACTGGAATTCCTGAGCTAAATTATCTACCTGCTTTGTCTTTTTTTGAAGGCAGTAAAAACGGCTCAGCCATTTCCGAGAGGCAGGTTAAGAAATAATGTCACCGTTTTGCCTGGCTTAAAGTGTTTCCAGTGAGGGTGCTTGCATACCCGTTCAGCTGTGATTTACAGCTGCAGCTGGTGTGGATCAGGCCCCCCTGGCATGGGGCACTCCTCCTGTCATCGACCCCACAAACCCAGCCTTTGGCCAAATCATAAAACTTTCAGGAGTGGCTCCTCTGTGAGCTCTGCAGCCTCCTCAGCTGCATTTCCCAGGGACTGCCTTTGCTCCAGAGATAACCCTGGTCAGCTTCTGTGCAGGGTTTTCCTCCCTGCCATTGCTTATTCCGCCTCCCATGGGCTGCAGCAGCCAGTACCGGAGGAGTGAGACCTCAGATTCAATCTCAGCAAGGGAAACAGGCTGAGGAAGGAGCTGGTGGTGGGATGGAGCAGGGTGAGAGATGCTCACTGAGCATCGTGGGTACTGCACCTGCAAGGAGGGCTGTGGAGCTGGACCTTAGGGAGGCAGGTGGGGGCACCTCAGAGCCAGAGGTGCTGGGAGCAGAGAGGGTGTAATGGGAGGTGAAGAGGGATGGGGAGGATGAGGCTGGGTAAGGGGTCCAGGACTGCGATGCTGGGATGGGGAGGGCGAGCGAGGAAGTGAGAGGCAGTGTCTGGAGAGCACCACGCAAGGAGTGCGGCAGGGTGGAGAGGGAGAGGTCAGCAGTGCTCAGTGCTCTGTGTGATCAGCTGCTGCTGCCCTCAGCAGATGCTTGCAGAGGAATTTCGGACAGTCCTAGGATCAAATATTCTCATTTTCATTGCAGAGGTGACTTTGTAAAAATTTTACATGGCAAAGCATTTCAATCCAGTCTTGCAAGAACATGCTTTTTTACTTGGCAGCATATTTTCCAAGCCATAGTTTCTCAGGAAGTTTTACCACATCTTGAAATTGATTTTTATTTGAACAAACCCAAATGTCAAAATCATAGAATTTCCCAAGAAGTACAAGTCTTGCTTCCTGTAAGATTCTGGTCTCAGTGATTCCAATGTATCAGATGGTGTAATTTAAGTTCAGATCCCAGTGAATAAGGAAACAGTTTGGGGAATTAAATAATGTATTTCCATGGGCCATCATGCTATTTTCTTAATGGCATTTTCAATAGCAGAATCCACATTTCCTTAGATTGAAGGATCATCTTGGAAAAAGGAGCTTAACTTTCAAACACATTCCTAGTTTTCTTAGCTCAGTTTATATATGGTGCTTATATTCACAGTACTTTTTGATTAATATTGTGTATAACATTCCTTAATGCATCAGTTGAATTAATTATGCAGAAATATTTGGCCACCTGGACGTACTATTGATGAAATGACATTTTATTGACAAAATGACAATTTAATTCTGAGCTTTCCTAAAGCTTCCTGCTGGATAGTTTGGTTGCAAGTAGAACAGGGAGTGTGGGGAACCCAGGAAGTCCTTTTGCTTTCCCCCTCAATTTCTCAGTTGGCTATAAGTACGTCAGGTTTGTTACTGGAAGTTAGTACTGGGCTACTTTGGGTCTTCTGCTAATGGATAGCACACAGAGGAGTGGTTTTACCCATAGCTTCTACTGATTGAACTTGGAGGAACCTTCTGAATGAAGTTTGCTAAAAGGTACCTGTGGGTAGTGGCCCCAACATCTCCTTTTGACAGGGGCCCTGCTGTGCCTTTGGTTGGTTCAAATTGTTTTAGCAAATGAGTGGAACTGTGGCTAGGTGACATTTATGCTGTGAAGGGGAAAAAAGAGCTGTCTCCACCAGCATGGCTTGCAAAGAGCCTGGATTTGCTGCCCTACACACACCTTGTCCAAAACTTTCTCTTCTCATCACAGTGTGGATGCTAGGATCTTGCTGTGTGGTCTTGAATAAGCCCCTATTTAGCTTTTGCTGTGTTTTTTAACCCCAGACTTTAAAAATCAAAAAGACTTCAAAATGATAGATTTGGGGTGGGATTTTCAAAAGCTTACAAGTGACTTTGGAACAGGCCTTCTATGAAATTGCTGGAGTCTTCAATCATTTGGGCACTTTGGAAAAAAAAATCATATCCTTTATTGGGACCTTTGTTTCCTGTTCTTAAAAAAATTGGAGTGTAGAGGCAGTCCTGATGATGGAGAATAATATTGACTTTCTGTAGCTGATAGCAGAGATGTGAGTGGGCTGGGAGTATTCCAACCAGATGTTTTTATCTTGGAAAATGCTGATTTATTGAAACTGAAACTTTTCATGGGAACATATCAGTACTGATTAAATTTTGTAGAGAGAGATTGCTAGGGTCTGAGCCAGAATTTCTGGCTGTAATAAAAAAACGAGATCCTTGAATAGGGAATGGCCAACAGGTCAGGGCAGTCATCTGGAGCCTGTCTGGGTCAGGTGGAGGAGCAGAAGGACTGTGAGTCTCCCACATAACTGACATAGGCCTTGGGCTATTGCTTTATTCCAAGGTTCATCTACTGGTTTATCCTAAAGCAAACTCTCTAGCCTATTATTTTAAGGAATGAGAAGTTTATTTATTGCCTGCATTGTTGTGATAATTAATTATTTGCTTGCAAAGGTCTTTTAAAATCCAGTTTATCAAATTCATTATCAATATTAATTATCAATATTGCAATAATTATTACTCATTTAGAAAGGAAGCTGCATTGCAGGGTATGATCAAGAGAAATGCTTTGAAGAGGATGTCTGGATGTCAAGTCCAAAGACTGACTCCTCTGGAAGCAAATTGCTGGTAACTGCATTATGGTGAGTTATCATCAGTAAATGTTATTAGCGTGAGGATTTGTTCCATGTCAGAACAATGTTAATACAATATTAGTGATGCAGGTCTTTGGTGTCAACATGAGAATATCAAATGCTAGTGGAGGAAAATTGTATTGGATTGTGGAGATGATGGCAAATCAATGACACAGAAAATCTATGGAGAGCAGTTCACAGGGACACAAGAAAGCAGTGTCCACATAAATCAGTGCAGACCAATGGACACTGAAAGAAATTTCCATGCAAGATTAAGTGGACATTGTTATTATATCAGGACTACGTGAAATAAGTGCTGCAAAATGAGGATGATCCTGTGATACCAACATTCAGACCAAGCAATGTCAACAGAAATTACCCTCTCATTACAAGAAACCAAGGCACAGTCTGAAAATCCCTTGTGGTCTCCTGTGGCCCCTGGTGCCATAACTGTGCCGACAGCNTGAAGCCTAGCCATACATACATACACAAGAAACCAACAGACTTCTCTGTTACAAACTCAACAGCAGCACGAGCAGCTACTGGACTCCATCAGGCCTGGGAGGTCTTGTGGTGGATCAAGTCCTGCAGTGTTTGGTGCTGAGCAAACACACACCTGCAGTATTTCTCCTGACCCAGAAATCTGCCAAAGATGGGAAACAGCAGGTGCCTGCAAAGGGGACATAGCAGTGTAGGAAGAGACAAAAGGAAAACATGGTCATAATGAGGGAAGCAGCCTCTGCTTTGCTGGATCTTGTGTATGCAAAGAAAAGAGGTGAAGAATGAGGAGGGTGATGCTCTCGGGACTGTATAGGGACATGAAGCAGGAGGGAAGGGTAATTGGAGATCTGGAATGGAAGTTGGCAAGTTGATGCTGATGGGAAGGAAAAACTGATGGTGAAGTCACCCATCACTGTTTCTAGCTAGTCTCTTGTTTAAGAAGTTAACTACTATGCTTGAGAGGGATGAGTTGTTAAGTCCCACCCTCTTACCTTCTTGCAGTATGAAATTCATGAAATGTTCTTGCCTATGCCATGATCCACCTGGCTGCCCAAAACTGCACACACAGTACAGCTAAACTGCACTGTCAGATGTCCATTTAGTCCACCCTTAAGCCTAGAAGGGCATTACAATATATGTAATTGTATGACAGGACCCACCTCATGTCATTTAAAGCATCTGTGAGGCAGCTCACACATGGCACAGGTACTGCAGGCACCTACCCTGAGAACAGGGTAGAAATAAATCCTGCTCCAAATGCTGCTGTCCTGAAAACACCTCCTCAACATTGCAGCCTCTCAGCCCAGCCCAGGAGTGGTCCCATTCCCCAGTATGTAGCCTGTGTGCATTGTACTTGGGGAACTCTTTGCTGTGGGTGGGAAGTGGTTCTGCATTTTCTACATTCATGCGCATTTATGGCACATTTATTCAGTTAAGACACAGTGAGCTGGGTCTCAGGGAAGTCAGTGGGAATTTTGCCACCAATTTGATGGCAAATGAGGACCAGGTTTTGTGTCTGCAGAGCAGTGTAAGTGTCCTAATGTGTTTAAAGTGTTTATAAAATTACTTAAGTCAGACACATTTTTCAGTCCAGCCCATTAGCCTTTCACATGTGTTTGTGTGGAGCACAGCACCCAGGCAGACTGGCGGCTTGTAAATGTTAAATCAGCATAAATATCACAGCCTCCACAAAGGCTGTTAGTGTGGTAACTTACAGTATGATTAACATAATGCAAGGAAAGAAAATATTGACATTTTATAAACCCCTATCTCCATAATGCTGCATGAAATGGGAGATCTGCAGTACTAATGGACACCTAATTGATGTTATTACAATACTCAGAGCTCACTGGGAAGCTGGTGAGAGAGCCTGTAAGAGAGATAACAGTTGTAGTAATTTCAGCCACATTGCTGGCAGCAAATTCTAGAGTAGCACTTGCTTTGACAATCACTGCTGGCATTTATTGCTTTGTAGATTCAAGGGTTGCTCCTGCAAGGCTGCTGGGTGCTGGATGGTAAAGAGGAGCAGAGGATGTTAAGCAGGAAAATTCAGATTTGGGTATGAATCAGAGAGATTTTGTCATTTGGTTTCATGTGGTGCAACTTCAGTGGCTGCTGCTCAGAGCTGTCTGGACAAAGCAGGGGCAGACAGAGAGGAACTCATTGACGATGTGTGCTTGAGGCAGTGATACAGGGAGACAGAATCATACAATCGTTTAGGTTGGAAAAGACCTTTAAGGTCATGAGCCCAACCATTAACCCAGCACTACCAAGTCCACCTTGCTGGAAAACTCTGTCCTCCTGCAGCCAGACTTTCACACTGCATGCTCTTCTGCCTGCACATACCAAGCAGTGTGCTGGAGGCTAGGCTATTGCAGGTGGATGCAAGTAATGTACAGGACTGCTAGAATTGCAGCATGTCATTAAAGGTACAACCCTCAAGCAAAGTTACCTTGAGCACAACAGGAATTCTTGATGGAACATTTGTAAGATACAGATATGCTTATGGACACTGTGGTCCTTCACTGCTTGCTTGTCTTCAGCTCCAGTGGTGTTGATCTTGCTTCCATTACATCTGAGCAATTGGTTTGAGTGGCTCGAACATCATTTGTATGCTGAATAGCCTAAATGCTTCAATCCAAGATTATTTGCCCCAGAGGGATCTAGATAACTTTCCTAAAAGATGGCAAAGAGCCAGTATGTTATCTTGAATCACAGTCTAGTTCCAGAACAATCAACTCTAAGTTGTTTAAGAAGACTGTGTGCATTAAAGTGGCTGTAAATCAGCATAATGAAAACAACAGCACATGCAGAAATTCATTACATATCTGATACACTGGGGTGTTATTTTGTTCTTTGATGCATTTATGCTTTATGATTGTTTTGCTGCATAACATTCAGCCAATGGATGTGAAATTACAAACTGCTGCCACTTCTCTCACAGGAAACAGAATATATTTCAATAAATAAATAAATAAATAAACACCTAAATGTTTTATTAGAATAAAGTTACTTGAGGCCAAGGGTTCAATAAGGAGAATTTATAAACATATCATTTCAGATCTTGGAAGGATTTCAACATAATTTGCTTGTGGTATGGTAAGTGAGGTGAAATCCATCTACAAGCCTCTCTGGAGTAATAAATATATGGAAGTGTCTATTTATATTTGCTATGGATTTACTGTAGCACAAAAATGCTCTAGACTACTGAAATCAAATATGTATGACTTCTGGGCAAGGAAGGAATTCTTTATGCTCTTTATTCTTAAATAAGATCAATTTTATTTCTCCACAAAACAAAAGCACTGTTCTCTGCTCACTTCTCTCAAATGCTGCTGCTCAGAGGGTAAGAACTACCACTGCCATTAACACTTTGAAGAATCAGGCCCCAGGGCCCCAGCTTCCAGCAATATTTCTGAATATGCTTTCATCTAAGCTGACAGTGTAAATAAATTATAATAATTGAGACTTCATTTTATGTCCATTTGTAAATGAACATAGATTTTTCAATTTATCTAAGTAATTAACCTTTATCAGAACTGCCATCTGCAATGCAATGACAATTTTATACACAAATAGACACTGGTGATTATCTGGAGGTATTTTGGGCTTGCTAACCAAGTCTGCTCTTGAGCAAATTCTCCATTGTGCAGGTGGATAAGCTGAAGAGTCACCTAGCACAAAATCCCCCACCCTGTTGCCAGCAGCTGGCCCTATAGGACAGTGAGAGATGGGATTGCTGAAGGGAACAGCTTTGCCAGAACAGGACTGTTTTTCACTTAGTGGCACTGCTAAATTTTCACCTTTGCTGTCATTCACCAGTTATATCAGCCTATTTCACTAGACACAGGACTTTGAAACCTTGCACAAAGAGCAGAATGCACAAAAATAGGAAGGCTTCTAAGCTTCTAGCAAGGTTTTATTTAGGGGAGGTGTCAATTAGTCGATGTTACAGATCACCTTCAACAGAAATATTGCCTCCCTTCTAAATAGCTGGTTTTAGGTTCAATTTCTAGGGCTACATCATTCACTTTGAACAAATTTCCTCACCTAGTTGGGACTGACAGAGCTCTTATAGCCAATGCATCTCCAGCCTCTGGTATGTTATATCTTTCAATCTCATCCATATAGAAAAAAGGGGTCAAGAAAGGTAGGAGTTACTAAATCAGTCCTTTTCTTAAATCTAGGCAGAACTTTTGTAGCTGGCCCCTAGGATCTTCTCACAGGAATTGGAGAAAAGCAAGCTCCATTTTCCATCTGCAGTTCTGCAGTGACCTGGAGGTTTACCCAGGAGTTCAGAAATGCTGTCTTTGAAAACTTTATTAATTTGTTGTCTATGCAATCTTTCAGATTCTAAAAACCCATTTGTTCTGGTTAAGAAAAAAAGTTATCAAAAAGTTTAAAAGTAACTCTGGTCTTTATACCTCCAGAACCCTCTAGTACCAAACCAGGACCATAGGGGGAACATGACTATGTAGAAACAAATGTACATATTTTGGGGATTTTCACTTTCACTAGAGGAAACCGAAGTCTCAAGAATAAGCTTCCTTCTCCAGGTATGCAGTAAAGTTGGAATTTAAGAAGGTAGAGGATGGAATCAAAATCTGATCATGGAGGGAGGTCAGTCCTCTTGCATGAGCAGCCTTTAAAGCATACAGAGGCAGGAGGGCCTTGAGGTCTAAAGCAGCAAAATCATTTTTAGTAGATTAGGCTAGCAAAAAATCAATCAGAGATTACATAGATATTTTTTGATTGCACCCTGGGGCTGGATCAAGGGCTTCTCAAGGTCTGTAACAACTCTATTTTCTAAGATCTGACAGCAGTTCCAGGCTGAACTGCTGAAAACCTGCTATGTAATATAATTGATTTTAAAAAGTGCTGTGAGTTATTCTGGCCAATCCAAGAGAGAAAATGTCCTTTCTGTTCTCCTAGTGTGCAAATCATTAGATGGATAATAAAATGCAGATCATGACAGAATTGCTTTCCCCTCCCTTTTGGAAACAAATGACTATAAAACGCTGGCAATCTCCTCCTGCCTGGGTTCTGAACCCTCAAACCCATGTTTTAGCATGCTAGGTTCTTTCCACTGTGAGAGGTCAGACAAGCATTTAAATGTTTTGGGGTTTGGCAAACAATCCTCAAACTCTACGACTATCGAACTCTTGAGAAAGAAAGCAACACAATCAGCAAAAATTTGCAGTGGAAAGGGCCCTCTCCTAATGAGAAGAAGCTGTGGCAGAAGGAGGATCACTGAACTTACTTTGGGACCACAGGGATCAAAATGGTGACTGTCTGCCAGCCCTTTAAAAAGGCAGAAGATGAAGATCTAATGTCCCACTAGGCCTTGAAATGAGAAGGGTGGAAAGAAAATGAAGGAAATAGTTGGCAATGAGTGAGAGTTTGCACGACAGAAAAAATTGCAGGAGTTTTGAAATCAAAACCCTGGAGAAGGATGTCTGCACACCTCTACCTACCAAGTCTAAGTGATGAAGTGGAAAAGCTCTGGAAGGAAAGTTTGATTCTTTACATGTTTAGAAAATCCTTCCCAATTACTGACCTTTTCATAGCCACCTCCCTAACTCATCCCCCCCAACACACAAATGACATGCAAACAAACAAAAATCTCTGGTTTTCATAATGGAAAGTAGTTTTGGAGCATGAATGTAGGCTGAACCAATGCTATAGGAGTCTGAAAACAAGTCAAGGTTAGAAACAGCATCCAGAGATAGCTTAGGTTTGTTCAATCCTGTCCCAGGCCCAGATCAGAGCCTCTCAACAATCCTGTTCTTGGCCATAATGGAACAAGTATAGCTTAATTAGAGACATTAAGCAACAGGAACAACAAAACCTCTGTAAGGGGCAGAGGCTGTTGTTTTGTTCTGTGCACAATGCTTAGAGTGAAGCAGCACTTTAGGTTTACTTATAGTGTTAGAAATTAATATGAAGTGAAGACATATGGATTCATTTGTTTCCCAACTATTGTGAAGCAGCCTGGGAACAAGTGGTTGGAGATCAGTTGTTAGAGTCTGAAGGTCAAAACAGCAGAGGATTTTTGTAAAATTTGTTCTGACCAAGAAAATCTGTCTTTACTTCTGGCTGCTTCTGACTTGCTGGGTTGCCTCTCTGGTGCCTACTCCAGTATCAACAAATGGGTTTCTCTCTAGACATTTTCTCCATAAATTTTAGAATATCCTTACTGTTTTATGTTTTTAATGTGAGCTGAATGTTTGGTAGCTGGAAAAGGGACAAGTACAAGTGTCTGCTAGTGAAGAATGGCAAATGATTACACTGGGAACATAAAAATGTTACCTTGTGATTAAGGAAGTACACATATTGAATGCTGGGAAATATCATGTCTGGCTCTCACTGGCTTTTAATAAAAATCATTCAGTCAATAGTGTTTCACCTGGAGATCCACTTACCTGTAGTTATAGCTGTCTATGCACAAGGACATTGTCTCTATGCTGCTTCTCCTGTCTTGGAAAAGCTGTTTGACCTTCAATTAACCAAAGCAGAGTGGAAATATTTTCACTAACCAATCCTCATTCTTGTTTGTTCAAAATTGAACACAGAACACCCTAGAGGGGAGAGAGTCCAACCTTGCCCTGTGCCTAAGAATTGGCCTGGGCATTCGGCTAGGAAGAGTAAAAAATGTTGCCATCTCCTTGGTGAGCATAGGCCCCAGGTTTGATTCTTTGTGAATCTGGTAAGGATGGTTAAAGACCAAGCCCAGCTGAACTGACAGCCAGCAAGGTGGATAGAAATATCTTTAATGTTCTCAGAGAATCATATAATGGCCCAGGTTGGAAGGGACCTTAGAAATCATCTAGTTCCAAACCCCCTGCCATGGGCAGGGGTGCCACACATTAGATGTAAGTTCTCAGACATGGTCTTTAGAATGCAGATGTAGCTGTGCTTCTGGGGACATTGCTCAGTGGAGTCTGGATCACTTGTGACATTAGGATGCCACAAAACGAAAACAATATGCTGTTTTGCCCTCCCCCTTCCAGTGTGATTTAGAGAAGTCAGGTGAACCTTGTTTCAACCTTGTTCTTGGGTTCTAAGTGGTTGTTTCATTTAGGACATTTGACTAAAAGCCCTTTTCATGGAACCAGCTCCTGCAGGAAAGGTGCCAGCAATTAATGAAAGATGATAAAATAATAAAAGAAGTAATACATTAACTATATTATCCTTGCACATTTGGGCAGTCCTTTTCATTATATCCTCTTTATGGACATCCTCCAGCAACAATTGAAGAGCTTCTTTATTGCTGTTCTGTGACTGTTTTGGTATCCAGACATTAACAAGTTATTTAAATGCAAAAGACCTCTTTTGCTCTTCCATTTCTTACTGGTACATTTGAGGCAAATAACAAAAAAAATTTGGCACATTGCATTTATACAATTTCTCTGTGTCTATGAATACTCATATCAAAAGGAATTTGGACCTTTGACTGTTTTTTTCCTCCTTTGTGCAAATATGCACAGATGCAACTATATCTTATGGATACTGGTGTATACTCTTCTGGTTGAGTAGCCCAGTGCTATGTAGCCATAGTAATCACATTGTTTTGATGTAGATAGTTTATCTACTGAGATAGTTTCTTCTGAGTAGAGAAACCAGAGTGAGTCCACTAGCCCACAGCATAATGTCTTCTCAACACTTTGGAAACAATAATTTCTGTGCCCCCTGGGTTAGGTAGGAATCACACTGGAAGTTCAGGACAGATTTCTCTCTCACACAGATCTCATAGCAGTGTACCTATTTTGGTTCTTGTTCTTCTAGCACCAGCACAAACCCTGGGCTGATCAAAGCTTGACTCTGGGTTTGCCCAAATGAGAATTAGCTCTCCAGATGCTTCTGACTTCTGATATCAAAACAGGGCATGAGGTGGGAATTGTTATTTTTAGAGCTTTGATTTAATGTGCAGCTTGGATTATTTTGAGACAAGTTTATTATTTCTCATTATGGTCAAGCCCAATGAGACACCTAAAAGGGAATTTCCAGTTGTATTATTCTTTCCACTCTTCCCAAATGCCTTCAGACAACTCACTAAGAAAGGCAGCAGTAGAACCAGGGCTGAGAGGAGGCAATTCCCAGGCTGTCTGTGTACCACAGCCCAGGATGCTTGCTTGAGAGTATTCTTATGTATTGCACAAAACTCAAATGCTGAATATGGTTTTTCATTCTGAAATAACACTGTGGATACAGAGGTTGATGATAACTGCCAAGGTTCTCAATGTTATTTTTATTTTGCCTATACTTTCCTAGCTGCTTTTCTTCCTCCGTTGTTAAATTGTAGTTTTGCAGCCTGGAAGAAGAATCACAATGAATTGTCAATTCTTTATACTGAGTAATTGATTAATTGGCATAATGTTAATCTCTAAATCAGCAGTGATAAATTCTATCATTTTTAATCTTGACCTAAAAGTACTTAAACACTTCTAATTGCCACTGTTGCTGCTGTAAAATGACTGATTAAACTGTGTTCATTTCATAATCTTTGTTGCTCCTAAAATGTCTAATTGACAGTCACATCAGTGACTCTATGCCAAGAAAGGCAAGGATCTTGCTTTTGCTTTCTGTCAGGAATGCCTTTAATGGGAAAATCTGGTGTTTTCCCCTGGCACTACTGGACACTGGCCTCTAATTTTGATTATTGTTGCAATGCTCTTTATTTTCTGTGTAGAGTCCCAATGTGCTGGATGTTTTACAAACCATTCTAAGCCCAAGAGTTGAAGAAGACTAGAGATAGGCAGGAAAGCACAGAACAATGATGAAACACCAGTTCCAGAGTATCAGAACTGAAGATGAGGTTTCTTCAGGCATCAAAGCAAATGAGAATTGTAAGAAGAGGAGACACTTAATTTTATTTTACACTTTATTTAATTATTTTCCAGCAATTCAACATCACAAAGACCCTGAAAGTCAGCTTTACCCTGACCCTTGTATGCATTCCTAGGGAAAGGGATGTAGCCAAAATCCCACCATTATGGTGAACCATAAATCCTGGGGGCCACAGGCATCTGGGATTAATGAAGAACAGCCCAGGGGTCCTGATATTAGAATGTCCATGTCCAGTTTTCCTTTGTCTTCATGTCTTCTCCACACTGAACACAGCTCAGCCTGGTTGGTGTACCCAGCCCTCTTGTACAATCATCATCTACAAATAGGATTTGTGAAGTAGTGTTTTAACCTTGTGAAAAATAGAGTTTTCACCTTGTGAAAAATAGAGTTTTCTGACAAAGAAGCAAAGCAGACCACCAGGATCCAGCCCTGCCTTTCTTGAAGTCAGGAGAATTAGGGATGTTTTCTGGCAGACAAAATACAGCTCACCCTTCCTCTGTGAGTTATCCAAACTGCTGAGAAACTTGAGTGGCAGCTTCATGTTGTAAAAAACCTAAAAAAATGAAGTAAAAATAATAAAAGGCCCAAATCCTGCTGGATTAAGTTGAGGCCCAACTTCCAAACTTTTGGGAACTAAGTCAGTGTAAAAACTCATCTAACAAAGTCACAATGCTTTCCATCCCAGGTCCTTGGATTCTGCTCTGGTTTACTCATTATCAGCCCAAGTTCTGTAGCTGCAACTTTATTATCACTCTCACTCCATATGTAGTGTGCAGATGAAAAAATGTTGAAACTCTACCAGATGTGATCAGAAAGAAACTGAGAAAAAAATAAATCCAGACCACCATGAAACTGTAACCATGATTTCAGTTATTGTAAACTCTATGCTGCAATATTGCATTTGACAGTATTATAATGTAAGTGGCTCTTAAGTGGCCTTGAATTAGGGGACTGCAAAGTGGAAGATCTGTGTTTTAGCACAAAATTGGTTAAAGGAATACAAATCATTTAGAAAACCATCAGGTGGATCAGGAACCAGTATGGGCAACATAATTCCTTTTGCCTTGTATTTTTCCATGATCTCAAGGATAACACTGGGAGCAATTGAGTTTAGTAGGATTTTGGAGAGAGGTACTGGCAAGGCAGAAGGAAATAAGGAATGGAAGGCTGCAGCTCTTAGAACAGGTTTCTCTCAGTAAATACAGAGTAAATGCCTGCGGGTGCAGATTAGGCATAGTTGTTTTTAAATATACATGTTGCCATCTTGGGGTGTGAGAATACAGGTGAAGGGGACAGAAATGTCCCTTGAAAGACAGAGGGTTTCTCCTCTTGTGGACACCTGAGGGGCTGGAAGGACAGAACACCTCCTCTTCACACAGGGAAAAGCCCCATATTTTGCCACTTCATGGCACACATGCTGTGAGTGTGGATATTGACTGGAAAACAAGAGCATTATTGCAGTGGAAATCTGCTCCTGCAGGTCAGCACCAGGCTGGCAGAGGACTGAATGAGTGCTGGTGCTCTTCTACTGTTTTTCTACAGTTTTAATCAGTGAGGAAGATATTTAACACTTCATAAAAGTATTCTCTTTTTTTTTTTTTGCTGAGGAAGAGGTTTTGTGGGATTTCTCATATGCCATTCTTGTTTGCTTTTGCAGGGAATTTCCTAGCTATAACATTAGTGAATGGCAGGCAGTGACTGAGTGAATGGAGCAAAGAGGAAATAGGGCTGTGAAGCCAGCCAATTTAATCTTCTCCATGTAAAATCATGTAGGTGAGGAGGAGGAGGAAACTCCAGCTGATTGCCATCTTTCATGAGACAATTGTGTTATTTGAAGTTTCCTCTATGAGAATTAGGAAGTATAAAAGTACGGAGTATTAATCATAACTGATTTGGCTGTTAAATTGATCTCTATAATTTCTTTCAGGCTTTCCCTTCTTTCAGAACACCCAACTGCTCCATCTTGTGCTTTAAAAGCAATATGAAAATGACACCAATAGATTGTGTCTTTCACTATAGGCCTTTATAAAGAACACCTGAAGAGTTTGTCTCATTACATAAAATAAAATGTTTCTTCTACTCCATTATTGCTTTAAAATTAGCAGAGCTTTTGTGTCTTGATAATTTCTGTTTTTCTTAGATGGGGTTGGGTAACTTACAAGGGGCATGCTGTGATTTCTCTGATGACAGATGTCAGGGTGGGAGTCTTCTGTCTCCAAAAGAAAAAGCTGATGTCTTCTATCCCAAATATCAGCAACTGAAGTGTAACAACTGTTAAAAACAAACCCAGCCAGAAGTCCTATGGAAGCCTTATGACTGTTCATCTTCACAGCTGTCAGTCTCTTGTCTCTTGTGATGTGCTAACTCATCAGCTGTGAGGCACCATGGATTTCTGGTCTAGCCAGGAGCTGATTGAAGAAGTCTACAAAAAAAGACATAAAAGCATACTCTAAAAAAATTTCCTGTGAAGCCCAGTCTGCATAACTGCAACACATTTCCTTGAATATCATGAAGAAGCAGAAAAATACACAAGCCCAGCTTAAAAAAAATAAATTCAAGTAATCTTTGTCCTGTAAAGGGGCAATTCTTGGCTCATATTCAGGTTGTTTCATCCCATTTCTTCCTTTTTTTCTCTATGTGCATGGTAATACATGTTGCTGTAATACTTAGATCCACAGAATGATTTGTACAATAGTTAGAGACCATATACATCTAAAATAGCTTTACTGGGAGAAGCCACTGTATGACTGTGTGAACTTTTGGCAGCAGCCTCTTAGTACCATGGAGTAGGTGATCGCTCAGAGGACAGTGTGGGATTGCTCGTTGATTTTCTTTGGTTTAATTACACAGGATTTTTGGGGTTCTTGGGCCTTCAAACCTGTTGCTGAGCATCTTCACCATGGCCCTGGAGCTGCTCTATTGGCTTGGTACAGTGAAGCAGCGAGGATGTTTCGAATCGCTGTGGGAGAGTCTCCCGCCCCAGGAATGGAGGAAGACATCAAACCAGGTCAGGCTGAAAGATACCTTGCAAAATCTTGCAGGACTAAAAATGGTAACCAAACCCATACATAGTTGAGTGCTTCTGATTGGTAGCTTATTATCACCCTTACATGATTTGCATTACAAGCTTTTCTCTAGGGTGGTGGGAGCTATGACTCTGAAATTTGGGACTGCCACTGAGCCACTTGATCTGGGAGCTGGCAGAACAGCAGGGAGACAGAAAAGGGGAAAGTTTGGGTCTCAGACTGTGGTGATGGGGTCTTAGTGAGGGGCTTCTATGGCTAAGAGGCTCTCACCCTGCAGGAGATGAGTTGAAATGCTGAATCACTCAACTGGCAGAGCTGAAGTTACTCCTCTGATAAGACACATTATTTCTGCTCTTCTCTGTGTGGCTTGTCCTGGAGAAATAACAGCACACAACGTATTGTTCATCAGGAGGAATTCATACAAAAACTGTATCATNGTTGGCACAGTTATCACACCAGGGGCCACAGGAGACCACAAGTGATTTTTAGACTGTGCCTGTGTGTCATTGTATGACACAGGGTTTGTTATGAAAAAAACTTCATGACAAACTAATTTAGAAGGTGATTTACAACAGGTACACTTTGGGAAGAGTGTTATGTGGCAACCTCCAGAACGCAAAACTAGTGACTGTTAAAGCCAACATTGACATGTTAGTAAACCTTAAAATAGTCAATGTCCTGCATTTCAGAACAATCTCCAAATTGGTCATTTTTCAGCCTACAGACTTCAGAAACTATTGTCAGACAGATCCAAAGAATTTCATTTGCCAATAAAATTTTTCAAAGGAACTTCTTTAACAATAATTAGAACATAATGTAATGGCTTTATCTAATATTTTCAGTTAGTGGTTTTGGTTTGCTATGACTAAGAGTTTGGAACAGAGACATCTTATTATTCATATATTAGAAAATAATTTAATTTGTATTTTGAATACAAATGTTGGTGCAAACCTGAGTGCTGGGCTGCCTTTTAAGTATTTGCCATCAATTTCATTAATCCTCAAAATTTTAAGTCCATTTGTGATCAGATCCATTTTTCACATTAGACAGTGTTTCTTCTAAAATAATCACCAGTGGAACATTGAATGACAGCATCCACACGATGATCTGCAGATTGCAGAGGCAAGGCACAAAAAGGTATTACTGAACCAACTTTCCATCTTTTCCAAAACTTATCAGATTATTATTGCCAAAATTTAAAAATAGTATACTGCTATTGCCATAAACAAAATTTAAAAGAAAAATCCAAGGAATAAGAGATACTACAAATCTATTGACAAGTAGAATCAATGTAGGATTTAATAACTTTGGCATGTTTGAATATGAACAATAGTTAACCTCATTGCTAAAACTACTGAGAGCACATATTTTGGTTTTAAGAACATTAATCCCCAGAAGTCCAATAACAAGGCCTGATGGAAAGTAACATTTTCCATAGTTTTGGGAAGTCTTGAGATGATCTACCAGGACACAAAGAGGTCCACACTGAATTCTGCTGATCTCTGCTAGGCCTTTCCTAACTGATCTTGGGCAGCTCATGCAGTCTTTGCCTCATCTCTTCAGGGTAATAAATATTTTCAGCCTTCCCTCACTCTCATGTCTTTTGGACCCAAAGTAATGTCTACTCTTTAGTATTCTTTAAAAAAAAATGACATTCCAGTTTTGGGAAGTCTCGAGATGATCTACCATGATCAAAATAACTTGAATTCTTGACATTTCTCCCTCTTGTCTTGTTTTTCCTTATCTGTCATGTTGTATGCTTTTACAGTGATATTTCTTGTTTCCGTGTTGCAGCATCTGATCATGCACACTCCAGCAGTGCTGGTTGGGGAGTGCTTCCTGAGCATCTTCTGCCCTTTGCTACAGTGATCTCTTCATCATATTTCATTATCAAATGCAAGGTTAAATACATTATATAGATATTTTAGGCATGAAACTTGCAAGGTTAATGCAAGCACAGCAATAACTGCTCTTTGAATATAATTATACTTTCTCTGTGTTCACTCAGCTGTAATTTTCTTTTTTTATATATATACCAGGGTCATGCTATGGAAAATGTTACTTTCCATCAGGCCTTGTTATTGGACTTCTTGAGATTAATGTTCTTAAAACCAAAATATAATCTACAAAAGATGTCATGTCTTGGGAAATTGTTCCCAGAGATACTTTATTTTGTAAATTAATGTCTAGCAGTGACCTATTGCTAGCATATTAAGTACTGCATAAGACTGCCTGCAAAACTGTCATTCTAGCAGAAACAGCCTGAAACTAAGTAAACAGTTTTTCATGAGTTCAGAAGTTGAACATATTTGTAAAATTTAGGTTCTCTTTTCAGTCTTGCAGAATAGGTAGGGAGTAGACAGTGTAGGGCCACCAAATACACATCAAAGGCTGTATATTCCTTTGTATGACATGGTGTATTGTTTGCTTGTGTGGCTTCTGAGCACAGGAGCCTTACCTAGGATTTGTGTCAGTTTGGTGCAGAGTCAGGAAAAAAGATTAAACTTTATAACAAGAGTTTCTAAAAATAGTTTCATTACAACAAACAACAAGCTAATATTCAAGATCTTGTTCTAGCTCACTAGTCAGGTAAAGAAATAGCTGAAGATTATCTGTGATATATGGGTGGCTCCCAACCGTGTTAAACATGCCACCTTGCCCTCACCTGGGCCTGGTGTCATCTCTGCTTTCTGGGCTACCTGTGGGATGGAGGGAGGCAAGAGGACTCCCCTTGGAAAGTATTTAAATATCAAGCCACTTATGTTCAGATAAAGCTTGACACTTCAAACAATGCCAATGGACTTGATGTAATTTTCCAGAAGATGGATTTGTCTTCTGCTGATGTTAGTTGACTTCATCTTTTAGACTTGGCTAAGTGTTCATTGGTGGTTCAACCTCCTGGGAGCTGCTTCACACAAGAGCAATGATAGAGGAGCAATGGAGACCTCTCCTAAGGTTGGAAAAAACCATGGGAAATAGCTGGAAATATCTGCTTCGAAGATAAGACCTGAGACTAAGGAGAGGTTAAAGAGAAAAATCTGCAAGAACAGAACAAGAATGGCAGGAGGGAGCCGAGAGGGACAGAAGTGTTTTAAACTAAAAATAAACCTCAGTTCTCAAACTTAAACATATAAACCTGTCTATTAAAAATAGTACCAGATTACATCTCTACAGTGCCAAATAATTAATGAGTTTTAATAACCCTAATAAATTTGGATTTCATCAAAACCTTGTTGCATATCATTGACTGTTTCAAGTAAGGAGTATGAGTTCTTAAGGGAGACTAGCACCTGTATTAAAATGTACACTGCTGACATCTTTCCCAGGTACATCAATTATAATTAAAGAGTAATAAGAATGCTGGGATGGACTTCTCAGGCACTTTCATGCTGGAGCCCTAGCATTTAAAACTACATCCATTAATTGTAACTACTGTACGTTTGTGATCTCTCAGCGTACAAACTAATTCATTGCTTTTGCAGTCATGCCAGTCTTTGTTAATTAAGGTTTGTGATTTATTTAATTTGAGCAGGGATGTATCAGAGTGTCCCAAACAGGACTGATAAAAGGTCCTTAGTTCATACTGTTTAAGACAATTTGGAATCTGATAATGAAAAATGTTTCTAGGCGCCTGACAAAAATTGATTAGCAAAATGGGCTCTAATTGTTTAAAGGAAAGCTCCATATTTTCTTCAACCTAGCCCTCTGAAAGTTCATGTGTTAAGAAGCTCTTCTCTCTCTGAAGTGGCTCTGAAATACGTTTGAAGATAAAAGGCTCTTTTAAAATTATTGTTGGCATTGCTCAGGAGATGAGGGAGCCACAGTGCTGTCAGCATCTGGAAGACCTGATTTCTTTTTTCTGTTTCCATATATAGCAGCCAACATCACAGTGGCCATGTGAGACTCAAATATTAACAAATGTGCTCCTCCAAAGAAATACTGGGGGAGGAGTATCTCTGCTTCACAAATGTGAAAGAGAGGTAAAGAGTGTGGACTGTTATGACTAAGTCATTGTGGCTTAGAAGGGACTCCCCTTTGTCATCAGAAAGATCTCAGCAATTGAGCAATAATACTGATCATGGACTGGTACATCTCATGTTGAAGTCAATGTTGGATGAGTCACAACGTTGATGTCAAAGGGAACCCAGAGCAACCAGGTCAGAAGTAAATGACCATACCATAGTTATTAGTTAGGTGAAATGAATCACAGAATCAGAGAACATATGAGGTTGGAAGGGGCCTGTGGACTTAGTCCAAACCCTCTGCACAAAGCAGGGCAACAGCTTGCTCAGCATCCTGTGCAGTGTAGGTTTGAATATCCCCAAGGATGGAGGTATGACAGGGTATTCATCTGGGTCTTGTTTCAATGTTTGACCACCATCACTATGAACATTTTTTTCCTAATATCTAATTGAAAATACCCTAATTTCCACCACTGCACCCTATGTCCATTGCCTCAAGAGGAATCTGGTTCCATCTTCTCTATAAACTCCCTCTAGATAGCTATAAACTGCAGTAAGGTCTTTTCTTCAGCTTCTTGTCACAAGGCTGAATAAATCAATTCTTTCAGCCTATCTTTGTATCATGCAGTCCAGCCCCTCACCATCTTGCTGGTTTTTTATGGATTTGCTCCACTATTTCAATGCCTGTCTTGCCCTGAGGAGCCTAAAGTTGCATGCAGCTCTCCAGATGCAGTCTTGAAAGTGCTGAACAAAATCAAGAGTCACTTCCATCATCCTGCTCCTACAATCTTGTTAATATAGCCTCTACATGGTTGTATTTGCTACAAGGGTACACTACTGATGCACGCTTGCCTTCTTGCCTAGGAGGACCTCAGGTCCTTCTCTGCAAAGATGCTTTCCAGATAGCTTACTTGATCATGTTTACACAGAAGTAAATGCTGGGCATTTAAACTTCGTCTCCCAAATGCTGGCTGTGGCATCTTCATCTCTTCCTAATTTTAAATATCAGAATACTATTGTTTCTTCTTAGTTATCTGAATTTATTTCTGAGGGTTTTTTTTTTCTTGCTTTAACAAAATTGTTTTCCACAATATAATTTGTACCCCTTAAATAATTTTGGATGAGTCTTCATAATATGACCTTATCAGCTGCCTTTAATTTCCACTGTTCAGAGTAAGTTTTGAAGGTTAGTTCTATCTCATAAGAGCTGGCCAGTGAAGACTTATCCTCTGAGTGGGTATGGTATTGGCATGTCTTTTCATTATTTTTTTTTCACTGTTACATGAGCCACAGGCCTGTACACCAAACAACCCTCCTGAGTTTTCCTAATGAACATAGGTTGGCATGTACTGGGATGTTCTTCAGACATTCAAGGACTTTAATATCTGTAATTATGAGTAACTTGCTATGAAGGACTTCTTTATTTTTTTTTCTGAGAACTTCTGCAAGAAAATACCTCCATATATCAACACATACACAAATAAGCATGCATGTGTGTATGTGTTATTCTGGGTCACAAGGAAGTTCAGGTGACCTAGACCAAAGAAATAATCTGGTCTGGTTTTCCTCAAGCCATATGACAGATTTGACTTTGATAAGGCTCTTTTTCACATGGGCACCAAGGGAAGGTGAAAACACTCCAACCAATTTAAGTAGGAAATGAACTGGAACACATTTTAACAACATCTAGATTTGTACTGGCCCACAGTACGTATGTTTCTGTCAGCATAAAATCAACATGATGGAATTTGCTTGGAATGGCAATTTTTATAATGCTTATACATAGGAAAATGTTCCAGGTATACTAAAGGTGAGCCAAAGATAACAAGGTAAATATGAAGTTTTACTTGTGCTCACTTGAGGACAATTATCCTTTGCTGTTGGGCTTTCAAAGACATCTAAGGATCCTGAATGCCTCATTCCTATTAAAATAAATTGATGCTTAACTTTTTAGGCAGACTTAGAAAAGAGCATCCTAATCTTTAGTATTTAGATGAATACCTTTGCAGCACTAGTACTGGAATTGAATATGTTTGTGATTTTTAACCCCAGAAAACAAACTAGGATTTATGATTAACTAACATTTGCCAAGTAATGTAATAGCATCTCACAATTATAGCTATAAAACTATAATAAGCCTTTATCCCCATACTGCTTAGAAGATTGGATGCCTAAAAGAAATGATCTTGTTCAATCAGAAGCTGTGAATGAAATGTAGGAACCTCTGGGGGGAAATTTTCCTATGTAGATATTATAAAGGAGATGAGACTATAGGGTAATAACTTTTCATCTTAGAAGCTATGGATACAAGTTTCCTTAGTCTCTTCAGCTTGACATTCCTATAGAGGAATAAGGTGTCAATATTAAGAAAGGTACCCCTTGTTTGTTTTACAGCCTTGAGAGCAGACTGCAGATGATCTGTAGATATTCATAGATCACTAATGGAAAACCCCAAAATCTAATTGAATCAAGCCAATACAACATGCAACCATCACCCCATACTGGAATCCAAATGCATCACTGTAGTTTGTTGATCTGATTAGCTCAGGATGGAGCCCATCCATTTTTCAAAACTGGGCTAAAGCCTTGAACAGTTGTTTTGGTAATGTAGATGAGGCTTTAGGTCTTAATAGTTCCTACAATTACTGCTGAATCTGGCCTTGGCTCAGGAATAAACTCCTTGTATTGAAAAGATTTACTACCCTAACTATATCTGTATCTCAATTTAATGAAAATGTTAAGGATAATTTGATGGTCTCTTGCCAGTGTAATTTTAAATAAAATGTCTTCATTCCTTGGCAGTGTCTTTTGGCACTCAGGATTAACTAAAGGAAGTGCTTAAGTGAAGTGCTTTTTACATTACAGGCTTGCCAGTATCTTCTCTGATAGAATAGATTGAATTTTCTGTGTTGTACCCAGAGTAAATAAATTAAAAAAAAAAAAAATCCCTCCCACCATCAGTTCTTATGGTAGCAAAATTTACTAAAGCATTGCTAGAAATCAGATATTGGCCTACCACAGCGTTTGGACTAATCTCAAGCCTCATCTCCTGTAAATTAATGTATTTCTAACTTATTTACTCTTCATTTACTATGCACTTTTGTAAAAAATGTTTCTGCATCTTGGGAAGTAATGTAGCACATAATGAGGTGCTGTCAGTGCACCTTAGATTTTCATCTGAGTTCAGCAAGTCAGCATAAAAGTTTAGGACACTTTATTATAATTGCACAGGGAATGGAAAGTAATGGCAAGATGGTGATAATTTGGCCATCATACCCTACAGAGCTGGAGCAATTGCCAAATATCCTCTTGATTGCTTACCCTGTCTAAATCAGGAAAAAATGCACAGAATGGGGCCAGAAGGACAATTCATCTGAAGTTAAGTTGTTTGGGGATCAGTCAAAGAATAAAAAACACTGTAGATACAAAATGGTTCTCATTCAAAGGGTAAAAATAGCATGTATATTTATTTTCTTCCTAAAATTTAAATGCCAATGATTTAATATGTAGAAAAAGTGATAACAGAAACTATAAAATATCCCTGACAGAAGCAGTGTGCCACTACGTACATTAAGGTACCAGTAGCTCCATAATTTTTAAAGTTCATGAGTCACCTCAGTGTCATTATCCTTAGCACCTAGCACGATATAAACTCAAGATCTTCATCACTGTTGAGAAGGAATTATTTTCTTTTGTTGTTATTGCTACCCAACAAATCTTCATTCCTGGTTTTCTTCTGCTCAGTACCAAGGTGTCAACAAGCCACATTTAGAAGATGGCTTTGCTCCAAGTCACTCATAGTGAAAAAGGAAAACAAAAATCAATGATTGAACTGCTAGGGATGCCTAGACTAGTCCTTTTCTGTAAAAGTGTATCATATCCATCTGAAAAGTATGACGTCATGCTTGCAAAAAACTTGCTATCACTCCCACATAGACCAGTGTGATATTACATCAGCAATGCAACGTGTTGAAACGATGAACAAACATTTGAGATGTTTTTTCACAACGCCCTAAACCTCAACTGCATTTGTAAACAGTATTTACAGGAGGCCAGAAACTATGCTATCTTGGGAAATGTAAGGCCAATGTTTACTCATGCCAAGAACTTGTTCCCTTATGAGAAGTCTGAAATTTTAAAATTTAGGCTCTTGTGAATCATCCAAATCCAAAGAAATCTCAGTAAGTATTTCACTTGTTGGTCAGCTTGGCAGTAGTTAAATGGCATTTCGTTCCTGGTGTGAACAGCTGTGAAGCACATACATTGTCTCCTGACATGGAAACTTGCTATTTGTTTGTTGTGATTGATGAGTTAGGGCTCAATCAGATTTCCACTGAAGGAAATGAAAGCTGGATTTGGCCTCCTCTATTTATTTAGCACCTTGTAGCTGCAGACTGAGTAACTGCTTTTTGTTATTGCTGTTGGCTGTAACACCTCTGTATCTGGAAGGATGCAATCACAACACTAAAAGATGGACAACAGGCTAAGAAATACAAAATAAAGGAGCCTCGTGCAGTTTCACCGTTCAAGTCTCCTGGTTTTATATTACAGCCTTTTTCTCTGCCAGGAACTTTCTCAAGTGGATTTTGACATCTTTGTAAGCACAACAGGCTGTACTTGGGTGTTCAGTGTTTGGTCTTCACCCTGGCCATTAAGTCTTTGCAATGGGGTAATGTCAATCATGTGCTTATCCTACGAAAAGGCCAATATATCTATTTGCACATATAATGTGTGTCATCACAGCCCATGGATGCTGAGGAAGGCAGCCCTCAGCCGAGGCCAAGTGGGACCCTTAGCTCAGGCCCAGTGCCCAGTGAAGGCCGGCAGGGGCGGTGGCAGTACAACAGCTCCAAGTCCAGCTCCAAACGCTCCCTACACCCACACAATGCTCCTATTTAAAACTGCAAAGCAGTTTCAGATGAAACAACCGCAACAGGAAGAAAGCGCACACCGGTCGGGGTTATGAGAGCTCCGGCTGCAAGGGCTGGGGAGGACAACCCGGTAGCTAGGCCCGGACCTAGGTTAAGGCTCGCGGAGAGTCGGCCGCGACCCACCGCCCCCTTGCTGAAGAAGCCGCGGCTCCGAGGCGCGGCCTCGCGAGGACCGAGATGCGGCGCGCTCGGGCAGCGCGCCCCGGCAGCTGCTGGCGGTGCGCGCGCTGCCGNACTTTTGTAAAAAATGTTTCTGCATCTTGGGAAGTAATGTAGCACATAATGAGGTGCTGTCAGTGCACCTTAGATTTTCATCTGAGTTCAGCAAGTCAGCATAAAAGTTTAGGACACTTTATTATAATTGCACAGGGAATGGAAAGTAATGGCAAGATGGTGATAATTTGGCCATCATACCCTACAGAGCTGGAGCAATTGCCAAATATCCTCTTGATTGCTTACCCTGTCTAAATCAGGAAAAAATGCACAGAATGGGGCCAGAAGGACAATTCATCTGAAGTTAAATTGTTTGGGGATCAGTCAAAGAATAAAAAACACTGTAGATATAAAATGGTTCTCATTCAAAGGGTAAAAACAGCATGTATATTTATTTTCTTCCTAAAATTTAAATGCCAATGATTTAATATGTAGAAAAAGTGATAACAGAAACTATAAAATATCCCTGACAGAAGCAGTGTGCCACTACGTACATTAAGGTACCAGTAGCTCCATAATTTTTAAAGTTCATGAGTCACCTCAGTGTCATTATCCTTAGCACCTAGCACGATATAAACTCAAGATCTTCATCACTGTTGAGAAGGAATTATTTTCTTTTGTTGTTATTGCTACCCAACAAATCTTCATTCCTGGTTTTCTTCTGCTCAGTACCAAGGTGTCAACAAGCCACATTTAGAAGATGGCTTTGCTCCAAGTCACTCATAGTGAAAAAGGAAAACAAAAATCAATGATTGAACTGCTAGGGATGCCTAGACTAGTCCTTTTCTGTAAAAGTGTATCATATCCATCTGAAAAGTATGACGTCATGCTTGCAAAAAACTTGCTATCACTCCCACATAGACCAGTGTGATATTACATCAGCAATGCAACGTGTTGAAACGATGAACAAACATTTGAGATGTTTTTTCACAACGCCCTAAACCTCAACTGCATTTGTAAACAGTATTTACAGGAGGCCAGAAACTATGCTATCTTGGGAAATGTAAGGCCAATGTTTACTCATGCCAAGAACTTGTTCCCTTATGAGAAGTCTGAAATTTTAAAATTTAGGCTCTTGTGAATCATCCAAATCCAAAGAAATCTCAGTAAGTATTTCACTTGTTGGTCAGCTTGGCAGTAGTTAAATGGCATTTCGTTCCTGGTGTGAACAGCTGTGAAGCACATACATTGTCTCCTGACATGGAAACTTGCTATTTGTTTGTTGTGATTGATGAGTTAGGGCTCAATCAGATTTCCACTGAAGGAAATGAAAGCTGGATTTGGCCTCCTCTATTTATTTAGCACCTTGTAGCTGCAGACTGAGTAACTGCTTTTTGTTATTGCTGTTGGCTGTAACACCTCTGTATCTGGAAGGATGCAATCACAACACTAAAAGATGGACAACAGGCTAAGAAATACAAAATAAAGGAGCCTCGTGCAGTTTCACCGTTCAAGTCTCCTGGTTTTATATTACANGCTGGCGGTGCGCGCGCTGCCGCGCCGGGTCGTCGGGAGCGCGCCGGAGAGGCTGCGGGCGGCGGCCATCTTCTCCGCACAGCCGGCTGCTACCCCAGTGCCAGTGAAGCAGCCCTGCCACCCCCCTCCTCGGCACGCTCCCTCCCTCCTTCCTTCCTCCCACTACGTTCAGCCGTTGCCGCCGGTCAGAAAGGGGGCGACCGGGGAAGCGAAGGCCGCGGGGCGGGGAAGGTGGGAGGGGGGGAAGCCGGGCCACCGTGAGGGGAGCAGCCCCACGGGGGCGTGCGGCGGGGGCGGCGCGGGGCTCGCCGGAGGAGGGCGGGCGGGCCGCAGGCTGCCAACCCGGGGGGTCTGTACCTCCCAGGGGCCGGCGGTGGCCCCTTTGCTCGGCTCTGCTTGCCGGCCGGCGCCCCCTTTGCAGGGTCAGCTCGGGGGGGCCGGACCCTGCTCTCGATGGGATAAGCTGTAAACATGTTTAGTTTTGAAGGGGATTTCAAAACAAGGCCCAAGGTGTCTCTTGGAGGAGCGAGTAGGAAGGTAAGGAACGGCGCCTGTCTGTGTTTGTGTCTCTTGTCGATTTCCTTCACCCGCTGCCTGCCTTGCTGCCTTGTATTTATCGCTGTTTCTAGCGTTGGGCCTTCAAAATTGGAGCAGGTATGACTAAGGTTTAATAGAGGGGGAAAAAAGTCCACCCCTCCTCATGATGTGTTTATCCCTGATCTCCTTGGCTCTGTTGCGTGGCGTTTTTTGTTGTTGGTGATTTTTTTGGTGTGTTAATTAAATCAGGCTACACATCCTCTCCCAGGCTTGTAGTGTTGTAAGAATTGTGGGAAGCGAGAACATCCTTAGCTCGTCCCCCCTGCAAGCAAGCCAGTTTGTTGTGGCTGGTGGCACCTCCCTAGCAGTTCATCCCTAGGTGAAAGAGGGGAGGACTCGGAGAGCTTTTGCCATTTCTTTCCGAAAGGAAAGTCGTGCGTGAGCCGGAGGGATGGGGAGGGAACAGCCTTATACAACTCGAGATCAACGCAGATAGCTGGGGGAGGCTTCATCCACGTAAGTGAGAGTAGCAGGGTCACAGGTTTAGCTTTTCAGTCAATTTGTCGTGTGCAGGGTGAGTAGCAGTTAATTGTCTGCTGTACCAGACTATCGAATCTCCTTGTACTTATTGATAGTTAAGAAGTGAAATGATTTATTTAGATCTTGCTGATTGGACAAGGTAGTCAAATGTTTAGTCAAACACTGAAGGGCAGAGAACTACCGAAGAACAACAGAAAGGACAAAGTGTTTTTAGAAGTAACCTCATTTGTGAGGGACACGTTTTTTAAAATGCACTGCTAAAGCACTGATTCCCCATGTTGTCATTGAACATGATTGTGTGGGAAGCTATAGAGTGTTTTCAATAGTATTTTTTAACCTTAATGGGGTAAAAATAAGTTTTAATTTTTGTTATTGTGCACTGTAAGCAAGTTTTGGTTCTCTGCAACTTCTGAAGTTTGTTAGTACAGTTAGGAAACTAGCTAAAATACTGCACTATGTGATATTAAAATCACAGTGAAGCTTGCATTTTGGTGTGTTGTCTAACAACTTATTAAAAGAGAATGTGTAACAGAACTTTATTAAATTGTGCAGCTTTTCATCCGAATCATCATCTGTTTATCTTAAGACATTTCTGTTCATTAGACTACATGTGATAACATACACATGACAAAAATACAATAAATATTCCCCACCTTAAATAGGAGTTGGAACATGATGCCCTGGTGCTCAGCTGTACACTTCAGGTACTTTGCAACTTTTGACACTGACTTGCTAATAGTGGTACTTGGAGAACACATTTCCTTCCCCAGATGTAAACAAGTCATAATATTTTCTTTTACACCTACTGATTTCTTAATGAAAATTCAACAGAGTTCTGTCTGTTTTAATTATATGGTGCAAATTTATTGAGGTTATACAGGTATAAATTTCCAATGGCAAATACTAAAAAGGTGTAAAGGAAAGTGGAAACTGAAATTGATGCATAACCTTTGTTCTGTCCAATACAGAGGTTGTATTTCATGATAGAATTGATATGGAGTGGTCTACAGATTTCATGATTTTACGTTTGTCCTTGTGCTGCACCAGTGCAAATCAGTTAGTTGCAGCTTTGGACTAGATGGTTATATGGACATCATAGAATTCCCTTGAAATAGCTGCTTATTTTCAGAAACTATGTGCAGTACTAATAAAAGAATTTATTTAACCAGTATAAAGAATTCTAAAAATGTAGTTTACCTGAACTACAGCAGAGATTGAGTTGGCAAGTGTTAACATGGTTTCCATAAGCTTCTCATTATTTTATATCAGAGGCTCTTTGTGATCATGTTTCTCATACTTATCAATTTTACAGAACGCTGAATTGTAAAATGTTTCAGTTTTTTCTGCATATGGAAAAAAAACCCTATTCTTTGACAAACCTCCTTGCCCTCCCAGATGGGTATAATTTTACAAAGAGATGTGATTCCAACCCTGCACTTCTGCAATGCTTTGTTGGCTGGATGCTTAGTACTGCCTGTTTCCTTTGATGGAATAAATCATCACTCAGAAATACTGGTAAAATCTATATGGAGGCTCCTTAGTGCTAAGAATAATTCTTTACCCAGTTTGAGGAAGTTTCCCGAATGTTGTTGCACCTGTAATGCTACATTAGCAAAACCCTCCCAGTATGAAAGCAGAGACTTCAGTTTGAGGAGCTAGTCAGTACTAAAGATGCCAGCAAAGTCTTCCTGATGTGGGTACAACTACACCAAAATACATGATCAGCAAAACTGTTAACTGCAGCTGCAGTGTCCCTGTTTGACATTGCCATGTGTGTCTGCGGTGTTTCCTTAGGCCTCACGAGGGGTTGGCTTCAGTAAGTCCTATTGGTAAAGGCATAATGATAGAAGTACAGTTGGGGACTTGTAGCATTGTGGTGGTTAGAAAGGTATTGAATCTAGTGTGCTTGCTCACCACTGACTTCTGTAGCATTTTTGAATTTAAAAAAGCAGAGAGCTTCTTGTTTGTTTTTACACTGTTTGCATCTTATGCTTGTGTATGTTATGATGGTCTCAATTATGAAGGCTACAGAGGCACTTCAAGCAGACCTTCTGCAAGAAAAGTAGTCTTTAAGTATCAGTTAGTTCTTTTAAAATCCTGTGTCTCAAAATTAATGTTATCAAAATTATTATCCCTGTAACTGATCCTTTCAGAATATTATTGTAACACTTTAATACTGCATTGTACCTAAGTGTAAAAATAGAGGTGGTATTGTCAGTGTTTGGACTTTCTCATCCATACCTACTTTAAAAAACCTGCTGATTCATTGGGACTGTTTGCATTAGTTGTGTATTTGTTTGAAGGTGTAGATACTGTGTTTTGTTTAGAGTGTGATGTTAATTTTTGTGGGTTTTGGTTGTTTTTTAATTTTGGGGGTTGATTATTGTCACCCTTAAAACATGATTCTCAGTGTGAAGAAAAAAAAGAAGGTACTAGTCCTCTAATACATCCATGAAGGAGGATCCCCATGGCTGTGTTGAGAGGTAGAAGGGGCTTTTTAGCTCTGTATTATTCATTCAGGTGGTGAAATGTATTAATTACATCTTATAAGCCTTTAACAAGAATACAGAATGAGATGGTTTTAAAAAAATCTTCCATTTTAAGAATTTGTAATACAGATAAGTTAGTTGTCATGAAAGTGAAAGTGAAACCAGCTTCACTAAGATTATTCTTGTTTTTGTTTTTTGGAAGACATGGAAAATTATTAATGGACATAGTGATGACTCCCTCTGTGCTTTAAAAAGTCACTTTAATTCTTCTAATATAGACATTTTTAATAATGAAAAAATCAATTTATAAAGCTTTTTATATTTTATTTTAGTAGTTACTGATACACTTTCTTTAAATAAGTAGCATAGCACTAAGCATTAGATTCCCATATATTTTTCTCCGCACTCTTAGCTGCAGTGCAGATGCAGAACTCCAGAAACACCATGTTTGCTCTTTGTTGTCTGTATTCTACACATGAAGTAACTTCGTGTGTAATAAAAACTAATGATTTAAAAGCGGTAAGATTCGCTGTAAGATTTCCAGTGAATGGCGAGATCTGCTCAGGTTGGGGTTGCTTGTGCTGATACATGTCTGTAAGATAAAGCAACGATAGGACAGATTTAAAAAAAATGGGTTTGTTTCTTTCTTATTAATTTGTTGAGGAAAGTTGTTAATTTCAGGAAAGAAGAATTACCGTTTTACTACATCTTACTTGAACCTACACTAGGTCACAATGGAAATGAAATGATGGGATATGAAATGATATAGGGATTTATAGTACAGGATTCCCAGATGACAATTAGAAATTTACAATTTATTTTTGAATGGTGGCAAAGAATTGCACTACTTTGTGCTCTAAGACCTTTGTCCTGTAAGGCACATGGAGTAGATCCTTATGCAAGGACATAGCCCATTCTGAGTCAGAACTGTACTTTGTCTAGAACATTGAAGTGTTAAGGCCTAAGTCTTCAAATAATCTTTGGATTTCTGATCTGTAATGTGGAAATATGATGAGACCATCATGTTGTTATAAATAATGACTGCCTGTCAGTAGGAGACTATATAATTAATGCACACTAGATTCTTGGTGACTTTTTCTCTATGTGACATTTAAAATTCTCCATTTGAAAGGAAGCAAGGCACAATGGAGTTGTAGTTAGCTGACAGCAGTGATGGCAGTTACTTTGAATTAATGTGCTATTTTTTTTAAATCAAAATGAAAATTGCTGCTTTTATAGATACAGTTTTCCTTGTTTCCAAGAAAATGAAAAGTTACTCAGCTATAATGGTGTGTGCAATATACACCTTGAAGTGTTGTTACTTTTTTAAAAGTGGGTTAGTTTAAAGAGAGCTGGCTTCAAAGAGACCTGATACCTGATCAGTGCAAAGCTAGTGATGCAATACGTGAGAATACATTGCCCTCTTATATTTCCTTCTCTCTCCAAATACTTAAAACTACTTGTTTCAGAAAATAAGCCCTCTGGCCATTTATTTCCCTTTATCTACTAAAAACTTGCATTTACTGTATATTCTTTTGCTTTTACTTTCAATCTGCTCTGAAGTCTAAAGTCAAATTCAGCATCATAGAAATGCTCTATGTGGTGCTGTCTGCAGAACGGAACACTCCAAGCGTACTGAAGGGATGTTACTCTGATCACTTCTAAAGAAGAACATTTTACTAACTTCTTTAATGCATTATCAGCTGTTGAAAAAGTAGTGATCTATTTTTAAGAAGTCCTGAAACTGTAAGCTGTCTGTTGGTTAACCATTTCTTAATTTAGCACATTATTTTGTCCTTTTTATGTGTGTGAGGTCAGAATCTATTGCCTCAGTTAGGGAGCGGACTTGGAACCTTGCCTATTGCTTGAGTAGAGATACATCATCTTATGTATGGATTTTGGTATGATTTGTTTATGTGGTGTTTAACACATGGAAAAAAATCCTGTCTTTAGAGGGCAGTGGCTGTAGTTAGTGGTGTCTTTGGCCATAAATACTGTCTTTAGAGGAAAAGATGGTTAACCATCCTGTGGGATTTTTTTTCTTTGTGTTTGCTCCAGTAAATTATCTGAAATACAAACCTAATTTTAAATTCCTTTTTTGCATTCATGTTTTTGTTTTGTTTTTCATTCTCTCTTGGTAGTCTGTGTTAAAGTAGGAAACAAGGAGAATCATGACCTTGCTTCCTCTGTATCATCGAAAAAGAAATTCAGTAGAGTTTTGCCATTAGTTTTTGTATCTGCATATGGACATTGAAAATACTCCAGCACAGTTATTTTAGCAGTCTTTAAATATCTTAGAAATATTTGCTTGCAAACTTCAAATTTATTTTTATGTATTCACGTAGAATACATTTTTAGCTTAAGTGTTTTATTTCTTAACTTCTCTAGACTAATAAGGGCATAAGGAGAAAAGGAAAGTTACGTGTCATAGATTTCCTTAAATCTATTGTCTGTTTTAGACTGGATTTGGGAAGGTGCCAGGGTGCTTCCAGCTCTTACTGTCTGCAGCGGGAGCTGAATACTCTGTAGCAAAAAGGAATTACTTTGTACATTTCCTTGGAACTACACAGGACCATCCAGTAAGAGATTCTTGCAAATAAAGCTTTGTTTATATTTTGTAATCTGTGTGTACTGATTTAAGATTGTGGTTTTAAAGCTAATGCACAGGTTTTCTGTTGTAGTGATGTTGTTCTTTAGAGGCCTCATGAATACTTCAGTATTTTTTTTTTCTGTTGGAGACATCCTTGTCCTGAAAGTTTCAGTTTGTAGTCTTAATTTGGGCAAAAATTTCAAAATTTTAAAAGAAAAAATTCCTACCATCTATGTTATACAAGTCTGTCTTGGCATCTTTTCTGGACATGTTTTGAGGAAAGGATAAGTAAATGTAAGAGCTTAATGCTTTTTTTGCAAGTTAGACAAAAGCATGGGGTTTTGGAACTGTATGTGGTTACTTTGAACATGCTACAACTTGCTGTGCACACCTAGGCCGATGACTTAGGGACTCTCCAAACAAGGAAAACACTTGATAAACATTTGGTGCTACCTGGTAGGATTGGGACTCTTACTATGTTTCAACTCTGCCATTTGTAAATGGATGATATTTGCCTAGATTATTGGGATGCTGAAGACACAGACCTGGACAGGGATCAGTACCATTTGCTCCTGTTTACTTGTCCCTTTTCTTTTTACTCTGCTTTTGAGAGGGCTGCATTACATGTATTTGTAAGCACGGAAGATGATTAATACTTGCTCCAGTGTTTTATGTATTGCATAACATGAACAGTCCCCAAAGTGAAGTCTAGATTAAATATCATGAACACATTTAAATCACGTTTGAATGAAAATGCAATAGTATCTATCTTTATGCCTTGTAGGAAGAAAAGGCTTCACTCCTGCATCGTACTCAGGAAGAAAGGAGAAAACGAGAGGTAAAGTAGACTGTAAGCATTTGCATGTACACTGGATTTTTCTTTGAGGTAGTAACATTTACAGCCCAAAGTACTTCTGCTGCACTAGTGCTTAGTTCAGGAATGTTTTGTTGCAGTTTGCAAGTTATATATAGTTTTCTAGAATACTAGATTTGACATACTGTTCAAATGCATTTAAGATGCCTTCCAGAAGTGGTTTTCATCGCAGAAGAAGGTAGTTAAGCATGCACTGGCTGCAGAGGAGATTTTTTTCCTTCTATTTTGGTGCTCATTGGATCTAGTCTTTGTTGAGAAAATATAGGTATTTGGCTAGTAAATTGCATTTTTTGCCTTGTCTATCTATTACTGTGAATTGGTCTCAGCAAACTATCTTCTGCTTCTGGTTCTGCTATGATTTCTTGGATGACCTTCAGTAATTCACTAGCACAGTGTGTGCCTTAGTTTTGTGAAGGTGAAGTTAGAACAATGATTCCTGAATCCATCCTAAAATGCTTTGAAATCACCCGATAATTGAGAATCAATAAGTAGATGATGTTTGAGGCTTTAGGAAAAACTTAATACTGGTTTGCGTTGGAAGCTTACTGCCATGGATAATTCAGCATGGAATAATGCAAAGAAGAAATAGACATTGAAAGGAAAAAAAACCCCACTAGTTTTAAAAACATGAATATATGTGGCAGTATGAACCAAAATTTGGTAGTATGGAATTAAAGTGAATATGTTAATTTTATCTTTTTTTTTTGTTCCCTCTGATACAAGTTGAAAAAATATTTGGTCTTAAAAATGATTTCAGAAGTGTAACTATGTAGGTTTCATGCTAATCAAGAAAACTGTTTGTCCCATAAAGATGTGTTTGACCCTTACTAGATGAAATACAAGTTCTGTAGTGGCTCCTCTGTTCTTGAGGACAGTTACTGCTTTCCAACTTGAGTGTATGTATAATTATGAGCCAAGTTGAAGTATGAAGTTACTAGGATTTCACCAGCTAGTTCAGAATGCTGTATTATGAATCAAGTTTATGGTCATTGACTTCTTACCAACATATGCAAAAAGATATTTTTACGCTTTATAAACTTCTTGCTGTATATCAAAATAACCCGTTCAGTTGCTTAGTTCTGTTTGCTGCAAAGCTGATGCAGAGTCATATATCTATATGTGCACACATACACACAGTGGTTTTCTGTGGCATATATCAGATTCTCGAAAAATGAATGACACCTTTGAGAATAAAATCAGTTACGGCTTTTAAAAAATGCCTATGACAATCTAAGCAGTAACCCCAGACTTAAAACCTTTGCAATTACAGGTCACTAATTGACAATTATGTATTCTAGGATAAAACCTGTATCTAGAAAAAAGAACATATCTGCTTTTTAGTTAAGCATTACGTTATGATTATGAAGAGACAGTGCCTCTCTGTAATGGAAATTCTCTCCTGCTTGCCCCCATACTTTGCAATTTTACTATTAAATA
Source organism: Bucco capensis (assembly GCA_013396975.1). Classification (NCBI taxonomy): domain Eukaryota; kingdom Metazoa; phylum Chordata; class Aves; order Piciformes; family Bucconidae; genus Bucco; species Bucco capensis. The sequence goes on along the minus strand of VWZO01016725.1, from coordinate 975,945 downwards.
CTTTGGAGAGAAAAGTATCCTTTGGCCTTTTGAAATTTTGATTTTTAGTCTGTGCTTTAGAGGTAATGAGAGTCTTTTGGGTATATGCTTATTCAGAGAAATTGCTTTTGGACCCAGGGTTTCCAGGAAAAATAAAATAGGCATTGGATAGAAATTTCATCCGGTGTTTCTCTGGTTAGATCAGGTTAAGTTCTTAAGTTGAATTGGTCTTTATGGGACAATAAATTAGTTAAGATTTTGTGAGTTGAAAGTTTATATGAACTTTCCCAAATGCATTCTAATGAAATTTATAAGAACTTTGTGGTATTTTGTTTTGCTTGGTGGCCTTCAGAATTATGGGCTTATTATAGTTCAAGGATTGATTAGGTTAAAATTTCTCTTCTGAAAGCAGGCTTCTCTGATTTTGTTAGTCTTGATCTTCATGCTTTGCCTTCCTCAATCTTTGTAGCTGTAGGTTCATGACCAGCTATTTTATTTACTTCCCTGTTTTATCCCTGAAGAAAGTACATGGGCATTATTACATTAGCCACTTCCCTTAGATTTTTTTATGTGATGGGATATGTTGGGGGTGTTGTCAGACACCTTGAGTGCTCTTCCCATAGTGCCTTAAGCAAGTTGGCTTTCAGTTCCTCAGAAAGTGAGCCGCTGTAAAGGGGTGATTTTAAGTATTCTTTCTAGCTACCGAGGAATAAAATGACTCACTTTGTATGTCTTACTTGAAGGAGAGAGCAAGAATTTTTATTTCTATATTGTGTTCCTGGGCTTAAAGCATTAAGCCTCCTTTTCCTTTTGACAGCAGTATTGTCTCCAAATAAATGATACTTTTGTGTATGTATGTGTGGTCTGTTTTTTCAGTGCACATCTAACCTGCACCAGCCTCATAATACTGATCTATTATTTGGATTGAAACAAATAAGAGGGTCTTCAGTGTTAGCTAATCCATACAGAATGAGGAATGATGTAATTGAATTTGATGAATTCTGTAACATTTTAGTATTAAAACTGTGTCTAATAAAAATACAAATGTGTTTATTTTGATTTCTATAGTATCACATACTTACTGAGTATTGAAAATTCTTTTACAGTAATTTAATGGTAAATTTATACTTAAAAGTGCTTTCTCACTGATTTGCTGGAAGCAAAGCTTCAAATATTTTATTTTGCTAATGATTAGTGCTTAATTTTAATTTAAAAAAATTCCTTTTGAATAAAAGTATATTTGATAAAATGGTAGAAATTAGAGTCAGTTCCACAATCTTAATTTCCATTTTCTTGCTTTGTCTTATAGGAAGAAAGGCGGAGGCTGAAAAATGCAATAATAATCCAGTCATTTATAAGAGGCTACAGAGACAGAAAACATCAAGTAAGTACTTAATTATTTGGAAAGATGTAAAATATTTTTGCTGAAAATGAGATTTTCTTGTAATAAATAATTCCATTGAAAAATCTTCATGTTTTATGTGCTCACAAAGTGGAAATTCTTTTTCCCTCTTCACGTTTTCATTTGAACCTCAGTGTTTTAATAGATGGACATTTATTCCACAAAGCATGCCTATGACAGTGGACTTCAGTGGGATTATGCAGTGTTTTGTTGACAATGCAAATGAAAACAGATATTAGCAGCTTTCACACACCAGTGGAGGTTTTTTTTTCCAGTATAGCTAAGGTGGTAGATGAGTCAAAAATACATTCTTTCTAAGATGCTGTTAGGTAAATTACGCCAAGAAAGAGTTTAATCTGTTTAAATTCACTAATATTTATTTGAGTAAAGTAGATGGAAATGTATGATGTGACATTCCTGAAAACCAACAGATTTGTTGCTGTGTGTACTTTCTGAAGTACAGAAAACAGTTATGGCTTTAACTATGATACTGTGTGTATGTTTTGATCTCTTAACAAATACATGTTGCATCCATTTTACTACTTTGTGACCACTTTGGATAGGAAGCTGAAAGGAAGTTTTAGAAATTTTGCATTTGTATTTTAAATAACCATTATTGATACATTAATGCTTGTCTTATTTTTAAGTACTTTATCCAAAGAAGTGAATTTGATCGCTGTGCTGATTTGGCCCAGTCTGGAGGAACCTTTTCCACTGCTAATGGAGCTAATTTGACTCTTCTGGTTCGTCAGTTACTCTTTTTCTATAGACAGAATGAGGATTCAAAGCGTTTGGTGAGTACTGTTACATACTTTGTTCCATAGAACTTTTATTTCATGCACTTTTAAAATATTGTTTCACTTAAAAGATTTTCTTAACTTTGGATGTTTAGTACTAGCAGTGTGTAGTTTATATTGTATAACATTTTGTTTTCTTAGCTGAACATTATTGTCTTATGTTGTGTTTTGTAAGTCCTTTAGAGGTATCCAAACCAGGATTGAAATATTACTGTCTGTATTGCAGTTAATAATGTAACTTGCTATTAAAAACAGTAAAATCGTGCATATCTTCTCAGGTGTGGATGTGTCAGAATTTAATTAAACAGAATTCTCAGTTTGTGAAGCAATTGGATGGTCCAGACAGACTTACTTGCTTATTCCAAATAAAAAGACTGTTGGGGCTGTGTTGCAGGTAAAATCTGTTTTCTGTGTGCTACTGTCTAGAAAGTGTTGAGAAATTATGTTGGATACTTTATTTTTTCCAGCAGGTGAAGTATTAAATGTAAATTTATTTTATGGAGAGGACTGTTTATGCTAAATATGTGTGTAGGCAATGGCATAGGATACTTGTTCCTATTTAAGAACAATAAAAAGAATGTTCTTAAGCTCCATTGACTTTGAAGTTCAGCATGTGCTTAAGGGGTGCCCTGCCTAGGGATAGGCTTAAGTGTGTTCTTAACTGCTTGCATATAGTGATATCCTTAGCAGTATTTGTGGAAACCAGAAGGTTTTCTTGGGAACTGATAGTGATTGGAAGATGATATCCAAGTTTGACTGATATTCCAATGGTATGCTTTGGTTATATTTTGTTTTAAAACTAGTATTATTTAAGATGCCTTTCCTCACAGTTTATTTTGAATTTATGGCATGTTATGCAGTTACAGTCTCGTTTCAGCAATACATTAATTATTTGTGGTGGTAGGATCCTGGGAGGATCACAGGAAGGTAAATCTAGCAAGGCGAGTTGAATAGCTGTTAGCTGAAGCCTAGTTTTACAAAACAATGTATTTGCACGTTTCAGTAATAGGAACTAGTTATACTCTCCAGAGAGTTAAAATACGTTTTTTCCTCCTTTTAATGTTGAGGCTTTCTTAGAAAATTGTTTCATTCAAGTCCCTGAACCTAATTGTGTATACTTGTGTCTGATAAACAATGACAGAAGATACGAAAGAATCTTGAGTGGTGGGCTTCAAAGCTGTTGTGTCACTAGATTGAATTATTCATTTTCACTACAGCTGAAATTGTTGGTTTTGTCAATGCAGCTCTGTTAGTATTCCCAGTCTCCCTTCCTGACTGGTTGATGTAGGAAAAGAAAAGGAGTGGAAGAGCTGTCCCTCCTTATACATATAAGGAGAATGGAGGAGAAAGAAGCTCTCTTCTTATCTTAACAGAATGACGATGGGGGAATTATTATTATTATAAAAATTCCCACATGAAGATGTAGCTAGGGAATACTTGGAAACCAAGTAGAAATAAGTTTTTTAAGGTGAATGTGAAAGGTCTTTTGTAGTTTTATTTTTAAATCAGTGTACATGTGCTGGTAGTGAAATGTTTCATTAAATAATTTTGATTTAATGTCATTTGTAGGCTATTGCAAAATTGCAGTGATGACAGTCTGAATGTTGCACTTCCTATGAGAATGCTTGAGGTATTTTCATCTGAGAATACGTATTTGCCTGTTTTACAAGATGTCAGCTATGTGACATCATTAATTGAACAAATTTTGCACTACATGATTCAAAAAGGTATGTAACTAGGAACTAGAAGTTCTGGGAAATACTCAAAACAGAATGTGTAATACCTGAAGACTATGTTATTTAATCACATTTTGGCCCTTACTACAGACCCAATGAATTAAGTGCTGTATACACTAGCCTATACATTAGATGGAGATTGTGCTTGTAATGAGATCACTGCTTGAGAAGTTACTGTTTGATTTATTTGGAAATTCTGTTTATAAACTAAATATTCTACCAAGTTACTTCAGGCTTGTACCACAAGTTTTGAGAGCAGATGGGTATTGCCTAGTAGAAGTTGTATTCACTTAGCTGTTTGTTTGCACACATATGCATGTACACACACACCCCCCATGGCAAACCTGAGCTTTAGCTGTGTAAAAGCTGGGCATTGTGTTGCAGCACTGTTCTAACTGCTAATGTTAGTTAGTATCATAAATTGGCATTACCTTTTCATCCTGCTAACACTAGAGACACCTTAGCTAAGAGATGGTCACTGAGCTTTTGTTTCCCTTGTACCATCATCAGCAAAACTGTTTGCTGAACTGCAGTTAGTTACACCTGTGCAAACATACTGAAAGTTAATGAATTGTGTAGTTATCACCAAAATTATGTTCTGTCTCAAAAAAGCTTTATTACTCTGGGAATGTGTGAAAAAATTCATTTGACACCACAGCTTGAGTTGGTGAGTCATGGATGGTAAGAAAAGACATGTATGAAATAAACATCTTTGATCCAGCTTTATTGATATAAAAAGCAGGAAGAGCACCTTCCAATTTGTTAGTTAATTGCTAGAATAATTCTATGTAGATTTTTAAAGTATATTCAGTATATTGTGAAGTATTTTTCAAGTTAATGTTAAGTCTGTAAGTTGCTTTGTGTGAAAAAGAAGAAAAAAATAATACTGTATTTAAAAAGTTACATTTCTTACTTGCAGGCTACTACAGGTCCCTTTATTTGTTAATTAACAATAAGCTTCCCTCGAGTATTGAGTATTCTGATGTTTCTCGAGTCCCTATTGCAAAAATACTTCTGGAGAATGTTCTGAAGCCATTGCACTTTACATATAGCTCCTGTCCAGAAGGTGCAAGGTAAATAATTTGTTATTGTTAGAGCTGCACAGTTTATTTTTGTTGAGTGTCTAGCGGTTCTTTCAGCGTAGATTGTTGATTTATTTGCAATAGTAATGATTTTTTGGAAATGCTATACACTGATGAAACAGTGTAGTTTCAGGTGTGTTTAAGAACCAATAGTATGCTGAAGACTGCAATAAATGGCACAGAGAACAGTATATATTGCAATATGTAGGAACATAGGTATGGGAAAACTCAGATGATTAGAGATACTGTTAAGGGCAGATAACAAGAATTTTGGAGTTAAGAACTTTGACAGAGGAGCTGAAGTTTATGGAGAAAAGTAACTAAGTCATAGCTTACAAGCAGAAAGTCAGATGTAGAAAGAAGGAACAAAAATCACACTCTGGTTGTATCGTGTTTTGTGTTTGAGTAGTATTTTGGGAGAAAAAAGACATAATTTGGCTTTTAAAATTTGGTTTTTATTTCAAGATTATAAACAAATTTAACTTCAAGATAGTTTTCTATGGGTTCATGAAAAGTTTCAAGGATAAAATTACATGTAAGATCATCAGGAAAAGGATGTAGTGTAAGAAGTTCATTGTTGAGAAATCTGAGAAATTTGTTTTGTTAGCACAGGACTACTGGGGAGACTGCAGTCTTGGTGAATGTGTTCAAACTTGCAAATTGATCTCTTACTCTGTGGTTATAATTGTGGGAAATTTTGCTTATATTTTCTACAAAGACATTTTTTCTTCATTTCAGGCAGCAGATTTTTGCAGCCTTCACAGAGGAGTTTCTGGCAGCACCTTTTACAGATCAGATATTCCATTTCATCATTCCAGCGCTTGCTGATGTGCAGACTATTTTCCCTTATGAACTCTTTCTGAATGCACTATTATTAGCAGAAAGTGGATGTTCAAGAAGTAGTGATCAAGCCCCATGGCTTTTTTACTTTGTTTTAACAGTTGGAGAAACATATTTGGGTGAGAAAGCTGAATGGTCAATACATTGTTTTATCATATTTGAGTTAATATGTTATGTATTTTTGAAAAACATATGGGGCTCGTTGGCAAGCAAAAGGGACAGTTTGTGGATAAAAGTATTAGATCTGTTTTATTAGCTATTCTTTCCCTTCTCAATAAAAGGTACACCATTTGGGAAGATTTGGCATAATGTGATTTGGTCAGATACTTCTGGTAAAATATATTTTATATTACAGTGTGATCTGTCTAATCTTTTATTTCAATGTATGTGCTATAGGATCCCTTTCAGAGGAAGGTCTTCTGGTGTATTTGAGGGTACTCCAAACTTTTCTCTCTCAGCTACCCATGTCTGCTGCTGGTACAAATTGTCAAGATGCAAACAGCGATTCTGAAGATGAGGATGAAGAGATCAGTAAAATGACAGCTACACCAGTAAGCACTACAGAATTTCTTTGAGTAAAAACAAAGCATAAATTTCTGTTCACAGGTAACTTACAGTAATTTGTAAATTGGAGAAAGTATGTTTTGAGGAGGCTTTAATACGTAATACTGTATATTACATTCTATTTCTCATGAGTTTCTCCTGTGTTTTTTTATCAAAAAAAAAAAAAAGAGAGGGGAAGATGGGAAACCCCTCTTAAAAATTCATTAATTGGTTCACTTGTAGCCTTGAGTAAGCCAGACTACTTTCCTTTATTGGGGGCAAGATCAAAAGAGAAAATAAAAAGGCTGAGCCAAGAGAAAGCATTTCTCTTCATACGCTTCTGGTACTACCCAAACGTGTTTTAGCCACCCTGAGGCTTACTGTTGTTTGACCCATGGATTATGGATGCAGAAGGACTGTTTGTAAAGGAATTGACAGTAGACGTCCATTTCTAGATTTCATGCCCAATGCTGGTAGATGTCAGTGGGAAAGAGATGAATATTTGCATATTTTGTATGTGTAGATGATCTTGCCTTATTTTGTCCATGTTGCACAATGTGCTTACACTGAAGGGAGTCAAGTTGGCTCTTGAGTCTGATACTTTTAAGAATGCTAATGGATTGTACATATGCACTTACTTCTTAATTATTGTACAATAAAATTTTATGTTCTAGTAAAATATTGTTTGTTTTTTTTAAAAAAGGAAAATATGTGATAAAAATACTTAAATTTTTCTTTGTTGTGTTTGCAGGGTGATGGGAGAATATCAGTTCAGTATGTAACTGAGGAGTGTCTAAAGAAATTGGACACAAAGCAACAGACAAACACTTTACTGAATATGGTCTGGAGAGATTCAGCTAGTGAAGAAGTCTTTACCCTGATGGCATCCATCTGCCACACGCTAATGGTGCAGCACCGAATGATGGTGCCAAAAGTCAGGCAAGTATAAATAATAATAATATGTTGAACTGTAGTACATCTAACATTTGATTTTATTAGATAGACTTTTTTTTAAATAGTACTTTGTGGGATTTTTTTCTGTGTTTTCTTTTAGGATCAGCTGAAATAAATATGAATTTCAGAATTTAATAATACCAGACAAACCAAAGTGTGGATTCTTTGTTTCTTCTTGTTCAGAGTACTTTCTCTGGACTAGTCACTGAATCCAGATGTGTAAGCTCTTGGTTTGTTTAGTAAGTTGCAAATAAGTTAGTATTCTACCACCTCATTTAGGGCTATGGAACATGCAGTGTTTGTGAAAATGACACACAAATAGGGATTGCAAATGTTCTTGAGAGGAGTTGATCTATCCTCTTGTTCAGAGGCTATTAAGTATCATTCTAGCAGAAGCCTGTATGGCCTTTTTTTTTTTTTTAGAAGTTTCAGTGGTACAGATTCTCTAACTAGCTGAGCACTGAAATCAACATGTTGTCTACCCACTTTAATACATACCCAAAATCTATCTTGCTGCAAATTAAAACGATTCCTGACTATTGAAAAATCACTGTTGTTGTTTGGGAAGGGCTTTGGCACCTGAGAGATAAGAGACTTGTTCATTCGTTCAGCATTCTTTTACAAAGACTGCAAACCACAGATGTCAGTAACAATGGAAGATTTTTGACCCTTTTATTATCAGACCCATAAGTATTAACACTCTTGTGGTGCAGATAGTTTTAAGTATGTAGTTGCTGGTAGTAAAGTAAGTATTTGCGGAATGTTGTAAACATAATCAATTCAAACTGCATTGTAAACAGTGATACAGAAAACTAATTAGGTGCTATCTTAGCCCAGTGGTGTTTATAGCTGTTAGAGGAAGTAAGATGTCAGTGAAACTGTGATTGCTCGATTAGGGTAATTAGTTCTTTGTAGACTAATTGCATTAGAGCAGGATGTGAGACCTGAAGATCATAGCAGCAGTTGAATTAGTATGCCCACTTTATTGTTGCAAGTAGTACATTGCCTTAGATAGTAATTACTGAGTTTAAATGCATCACTGCTTTGACTTGAGGTTTGTTGGTGAAAAGTGTGGAAAGGGTGTTTAATGAATAAAGAAGTCACACAGATCTTTAATTGTACGACTATGACACCTGTTTCCTCTGAGAAGCCATATTGTGTCTGTGCAGTTATTTGTGGTAACAAGCTAATTTCAGTAAGCCAAATGAGAGGTGTAGCATAAAATCCTGATTGTAATAAAGTCATTGAGAATTACACTTGTTTTCAGAGGGGCAGGGTTTTTATCTTTTCACTGCAGAGTTGATACATATTACTGAATACAGTTGTTAAAAAAAAAGGAGAGAAAAATTGAGTCTTGGAATGTAGATCTCATTATAAAGAGATTTGCAAGACTTTTGTTCACCAAAAATTCTGTAAATTCTGTTTCTGCAAAATATTTAGGGGCATAATTTAATACCATAGACTTTAGGTCATCACTACTGCTTAATATGAAAAAGGGATGGAAACTGTGCTTGTACTGGGACTGCAGTTGCTGTCAGCCATCTGATCAGTGCCTCAGAGTGGTTGCTAATCTTGGCTTAACAGTTTCCTAGTCACCACATATTAATACTGTTTTATTAACATAATGTTGCTAATCGTTTAAAAAACTGACATTCTGGTGTAATATGAACAGCCTGGATTCATACATTGGCTGAAGATTCTTAGGCTTCATATGAGGCTACTTTTAGTAATTCTACACTGGTGTGTTTTTCTTAAAACCAGAATCATCATATAAGAAGTTTTTACCTCTTTTTTTTTTTTTTTTTTTTTTTTTTTTTTTTTTTTTTTTTTAAGCTTGTTTTTAAAAAGAGATTCTTGATCCAATGCAAAGAGAGGCAGAAAAAAATAGCAGCCTGAGGAGCAGTGGAGTTCATTGCAGGATGGTTTTGCATGCTGTCTTCTACCTGTGACACCTTGCAATTCTGAAGTGTCAGAATCTACTGCCCTGGCAGCAGTGACCTTTCGCAGGCTGTATGAGCTCGTCTCGTTCTAGTGTATTCTCTTCATTAACTTAAATGGTCTCAGTGGGAACCTGGGCCCAATTTATGACCTAGACTGAAAATCTTGCCTTTAACTAATTAACTTGTAGTGGTGCCTCAGCTAAATTAAGCTTAATGGGCTATTTAATCTGTCCCATTGCATGGGAGGAATCTGACACTTTTTTTTTTTAAACCAGAGGTGCCCAAAATACTGTTCTGGCAAGTAGACATAAATCATGTGGCCATTGTGGACAATTAGATACCTACAGAGAGAAAAGAGGTTCTAAATAAATGATCGTTATGTACTTAGTTGTGGGAACAGATAATTTAATTTGGTATGATTTAAATAGATACTTAACAGAAATCAGGGGAGTGAGTTTAACTCTATCATAGCCTGTGGCTGAGGCCATGTGCGTTTTTCCACTTGGAAGGAGCTTATTGTTTCTGGTAGTACAAAAATAGTTCTTCTCCCAAATTAGTGCTAAATCTGAGTATTGAACTTTACAGAAAATCTATTAATGAATCCATTATATAAACCTATGTGTTGGGTTGGTGGTGTGCAGAAAATGCAGAACCACTGGGGTGAAAACTCAGGATTTAAACTTGTTTTTGGAATAGTAGAGATATTGAAAATAAAACACCTGAGTTAGACTATAAAAATGTACATGAAATAACGTCTGCTCTTTTTGATTTTTAGTGTTTGTGGTATTGTTGGTTTTTTGTTTGTTTGTTTTTTCCCTTTAAAGGAAAAAGTGATCAAGATTGGATGAACACTTTACATTAACTGATCTCTAAAATTTGTGGATGGGTAATGCTTTGTCATCAGGCTGTATAAGCCTGTATGATAACATCTTCTACCAAATTTGCATTTTTTTACTTAACTACATTTTCAGGGAAGGGAGATGTGAAAGTTGAATGCTTTCAGCATTTCTGGAATCAGGCCATGAAATATAGCAATTGCTACAATTGACTGCCTGAATCATTGATATGGAATAAAAATGGCTAAAACTTAGAAAGAGGTTATTATTATTAGCTCTTAAGGTTTGGTCTTTTTTTCCCTTCATTATTGCTGAATATTGCTAGAATGAAAAAAATGAATTACATTATGATAGGTTCAGTGTCCATAATGTTTGTTCATTTCTGCTAAAACTATTACATAATTTCCAGGGATGATTGTAAAATTAACAAGTTTTCACTTGGAAGCCCTGTGAGACCTAACGGCATTGTGCCAAATTACCTTGCTTTTCAAATACGAGGCTGAAAACCCAAGGTCACTGAGGAAATTTCTCATTTCAGAAGCCAGGACATCTGAGCTGTCATTCAGATATTTAAACATTAAAATACAAATCCTTATGCTGTATCAGCTAGATATAACAAGCCCTTCCTTATGTAATAATACATAATTTCCACCCAAGTGTCAAAATAGTGTGAATTAAGAAGGAAGTAGAATTCCCATGTATCAAATTCAGGTTGATTTCTTTTTCAAGAATTCCACATATTTAAAGTAGAACTCAATTTTACAGTAAAGCTTATCTTAAACTGGCATTAGCTGTAGTTGCTTAAAATTTGACCCAAACTTAGAAATGACCACTGACACACAGCTTCTCTGGAATATAATATGAAGCTCCTAACTCTTTTTAAAGTTATTGATCTATGTATTTAAAATTCAGTCGTTTAAATAAGTCAGTAAAGACACACCACAAACCAGAGGTTGCTATTTCATTTTCCATTCTGCATGCCCCTGTTCCATCTCCAGAACTACTCCTACTTGTGAAAGTCTGCCTTTCTGTTTAGTGAAGGGTGCTTCCCTTCCTCATGCTACTTTATCCTCGCACAGTTCCTTGTCTGGCTTTTGGCGAATGCGTGTGAATTGAGAGCCTGAAGAAGAGACTAGCTCTGTGGGTGTGTGAGAGAAGCTATGCTTCAGCAAAGGCAGAAAAAAGAGCCTGCAGGGCTTCAGCAGCCAGTAAGCAAGGACCCAGAGGCACACAGCACAGTGCAGTATTTGTGAGTGGATAGGTAGGTTTTATTGTGTAATGTCTTTAAATAAGTTCTTGCTTAAGCCATGCAATTGTTGAGTTGTTTCCTTCGTGAAATATGCACTTCTTTTCCTTTTGCCATCTGGCAAATTTTAATTTCTCCATGTGATCCATAATAAATATTGTGTTTTGAGGCAGCAGCTAGTCTATCTTCCCTGCTCCCATTTTCCAGCCTCCTCTGTCTTGTATGCATGGGCACAGGGACTTCTGCTATTATGAGGCTGTTGACCTCTGAGAGGAGATGTGGACCAGAGCCATCTGTTTTACCTTATTTATTCTAATAGTAATTAGGAGACCTAGGAGAGCAGCATTTAGTATAACTAACTGAATATTGTTCTTCAGTGTCAAAAAAATGACAGTTTAGACAGTCAAATCCTTTTATGTTTCCTAGAAGACATTAATTGCTTCAAACTGTGTTTGTCACGTATGTTGCTTCCTACAGGGGAAAAAAATAGGCTGAGGGAGACTTTTTAATTCCAGGAAGCTTTCTATTTCTCATTTCTTTAAGAAGTTTCTTATTGCATGATTGTGTCTGTAGTGATGGGGTTTAAAGTCAGTCCTGCATATAACTGACTTCTGGACATACACATTTATTTTTACAGGTGTGTGAACAATTTTCTGTCTACAGATGGATTAATGTATGGGTATGAGTGCTGCCTTGACAGACTTTGTTCCATTGATGTTGTTATAGTTATATCTACCATGTAGAACATATCAGTAAAATTGCTACAGAAGTTGAAATCAGTAGTTGCTTCCAACATGAATTAACTTTAAGATATTTTAATCTACTCTTCACGAAAATGGCTGTGTTTGTTGATGTCATAAGGACCACAGAAGTTGCCTGTTAACCAGTTTGTGTGATTTTCTGTATTAGAATTCAGGGAAATCCCAGATAAATAACTCAGAGTATATGTTATTTTTATTAATGTGTGTTTAATCCTGTGGAATACAGCAAACTTGTGTTTATAGTGTATGGTTTGTTGCTGAGTTAATGGAATCTCTGTATTTTTGGCATAAGGATTTATATACTTGTTTTTCAGCTTTCAGCCTATTTGGTTAGAATAAGAACCTTCATCTTGAAGAAATAAATTTAAATCCGTAATGTTTGAGAAATGCTTGACAGAAAAGTTCTTACAAAAGCATCGTGTTTTGTGAAGAAAACACAAATTTATTTGAACTTCCTCTTGCAGGCTTCTTTATAGTTTAGCCTTTAATGCCAGGTTCCTGAGGCATCTTTGGTATTTGATATCTTCAATGACTACACGAATGATTACAGGGTATGTATTGTACTATTTCTGAAACTGAATCTTTGACATGCTATCTTCGCTTTCTGTCTGTGTTCTAAACCAGAAAGTGTCTGCAGTTCTTAGTAGTTAATGCCAAAAGTTTATATGCCGTCAAGACACTGAGATACTATAGTGGCAAGAACTTACAAAAAACCCTTACTTTGCAAAAAAAGGGAAAATAATTGTTACTTAACTAAGAGTGCCATCCTTATTTTGCTGTATGAACTGCTACTAAATGCTTTTACTAGAACGCTGAATACTTTTGATACTTTTAATACTTTTAGAGTATTTCATTAGCCATCTCTTTAATTTTGCATTTTATATTTTAAGGTCTATGGTGCCACTCCTTCAAGTGATTTCAAGAGGCTCTCCAATGTCTTTAGAAGACTCTAGTCGAATTATCCCTCTCTTCTACCTTTTTAGTTCTTTGTTTAGTCATTCACTTATTTCTATTCATGATAATGAATTCTTTGGTGATCCAATAGAAGGTGAGTTTCAGGCATAGTAGGTAAGAGTGCTTTACAAAATGGTTTTTGTGTAAGGCTACAGAGTTCCCTGGGCAGTAATTTGCTGACATCTGTGGTGAAGGCTCTTATGAGCTGACAGCTGATAGTCCCCTGAGCACTCAGCTGTCAGCTGACTCTTCCGTGGTGATTGTATTTAGAAAAAAAGAAAAAAAAATTATGGCCTGCACCTTGGGAGCTTTACAGGGTCTGATATGGAAGTTCTTAATCATGATAATTTTTAATGAGTTAGTGAAGAGAGTGATGTTCTTCAGGACTGAATGCGTAGTCTAATGTAAAAATTTAATGTAGCAGGAGGCACAAAAGAGTCTAAGAGAATATTGTAATTAAAATCATTGTGATATAATTCTCTTTTTGGGTGATATGTTTTTTGTCTAAATTTTAGGTTTAGTGTATGACTATTAATCTTCCAATTAAATAAGTGTTTTTTAGTAACAAAATGATTAAGAAAAAGTCACTTGGGGGAAACTTAAGCTTGTGTTTTATGTAGTTGTAGGTCAAAGACAATCATCAATGATGCCTTTTACACTAGAAGAGCTTGTAATATTGTCCCGCTGCCTTCGAGATGCATGTTTAGGAATCATAAAGTTGGCTTACCCAGAAACCAAACCAGAGGTTCGTGAAGAATATATTGCAGCATTTCGAAGTGTCGGAGTAACAAAAAATACAGAAATGCAGCAGTGTATACAGACAGAACAAAAGAGGTGGATTCAGTTATTCAAGGTAAATTCTATCAATTTTCGGAACATTTTCTGGTTTCTGCTGAAGATGTGAAATTAGGTGGGCCCCTCCGCCCCATGTTTTTAACACAATTGCTACAAAGAGTGTAGATTTTGGAAGGTTGCTTTTTGGTGTATATGCTAAACTTTGAGTAGCTAAATTCTCATCATTAACAGGTTTTTTGATTCTGGCAAATCTGAATTGAAGTCTTGCTTAGTAACTTTTTTATAAACAGAATGTTTAAGAATTTATTCTTAAATAAATTTAAGAATTTAGGCTTTAAGTTTGACTCCCATTCAGCAAGGTACTTTTAAGCATGTCATTGTAACTTTATGTAGGTGTGAAATTTGAACTAAATCATTCACTAAATAGTTACTATGTTGCATTGGTTTTGTTGATGTTCTACTAAAATTTTTAGGTACCACTCCTTTTGAGTTTGCTGGAATACTATTGAGATGGTGAATCTGGCTTAACAAATGTATCTATCAAAAGTATTTTTGCTAGTTTTATCCATGGCATCCTACCTAAGGCATGAGTTAAGAGAAGCTGAAAACATTGGCAGGAAAAAAACCTAATATAACTGTTGCCGAAAAAAAGGAGTGCTTGACTTGCCATGAAAATTCTGCAGCAAACACATCTAGTCAGCTAAAATTGCTCATTAAAGAAGTGGGAGCAGAAGAAATGCATTTCCCAAATTGAATGCTAGATTTACAGTCTGTTTAATACTGGTGACCTCTCGCACACTAATGTTCAGTTCGAGTCATCAGCTGTCCCTTCAGGTCTTTTTATCACTGCTTTTGTCAAGCTATCTATTTAATTGAAAGAAGTTAATTGAATGAAAATGATCAACTAAGCTTGTATTAATATTGCTAATGGAACTTTCTTCTTGGCCATGTTTGGAGAAAGATGTCATGCCAGACTTTAGGAAAGGCCCATTAAGGCTTGCACTTAACCTGATGGGCTAATTAAGGAATGCTTATTCATTCTACAAGTCTAAGATAGCTTCTATCCAGCCTATTCTGCCTGATTTTACAACACATTTCACTTATGAGCATAAGCATTAATAGCAGTGAGAGTAACTGATAATGTTTTGATTGCGTTGAATACAGTCCTAATGCACCACTGAATTTGTTATTTGCACAGATTGATCTAATATATGTTTGCACAATTTAATTTAATTACTTGTCTTTAAATTGCCAAATAAACCTTCAATTTAAAGGTCACAAGTGAAAACCCCACTATGTCTATTTTTCTAAGAAGGATTGCATGCTAGAGGTATTTTTGGGTGCAGTTTGTATCATGACATGTTCTTTTTCTTCTCTTTCCTTTGTCATATTTAATCTTTTACATTTAAGGTGAATTTGTTCAGTTTCACTGTCATTCAGAAAGCTGTAAAACCTTGACTTACTCTATCCCACTTGGGCAGTCAGGAACTGAACAGTCTAAACTCGGGAGACAGGGTTGTCTTCCATTAGCTGAATTACAAATGTAAATCTTGAGGGTCTCTTGAAGGCTCTGGTTCTACCAAAAAAAGTAGCTAATAGCAAACATACTCCTTCAGAAACATATTGTTATAGATAAAAATTCAACCCAAGAAGACTGCTGTACACAGCACTCTCTGAGTCTTTCCTGAGGGCAGCTTCAAAATAAATTCTTGCCAGCAAGCAAGCAGCAATATATTCTTCCAAATCATTAAAACAAAACTAAAGTAGTTCACCATAAATGTAGGTAGAAAATACTTCTTTCTTTTACACTGTCAAATAGGTGTTTTATCTTTGCTAAAGCTTTTGCAAGCTGCCTGCAGAGAAAAAGACACATTCCTTCCCTGTCACCTGTGCTTTTAATTTATCTTTTATCTTCTTTTCTTTTAATACCTTGCATTTGTTTTGTGAGTCTCTACATTTTTGTGTATTTTCCATGTCTGTTTATATACACACAGCAAATAAAGACTTCTGCAAGGGAGTGGTAAATCTGTAAATGCTGACACTGGCAACAATGATGTGTGTATTTGCTAACAGATTGGAGGTCTTTGGTAAGATTTAAATGTGAAAATGTCTTTATCAGAATCCCCTTTTTTTGCCTTGGTATAATATTGAAGTGTAATCAACTCTCACGGATTCACTGTCTTACCTAATTTGATTCAACTTCCTTCAAGAATTCCTTAACTGCTTGTAAAACACTTCATTAGTGTGGTCTTCACATGGGTAGTTTTTTTTTCTGATTTTCTTTTTTCCTTTTTAAAATCTTTGGCTTGTGTATAGTGGTAATGGGACCACAGATCTTCCATGACTTACCTAACATGCACTGAATTTTATAAGGGCAAGGTGATGAGAATTCCTGTGTAATCAAACAGTTCCCTTAATAGCATTCTTTGTTCTGTCTTTATTCAAGACCTTACTTCACAAACTGGACCTTAAAAGGTCTTTTGTGTAGTATCTAGACACAGAATCCTTTAGACGGCTAATTAAACTTGTTGCTCTTGACATCTGCCCGTTGAGACTATCTTGTAGCAAGATTACTTTGTGAAAAGCTTTGTGTATGGTTTTTTTCTATTCATTTTTCAAGTGTTGTAGTTCTAAGTTGTAAAACAGACGACTGTTCATTGTAGCAGTGATAATGGTTTTTTAGGCTGGTAATTTAATATTCCATTGATTCCACTTAATTATGTTTTATGTAGTGTTGGGCTAAATTGGTTCTGCTTTGGAGAGAAGGCATGCAACCAGTATGACAGTTGTGCTTGAGACAGAGTAGTTAAGAGTGGTTGTTAGCCTGATACTTGTACTTCTTGTTTTTGTTGTTTTGGTTTGGTTTGTTTAGTTTTTTCCCCTACCTGGATTGGAGAAAACTGCCAAGAAAAATTGCGAAGACAACTAGTGACCATGATAATAATATTTCTCAGCCTCCTCATTTTGTTATGAAGATGTGAATAAGCAGTTATCTATTCAGTTTTCTTATTTTCTGACTGTGTGGTTATAATAATGTCCTTGGGAGTAAAACTGAATTAGACGTAGTCGCTTAAGCTGATGGGCTTGTGATTGGGTGAAGTATGAATGGGCACATCATCACCCACTAGGGTTCAACTGATGAGCAAAAATGTGTTTAAGCCACTGTTAATAGGTGATTTTCAGGTAGATGCTTATACCTTTGGAAAAGGGCCTATTAAGACAGCAGTGGGCTTTTAGCTAATTTTAGTTTGTAAATAATGTTAGCATAATAAACTATGTACATGCATACTAAATGAAAATTATCACCAGGGGAATATGACAAAGATTTTTAGGACTGTAGTTGGTTTTTGTGCTTCTTACGGTGATCACCAGGGGAATATATGGTAACCATCCTTTTTCTGGAAATGGTCATCTTGTAGTGGCTTCCAGGCATGTTTGGGTTAGGCCCTTCTCAGGAGTGATTTTACTCTCTGAATCTACTATGTCAGATCCTTTAATAATCTTATGGTAGGGTTTATTGTACAGTATAAACAGCTGAGCTAATCACATTAGGGTGTGTTTTAATAGAGAAAAGAACTTTAAGGGTACAGTTAATTTGGTAAATTGTTAACTCCTTTTGGAGGAGATTATTTTTTTTTCTCT
This sequence comes from Bucco capensis, assembly GCA_013396975.1. Lineage (NCBI taxonomy): Eukaryota > Metazoa > Chordata > Aves > Piciformes > Bucconidae > Bucco > Bucco capensis. The sequence continues at coordinate 958,438 of VWZO01016725.1, read as the reverse complement.
AGCCAGCTTTGAAAATGCTAACAAGATATTAATTGAGAAGGAAAGGAGCATGTAGTTCTTTTCAGATGTAGACCTTTACCCTTAAAATCTATCAGCATTTTTTTCACATGGATAATCACCTCAGTGTCTGGTGAGGTGATACCATCAGCAGATACTTAGAATTCCTCTGAGGCACCTTTAACTGGAAATGCTTTCATTTGTTAATGCAGCAACCAGAAGTAGTCAGTATTTAATGTACTTTAGAGATGTAATTTTTTCTGTTATGTTTTGCTGCCAACTTAATGTGTCTGTCTTTTTCTCGACTTTCTGAGGTTGATGTTGGCTTTTGTATAGTTTGGCACATCACATGATCTGCTGGCTAGTTAGTTTATTGACTATAGGCAGAAATACCTAATGCTTATTAGTTGATCCCTCAAATTTACCATGTGAACTTTGTCATGACATAGCAAACACAAGTTTCATTCTCCTGTGGGACATTTTACTTGAAAAATGATGCACAGAAATGTAAGAATCTTCTTCCTTGTGGATGAAGAAAAGCTGAAAATCAACCAAAGTGTTTGGAATCGCAGTTTTGTAATGAGAGTGAAGAGTAGCTATGTAGCTTTCTCTTCTAAAACATGCATATATTCACACATCTTATTTTTGAAAACCTAAAAGAGAAGAAAAAGTGTATAAAAGATCATTATATAAATTACATGTTGAGGTGTTGCTTTCTTTAAATAAGTAATGTAATGCTGGTAATGATTTGTTTAGGCTTACCTAAACTGGCATACAACTTCTTAGGTGTGCACAGTAGTCCTAGGATTGCTTAGTTCTAGGTAGTTCTAGTTCTTAGGCTTTGGAATAAGACTTTAATAAGTCAATTTTTTTTATGACTTACAAGTGAACTGCAGTTATCTGCATTGTGAGGTTTATAAGAGTAAGTTTTTAAGTTAAAAGTAAATGAAAATTTCAAATGTTACTGGAAGATTTTGTTAAAATTTTTGCTTCTGGGTCTTACAGTTTTTGCTAAATTTATAATGAATGCTTGTATTTCTGACACCTAGGTCATCACGAACTTAGTGAAAATGTTGAAATCTAGAGATACAAGGAGAAATTTCTGCCCACCAAATCACTGGCTCTCAGAACAAGAGAACATTAAAGCAGATAAGGTAAGTGTAATAGCCTTACAGGTGCCAAAGTTTCTATGGTAAAGGGTTTGATTTCTGACAGTATCAGTGAGGTTGCACAGATTTAATGTGGTTTAAAATCTGGAGTAATGCTGCTCCTCTCTAATGTAGAAGACTTGCATCTGTTTAACAAACTTAGGTTAAATCGCATTTCCAATCCATAAAGTAGAACTTGCTTTACAGTGCAGCAGTGTAAGTTATCTGCATTTATAGCAGAGGAGAACTGAAAATCTGGTAGCATTTTGTTGCATTTTACCTTCTAGTTATTTTAAGTACTTCTCATAATAAAAATGCTAAAGAAAAGAATTGCACTCTTCCAAAATCAAAGCAAATTCAGTAGCATTTTCTGTACTTACCTCACTTAGAAATTACTTTTCTTAAACTGTGATGCTAACCTCAATACAAAGTAAAAAAAAATTGGCATCTCAAAATTTAAAATCAGCTTCTCTAGTATCTTAAATACTAGAATTTAATGTAACATTGCATGATATCTTTAAATGATACATGGACTTTATATTGTATTGATGTTAATTTTGCAGCTCAGTTTTAAGGAACAAGTATAAGGAGGAGAGATTAAAAAGAAGATTCTTGGGCATTCAGACATACTTTTGGATGTGACAGTTCTATGTATTTAATAGTAAATTGTAATATATAATTAGATAATGTTTAACTGTAAAATACTGTGAATGTGTTAGGTTACACAGCTGTACGTGCCATCTGCTAGACATGTCTGGAGAGTCAGAAGAATGGGAAGAATAGGACCTTTGCAGTCTACTTTAGATGGTAAGACACTGTCTATGTAATCTTTGCTTTACTAAGTCAAAATAAGAGTTTACCTTATGCAAAGAAAATCTGCCTTTTATAGAGCTCAGCTGAGTATTTTGTATAAGTCAAGCAAGGCAAGCTCTTGATTTTGTTTCAGATATTTAAAAAAAATGTTTGTGTACAAATGTGTGTGTATGTCTTTAGAGTTTTTAATCTATAACAGCACTGATGAGGGGAAATGATGAGATGGACAAATACGTACATGTATTAATATGTATAAAAGACATTTGCTTAAGATACACAATTAAGTTGCAGAAGATGTAAAGCACTGAGGGTTTGCTTTGACTGTGTACTGTAAGGAGACTTCTTTATTATTCATTAAACTGAAACAAGCTTTAGGTACCATGTTAGCTATTGATTAATATTTATAAATATTGTCTCTATTTGGATAAGGCAAAAACTTAGCCTCTTGAATATCTCAAAATACCTGCACTGTGTGGAACTTTCCAAAGAAAGATGAGAGAATTAGATTAACTTAGCACTCAGTGTAAATTTACACTAGTTTAGTTGTGCCTCTATGCTTACTTATGTAGGCAGCCTCTGTCTTTCAGCTTTTCATGCCATAGTAGCTTAACTATTCCAGAATTTTACCTTACTATGCTTGGGTAAAACAATCATTAAATCACTAATACTTGTGAAGATTCAATAATTAATTAAAAATGAGGCCTTTAAGCAGGAAAATGATTCATCTGTGAGAGTCTATACTATCTTAAAAGCTGATGTAATCTGCTTGAATAGCTTAGCCAGATGCAGTAGATCATTTAGAGCAGACCAGAGCCTTTGAATGCTATCATAGAGTTGTACAGAACTGCCGGGCTTCAACAGGCCTGTATCCTGTACACCTTACAAAGTGTACATCAGTAGTCCCCATTTCTTCCATTGGCCTACATGGCTCTTGGCAGCTCTGCTGTTGTGATGTTCTCCACTGTCAGACCTGTTCTGCGTTTATTACTTCCATATTCTCCCTCATGCTGCTAGTCTACTAGTATTCTTCCCCTCATACATACAGTACCTGGAGCTTTCTCTCTTGTGTTCTTTCCCATAATAGCACCAGTTCCCTCAATTTCATTAATTTGTTTGATCTGGGCAGTTGATGGATAAGGAATGCATGTGCTGTGGTTGGTGTGGAGCAGCTACATGCCCTCATTTTGCTGGTTGGCTGTCAAACACACTGAACAGAGCAGATGACTGAGCTCACCTTGCTGTTTCTGTGATCAAGTCACTAAAGGAATTTCTCTTCTCTGTCAGTCTTCTCTGTCTCTCTCTTCTCTCTCTGTCTTCTCACTGTCTCGGTCAGTCTTCTCTGTCTTTCTCAGTTGAAAATTTTCATAAAACTTACTATTTTTGACTCTCCTATTCTCTGTTAAAGTTAAAATACAGCTAGCTAGCTCAAAAGGTGTTGGAGGCAAGATGGTGAGGAGAGGTGACACAGTATATTTATATAAACTTCGTTTTCATACTACGTTAGGCTTAAAAAAGTGCAATCAACATGAATATGTGAAAACAAGCAGGTAACATTGTGCATGTGACTTGTTTAATCCCTCTTGACTCCATAGGGGTTAAAGCCAATAAGAATGAAAGTACTGCTGAATCACATATGGCCATGTTTATTTGTGCTTTTTCATTTAGTTAAATGGCAGACTCCTGAGTTCTAAATGCCCTCTATATTGATGACTCCATCCCACATTTCTCTTTCAAGAAAGAAGCTGTGATGGAGAAATGCAGATAAAATTGACTAATTGACTGGAATAATTGAACTGTCAAACATGTAGTAGTTTACCTTTGCTGTACATGCACTTTTTATTTAAAATGCTTTTAACTGTTAGCTTAATAGGCTGCATACATTGACTTTAATTAAAAATGTTTACTAAGTAAACTAAAGGTAATCACAGATAAGGATTTTATCAGAAATTCCAAAGGCTTGCAATGTTGAAACTTGCCCTTAATGAATATAAATTAAGTATAGTGATATTTTGGGTCACATCATGTGCTTAAAATATCCTCACTTAAAGTGCTTTGAGGAGTCAGGGAAAAAAAAAAAAAGAAAAAAAGAATATTGCTATCAGTTGCAGAAGGGCAGCAAGATGCTGGTCACCACAGGTAGGAGGGGTCAAAGGAAGAACTTGAAACTGTCACCATAAACTTCCAGACTGGGTAGTAACATGAAGCATTTATTTCAGTTTTGTAGTATAGTCCATAAATAGTCTGTAGCTGTAGTCTTTTTCAATAAGGTAGTTATTAAACATGAAAATGAACCAACTAAGGACTTGTGGGTTTTGTTTCCTCTGTAGACTGAAGCTAGTCACCTTTAATCACAGTGACTAGTCAGTGAGCAATACTTTTTTTTTTCCTGGAGTTAATTAATTTACAGTCAGATATGTGCTCAGCAACTGAGTCTCACCCAAAGTTGAGTTGTCTGCTAAAAACATCCTCTGTGGATATAAGAAAGTTCAGAGGAGCTGCATCGTAACTTGGGAACCTCATGTAACTGAGTCTCTCTGTTGCTGTGGCTTCTTGAATTATTTTCTGATCTTTTAAGCACATTATACAGTTTCTTGATGTTATTTTCACTGTTTCTGCAGTGACTAGAATTTAATGTGATCACTGTGTCCTTGCTGTTGAGAGAGAACCCATTTAAATAAATGTTATTTCTCTGTTTGTTTCATTAGATTTGGTTTAATTCTTAGGTTTTATGTCTAAAATGTTTGGATAGAAGGTAGATGTTGTAGCTGAAAGCACAATGCCTTTAAATTGCTTTTGTCATTGAGATGGGAATATTACATATTCCTGTGATGAAAATTCTAATTTCTTACAACTCTGTCTTCTGTCATGTGTTTTTTCTTAATTGAAAAATTAAAATATCAATAATAGGTAGATAACTACTTTCTTCTGAATAGAAAAACAGAGCACTTATTTTCGTATACATTTTTTTCCAGTGTGTTTTCACTACTTAGTTTCTACAGGCAAACTGAAATACAGTGTTTCAAGAAAGGTGAGGCTTTGTGTGACTGTTTAGTAAATAAACTGTTCTTATGTATGTATTTTTATACAAAGTAAATTGAGTGATTTAATATAAAATAAACTATTTAAAAAAATGTTATTTCCAAAATCTTGAAAATTATTATTTCTGTTTTAAGTGGGTTTGGAACCAGCACCTCTTTCTGTATCTGAAGAACGGCAGCTTGCAATTCTGACAGAGCTACCTTTTGTGGTTCCTTTTGAAGAAAGAGTAAAGGTATCTAATTTAATATGCAATTGTTTTTTCATTTTTTTTCTTCAGTACTCATGTGGCAACTGAATATTTGAAGTTAATTACTTTTCTTTTTTTAGTTATATTACCCTTTATAATAATTGCATTAATATTAGAACCAAGTATTCCAAGAGATATGAAATCAGTTGTATGTTGATGATAAACTGCAGTCTCGATTCAGTGATTGACCTACATGATTGCACCCTCTTGTGGTAAGCAGGGCGCTAACTAGCTGTGTATCTAAGAACACATTGCAAGGTCAAGATTTCTGTGCAGTGGGTGATTTACTTAGAATGAGATGATGGTTTTCCAATCTGGGGAAAGTAATGCCTAGAGATTAAATTTCTGCATTCATAGCTGAGTAGTCAAACTTTAGTAGACTGTATTGTTTTAAAACTTGCAACATTCTTGTACTACTGGCTTTGCTTTTGACTTTTCTAGACTTTTAATGTTAGTTCTGTTACAGATTTCAGTTTGCTAGACTAGTTACTAGACTATTTCCTGAACATGGGAAAGATGCAAGAGAGGATGTAGAAGACAGACACTTCCTGGATTGAGAGCATATTGAACATTCTATGCATTAGGCAACCCCCTCCCATGCTACGTCTTGGCATAGAAACACAGCCACAGTTACTCTTCAGGTGAACTTAAGAACTCTGAAAATTAGGGAGGAGAAACTGGAATCACTGGCACAAAGGCTGTAGATTTGTCTCCTTATGTGTAGAGGATGATATCTTAGCACAAAAGTTTTTTGCATGTCTGTCCCCCTTTCCTGCCCTCTCCTGGGATATGGCTCTGTATTACGTTTCTGCAGCTTAGTGAAAGAGAAGACATATCACTTGAGGGTGAGTGCCCAGAAGCAACTCAACATACAATAATAGTAGTGAATAACCATCCCACATTGAATGTTTAGAGCTGCACAATGACATGATTTTTCACTCATTTGAACAGATTTTTCAAAGACTCATTTATGCTGATAAACAAGAAGTTCAAGGAGATGGACCATTTTTGGATGGAATCAATGTTACTATCAGAAGAAATTATATTTATGAAGATGCTTATGATAAACTTTCTCCTGAAAATGGTAGGTATAAAATTAAGTTAGCATTGGCTTGTTTGTAACATTTAACCATTCTTACTATGTAGTTAAACATTTGCTTAATTGGGTAGGATGTTAAAAGTATATCAGCTCTGAGGTGTGAAAGTTCTTATAAATTTCCTCATTTTTAGGTAAAGTAATTCCTGTCCCTATTCTTTCTGATTATTGCGGTCTCACTCTCTTTAACACATTATCCTTCCTTAAATCAAACATACTTTTAAGAGGCTTTTCTTCCCATTTACTTGTCCAAATAACTGTACTTTGTATATTTATCTGTGTAGCTCTAAGGGAGTGTTGTGCTTATAAACCTCTTTAAAATATTTTGTAAGATTTTTCTCTCTCCCTGCCACCTAATGTTTTTCCGTTCCTTCTTTTGATGTCTTTTTGATGTCTTAAAGCAAGACACTTTGTACAAAGTGAGTTTCACATAACAAATATTCCAAAATTCAAGCCAGTGATAGATTTTTACTACCTTTTCTAGTTCAATTTTTTTATCTAAAGTTAGTTGTAGTTATGTTTGTGTGTGTAGTTACATGTGTTCTTATCCAAATGAAACTCAACCGGATAGTTATATTTGAGTTTGTTTCTCTCCTTTCTCTGCAGAACCTGACCTTAAAAAGCGCATTCGTGTTCACTTACTTAATGCACATGGTCTTGATGAAGCTGGTATTGATGGTGGTGGAATTTTCAGAGAATTTCTCAATGAACTACTTAAATCGGGATTTAACCCTAACCAGGGATTTTTTAAGACCACCAATGAGGGACTTCTTTACCCTAACCCTGCTGCACAGATGCTCGTTGGAGACTCTTATGCCCGACATTACTACTTTCTTGGAAGAATGCTTGGAAAGGTAAAAGCAGTGTTGTATAATACAGAACTATAGTAGTACTGAAATTATTGCAGTTTTTAAATTTATTTTTAGATAGGGTTAGTTGGGAAAAAATGGTAATTTTTCTAGAGTTGCGGAAAAATAACTTTCTGATGCTGGATCTGAACATTATTGCTACATATCGCCCAAATTTCTGGTTAATTTTAATAAGTTACATGCTTGAGAAGCTCACAGAATTGGAGATACTCTGACTGCCAGTTAAGCAAACTGTGCACATGCGTGCCTCTAAGTTTATCCTCTTGCTTAAAGTTAAGTTGATTAAAGTCAATAGGTCTATTGCTTATGGTGATTTTTAACCTAGAGCTTTCTGGAATTTGACTGTAGTTATGTTTTCATTATTTGGAATATATTAAACTAGTATTTTCAGAAAGAAACAGTTTCTAGTTGTATGAGGTCTACAATTTTTGTTAGCATTTAAAATTTGCCATGATCATTTATTATACTTCAGAGCCATATACAAATTAACTTTCGCTTATTCTGCTTGGATTTTTGTACATTTTGAATCTTTCTTGAGTTTTAGTGCTTGATATTCTGGTGGTGTGAATGGTGAAAAGCTAATACACAGTTGTTAAGCTAGATGAAAAATGAAAGGGGTGGAAGGGAGTAAAGATTACAAATATTCATTACATTCAGTTTTCTTTTATGGTCAGGTTTAGTGCTGAGGCTATTTACTAATAAGCTCTTGACATCATTTTTGTAAAGCTAATAACTGTGAAACAAAGTTAGGCATACAAATTCAATTTCAGAAAAAAAGTATTGATTGCTGCATAGCTATCTAAAACTGAAGGTATTTAAGATGCAAAAGTCCCATTTAACTACTTGAATTATTTTTGAGTCTAAAATCCTGCTGACTTGCAGTGAGATTTAATATATGGTTGGATGTCCTTCTGGTGTAGCTGGAAGCAGTTTAAGCAGATGTTGTTGGCAAACTTGAGTTGTTGAAACAGAGCTTTGTTCTTTGGAGTTGCCAGTCAACTGATTGAGATTAAACAACCACTTTGTAGGCAAATTGTCTGCTAATGCATCCAAGCTATTGCAATATCCAAACTTGTTAAATAAGGAAAATTTCAAATCAGCCATTAAAATAAAATTATCTTTGAAGGATGTTTCCACACTTCATTAGTACTGAATCCATATCCTATGCATTGTTTGTAATTATGACCTGTGTTGCCTGTCCAGGGCTTCATTTTCTTCCTGCATTTGTAGATTTTGGGGCTGGAGAAGAAAATACTACAGTGGTATTGTGAGGAAGTTACTTCATTCCAAACGTGTTTAGTGTTTATCTACATATGGGGCAGGGTTCAGTTGTCACGGGCAAATTTGAAACATGATTTAGAAGAAAATTTGTAATTTTAAATCATGAATTTCCTCTGTTAAAACAACACATTGCCTTCTGTAACTGGATTTCAAATATTAACATAAAGACAGAAGCTGCAAAATGTATTTTATCTCCTGTAGAGTGCTACCAAGTAATAGCTTTGGTTTGTATTTTATCTCCTGTAGAGTGCTACCAAGTAATAGCTTTGGTTTTGTGTTTTTAGAATCAGAGGACCTATTATTTAACATTTTGAAAGCATAAATTGTTTTTGTATTTGCAGTATGTTTACATAAGGTAAGAACTGACAGTGTTACTTAATAATTACCCCTGCCCAGCTGCACAGACACCTTTTCAGTAGTGTATTTAGAGACTTGATGAATTAAACAGAAAGATAAGGCACGACCAAGCTATTCCAAACCTGCCACTATTGTGATCTTGGTAAAGTTATTGAATACTCACTCACCCGTTTCCAAAAATGTGTCCATTTCATGCTTTGCACAGGGTTATTGGAGAGCAATAGTGGATTATTAAAAGCCCTTTTGTAAACAAAATAGATACAATGCAAAGGAAGCAACCAGGCATCCACAGCAATTTCTTATTTGTGGAAACCAGTATGTAAAGAGAGCTGCCACCAAAACCTCTCACGTAAGAAGTTTCAGTGTTATCAGAAAACAAATACATTAAAATGTCATAATTTGTAGAAATTCTTTGTGGCTTGGTAACCATTTCATACTAATATCCAAATGCATTTAACTTTCAGTACCATAGATTTACACCTCATTTTTTTTTTCTCATCAGGAAGTTTCTGACAGTTTGATGTCTAGTTAGTTAGTTCAGAAGTAGAAATATCTGAAAATGTAAAGTTTACCTTTAAAAATGGTGTATCTAAGAACTGAAATTAGTTTAACCCTAGATACATTATTGACTGTTTGGAGTGTTTTTTTGAAGTCAGTGAAGAAATTGAAATCTATTCTACAAACTTCAGGGCTGTCCATGATCACTGAATGAGCAAAAAGGTCTTGTAGAACTAACACCATGTTATCATGTAATTGCATATATTGTCTGAAGTCATTGTTCCCCCCCCCAAAAAAGGCAGAAATGAGTTTGCTTAAACAACAGCTACTCAAACACTTCCCAAGTTTACATTTCTCAACTTGCAGTAACTTTGTATTGTAAATATTAACATTGGTGCCTTTTAAGCAATTTCCTTTCTCTTCCTTCAAAGTAAAAGCTCAGCTTACTACACACAGCTCTGGTAGCAGCTCCCAGCACTGCTGGGTTTGAAACTTGAACCTTTCAGTTTCACCACTGGAAGCATAGCAGTGACTTTCTGAGTCCCAGACGTTGTTTGAGGGCTGAGGTGTCCTGGGTTGTCGAGGACGTTCGGACAGAATTCTAATCTGAAATACTCTTTGAACTGTCTTATTGTTCGATGTGGTGTCCTAGAAGTATTGGATGTTGTAATCCTTTTGCTTTCTCAGTAGGTAGGATTGGGCTGTGGGGAGGTGCCTAGTTTGGTTTAACTTCCTTTCCACATGCAGTGGTTGTTCTAGAAGTACTAAAAATCATAGAATCATAGAATGGCCAGGTTGGAAGGGACCCTAAAGATCATCTAGTTCCAACCTCCCCACACTGAGCAGGGATGCCAATCACTAGACCAGGTCACCCAGGGCTGCATCCAGCCTGGCCTTGAACACTGCCAGGGATGGAGCATCTACAACCTCTCTGGGCAACCTGTGCCAGTGCCTAACCACTCTCCGGGTAAACAACTTCCTCATAATCTCCAATCTAAATTTCCCCTCCTTCAGTTTATATCCATTCCCCCTTGTCCTATCACAGTCTGACCGCTTAAAAAGTCTCTCCATTTCTGTCCTATAATCCCCCTTTAGGTACTGGAAAGCTGCTATAAAATCCCCTCGAAGCCTTCTCTTTTCCAGGCTGAACATGCAGACTTTCCTGCTGCAGCTTTCGCAATGGAGTGGACTTGGCTCAGGAGAACACAAAAATTAGTATTTTGACAGACTTCCAAAACTAGAAGCAGTGTAGTGAGAGAAGGGAGTCTGGAAGCATCACCTGAAAATCTTAAACGAAGATTTTCCTCCGTGCTGATTCTTGAATGGTTTACTGCAAACCTGGAAAGAGGGAAACACTGGTTAACCATTTCAGCAGAAACAGTGATCAAAATCAGAACTAATGTCTGAACTTCACCATGTTCAGACCTAAACTCAGTCTTGTATACCATATTAGCTCTCTCCATTTCCATTTTACATTTGCATTTGTTCAGTGATGTTAATATGACAGTGTGGAATAAGGACAGTCTTTGCGTTTGGAATTATTTGACATCAAGTAGCTAATTCTTATGATAATTTACTTAAATTTCATGAAGTAGCAGCATTAGTTTAAGAATATGGCAGGGTGTCTGTAGAACAGAATGACAATTTTTATGGTTTCCTCTTAATCCTTTTTGACATAAACCTGCTAGTTCTTGCATGGATTATATTTGCAGTGATTGTCTTTGCACCTTTATCAAAGTGATTCTTTCTGACAGTAGAGATTTTTGCCTAATAACACTCAGCATCTTTGGTTATAGTGAATTCTGCCATCTCCATTTTTCTTCCCTTATTCAAGCATTAGTGCATCATACATCATGCATCTTTGAAATTTAGAATTAAGTCTCTTTTTCTAAGCAAGAGAATCTGCAGCCTTTGAAAGACACTGGAGTTTTCTGAAAAGATTTAGATTTGTTTTGCCAAGACATACACCTTTTGTCTTAAATGGTTGGGAAGGCAGTGTAAGAAACAAATGTGGTTTGAGTTATTGTTTATATAGATTACTATACTGACTGTTATATGCACTTGCCTGAGTGTTGTTGAACATACATAATTGGAAAAAGGTTATACAATACATCTTTTGGTAAAATGAAACAGTAGAACAATAATAATAGATGGAATACAAATTTTCTTACCTTAGTAGTAAATGTTTTAGACCATTAATTATTGATTAGATAATTTTTCTCTATCTTGGAGAGTGTGCCTTGTGGTTACTGTTTGTAACTTTGAATAGAGCTGTGATAGATCATTTGTTGTATGAGATACTATTCTTGGCTGGAAGGTACAATTCTAAGATTAGCAGTGCCATCAACATCCATTTTGCCAAAAGACTGAAGTTATTCTCTTAATCATCCTCAGGCCATATCTGAAATGGATTGAATCAGTGGGAGTCTTTTCACAGCAATATCTGGATCAGATCCTAAACTCTTATATCATTAATAAGCTGTTCATATGGATTGAAAACTGTCAAGCATATGTTTCTAGTAATATATTTGTGTGCCTGTGTAAGACCAAAAACCTTGTAGAGAGAGAACAAAGCAAGAAAACTTTACAATGAGAGTAACTGTATTTCATATACTTGAATATCTGATAGGATGGTTCATGAAGCATTGCACTGCTACTCTTTGTCTGTTTCTCTGACTGCTGAAGAGTTGGGGGTTTTTTTTGCCTTCTGATTTGTAGGCTACCCTTTCCCTTTCCTTATTGTCTGTTAAGATACACTTTGACTTGGCTTAAATCAGTACTCTTAATTGATCTGTGCTGCAGCCACAATTGCCATTACTAGTACCTGGAAAGGTAGGTATGGAATTAGTGATACTGATACAGAAAGGAGGTTATTCCTATAAACTTTTGTTTTGTTAATTTCAGTTACCCTGCACATAGTTTTATAGACTCAACATTTTGCTTAAAAGCAAATTAGCTAATGATCATTTGTCTCAAAATCCTGAATCATCTGAAATGAAATCAAAACACGAATTTACCATATAAAGTGACATGTTCTTTAAAGTGTACATTTACAGTGCAGAAACATATCATAAGAGAGTGAAATTGATTCCTTATGGAAGTTATTTCATGATTTATGAATGTAGATGTAAACTAATCTGAATCTATTTTCTGATGTGGTTATTCAGCTTGACAATTCCTTTGTGTACTGGTTCATTTAACATAACCAATTATCTTTTGATTACAAATAGCTGTGTACTGAAATGTGGTATTTTAGATCGTTAGGAAGGAAAAGTGTGTATTGATGGATTGTGATATTTATTGGGTCATAATGCATTTAAATTTTCTTTAATGCATATGTTAGTGAATGTTTACTGTGATAAAGTGCATAGAGGTCTCTGCAAGGAGTTTTGCATGGAAAGAATTACCTCATGTCACTGGTCACTCCTCAGTTAAAAGTTCCATTAGCAGATGATTCCTGCTTCTGGTTTGTGTACTGATTGCATTTTATTGCCCCTAAATCAGGTTCCTAGACAGGGAATAAATAAACAGTTAGTGTGGTAATGGTATCCTGATCTTTTTTCACAGTTGGGAACACCTACATCCATTTCAATCAATTAGGTTTGGAATATTTTTGAAATTCTTTATTCTGTTTGAACTGTCTCTAAAATGACTTGTTTCACTGCTATTAAAATACGGATTTGTGTTAGAAGCATATCCAGTTATATAGTAGTAAATGCTTCAATCTTTCAGAAGATCAGAACTTAAATAAGGAGGAGGTGTTTTCCTCTTACCTTCAGTTCTTACTAAATTATGCTTAAATTTGAGACAAGAAAAATCTATTAAGCTTTTAGTGGAACTTCAGTGGTGAATAATAACTATCAGTTATCCAGTGTATCCACAAGTATCTCTCGTCCATCCCTCTCCTGTCCCTCAAAAGCCCCCACATGACATTGATAGCAATTTATGTCATATACATGGTGTAAGTAACAGATAGTCTTCCTATTAAAACAGAAAAAAAGTACCAAGCTGATGAAGTGGTGGTTTTTTGTAAATACTGACTCTATTTTGGTAATAAAAAAATCTTGCCATAAAATTAAATATGTGCTAAATTCTTAGAATAAAAATACTAGCATGGTTTTCTGTTTTCAAACTAACAATTAACTCAAGGTCATTGTACTTGTTCTGCTCCAGTGGAGTCTTTGGAAATAGATCCCTACGTTTATATACTACTGTGTTCATGAGTTTGTTCTGTGCTTATCACACATGTGCAGTCCGTTTCAGGTATATACATGGACTGCAGCAAATTAGGTAGGCAGACCCCTTGCATTGTGAGTCTTGCTACCCCAAATCTCTGGAACTTCTATGAGCTTGTACTTACTAACCTTTGCAGTCCCAGTGAGTGGGAAATTAGAAGTAACTCAAATTACAAAAGGCCTTATCTTTTCTGGAAATAAATAAATAAATAAATGTTAGGATACTGGCACTGCTGTAGGGGTGTTAATAAAGCTTTCTTAGAAACCTACTTACAGACATCTAGCTGTGGAATTTCAGACTCCTACTTTTTTGTAAGAGAGAAAAGGCATCCAGGTTTTGAAGAAAAAGTGCACTGTGATTCCCACATAGGGAAGATAATGCACCAGATTTCTAATACTGCAGCGATATAAATGCTGTTGTGGAGCTCAGAGAACTGAGAAACAGTGACTTGAAGCTACCACGTAGCAGACAAATTGCATTGTGACACATACCTGATAGAATTAGGTTTGTTTTATCATACTGATGTTAGGAACAACGTCACTTTGGTTTTGCTGACTTCAAAGCACATTATTAGGTATAGCTGTAAGAAGTTATTTTATCTTAAAAGTGCTAAATACTAGCTTTAAAAATGCTTCAAAATACAAGTACATGTTAATTTTAATGTAATGTATTTTGGGATGTATTGTTTTCATTAGTTTAATCTTTTTCATTAGGGTAGAAAAGGCTTTGCTGGCCCCGAAGGTTTTGTGAGTCTGATGAGATATTTCTAGGATATAAATAATAGAGGTAGAAGGAAGTTCTAATGGTTTTGCTATTTTTCTATCATTTTTATTAATGGCTCTGTACAGCTTTGAAGATCTATTGCACTCTGTAAGTGCTAAGTATTATTTAATAGTAACTGTTTAAAATGAGTAAAATGGAAAGGGTTATGGTCTTGGGGGCTGATTAGGGAAATAACTGAATTTAAGCCCAGTCATTTACTGCCTCAGCCCATAAGCCACGTGTCTTTTCAGGGATACCAGTTTAGCATTGTTCAGATTTTAAAATACAGTTCTGAGTTGTAAAGGATTAACAGAAAGTAGGAGCAGTGACATTATTTTTCTTAAGAAAGAATTTAGTTGAAATAATGAACGAGAGAATTAATTGTAGACCTGAAAGTGTAAGTAATGACACTAAAGCTGCCTGACAGTGAGGGAGGTTTATTTAGTCCATCTGTGAATTTGTTTCCACAATTTGAACCTCATTCCAACACGATGTAATGCTCATGGAGTCTCTACTATATATAGCTGATTTGTCTGAAATGACTAGACTAGCTTAAGTTTTGTCCTCTTCTAAAACATGGCACCAAAGTCTTTTCTTTCTGAAGAGCTGTTTCCTATATCTTGGGGTCATACCTAAGGAATACCTTGTGTGACCATGTAGTGCTTAACTAATATTGTGATAGTTCCCATGTATAGTCTCAGTCAAGTATTATTCTCATTATGATGAAAACAAGAGAACTGCCCATTTCATTTTTCTAATGACAAGCTACTAATTGCATGCCTATATTCTGAAAGTTGCTTGCCTTAAAGAAAAAACTTATTTTAACCATTTATGTAACAAAAAAACCCAATAGCTAATGTTACTGAAAAACATATTTGTTTGTTTTCATTTAGTTGTTTTTAAAGCTTTTAAGGTGTTTTGATTTTAATGGTTTTATAAAGATGTTGTAACTTTGCCTAAAGAGCATCCCTAGCCTACATGAGTTTGAAATAGTGCTGTGATATCCAGGTTGGCCCTTTCAGCAGACATAACCTTCTAGATACTGGGAAATCATCACCCTGCAAGCATTACAGTATTTCTGCGATTGCCCTTGATGTCTATGCTTCAGACTAGCCTCTTATCCCAAGCTTGTGTCTGCAAATTACACTTCCATGGAAGTTGGATGCTAATACTCCCAGCCTTTGGAGGATGCAGAGGTGTATCGGCTGTTAAAGTGTTTGTTCTGCACATTCACTCCACACACCTCAGAGACTAGAAATCTCATCTCATATTTGACTCATATTTGAGCAGCAATTGTTCCTTTCATGACTTCCTGTCTAGATTTTTTTTCTTTGCTGTATATTAGTGGGTTTATGGGACTGCACAGTATAAACAGTGAAGGCAAGTAAGGGGCTCCATAGGGAGGTAACATAAAGCTCCATAGACAGGTCACTAAGGGAAAAGAAGGAAGGACTGACTCTCCCCTTTTGGCCATTAGATAAGCTGTAATAAGAAAACTACCCATCAGAGTGGACTTCCATGGGCTGCTCTAAGGTTGTGCTCCTGTTGAAACAAATGGTTTTGCTGTTCCTACCCACTTTCAGCCATAGCTATGAGCTGGATCTGAGTCCAATTTGAAGAAAAGCTCAACTTTGAACAGTGACCATCATTTGTCCAAAAACAGCCATTCCCCCCAACCCAAACTCTAAACCCAACACCCCAAACAAAGCATAACACAAGTAATCTGCAAATTTTGAACCTTGTTCAGCATGTTGTAATGCTCATGTAACCTCTACTATACAACTGCTCTATTTGCAGAGAAACCCAGTTGAATCAGCAAGCTGATTTGTTCCATCGCTCTGGCAGGAATGGGTGGAATCACATCTTTTGGCAGCAACAGGTAGTTTGATCAGTTTATGCTGACTGAGAAACAGGGAAGTTAGATGAAATCTGAGAAATAAATTTGCAATTTGTTTAGTGATGTTTAACTGCATACAGCATTTTTCTCACCATCTCTGCGCAGTGCTGGAGCTCTAATGGCGTAATTTACCTCTTTGAAACAAAAACAAAGTTTGTAATGATTTTATTAACCAGAGTTTTAGTGCATTTTTTCATTAAACTCTATTAGGATAGCCTGACTTTCAAACTAACTAAACCATTACTGTTTGTCTTGTTTCCAAAAATACTTTGGTTTTAATATTGCTGTCACTTAGCTAAGAGGAGTAATTAAAGTTATTCTCAAGTTTCACAATTTAGTTTATTTAAAAATGCTTTATATAGTTTTTAGATGAAGTTATAAATGTTCACTTTGGAACTACCTGAAGATTAATAGTGATGCATTTGAAATGCATTATTTTTTTTATTGATTCTTAATGTAGTAAATTACTGAAGTTATTTGGCAGCAAACAGAAATAGCCAGTGATGTTGTTCACATTTATTTTCCTGATAGCGTCACAATTTGCATTAATTGCATTGCAGCTGCACTCACTTATATTAAAAAGCTTCTACTATAATTAATCCTTTTTATTTCAAATCATTTTGGCACAATTTCTAGCAATAAACACTCATAAAAGACAGACACTTGAAAAATAACATACAAGTTTCTTCAATATACCTATTGCTGTTTTTTCCTGACAAGGAATTATTGATAGGCTTCTGGGATCAAGTGTTGCAAGTGGCTAAGACTTAAGACCAGTTTGAAAAATGTTAAGTGGATTATTTTGCATAAAAAATAGACAGGTTTTGAATTTGTGTAATTAACCTGTGTTTAGAAAATACCTTGATTTATGTCTACATTTGTATTTCAGTTGCATACATTATGGAAATTTAATTTATAATCCATTTAGCTGATGTGATCATAGTTTTTAGTGCTATCATTTATTAGTCCTTGTATATTAAATGCTCTAAAGGCTTAAACCTGCCTTCTGTAAAAAATTACACCTCTACATTTACATTTTATGAGTCATAGATGGAATTCTATTTTAAATTCGGGTAGCTTTGATATATTTAAGGAATTACAATGGCTTTATTGTTACTAATGCAGGAACAGCAAACACTGACCTTACACATTGCAAATTAATGATTTATCCCTCTAGTTTGCTTTTAAAGTCAACTATACAAATGAGGATTTCGACTTCTACACCTTGAATAAATCATAGAGCTCTAAATATAATGCACCCTTTGGCTTTCAACTTGTTATTCGCAATTCTTTCTGCAAGGTCTAACTTGCCTCCTAGAAATGTTCTTTCAAAAGTTTAAGGAAATGTGTATATTTTTCTTAATGTCTTTGTTGGAATATCATTGGGTGATTACAGCTACATTTCTTCTTTTTTTTTTTTTGCCCATTGTGTTTCCTTTCCTAAGAATGCAACAGATCATGGAAGAATTAACCGATGCCAAAACACTGCTCTTGAAGAGTAGAAAGAGAACAAACAACGATCTTCTTGATGCATTTTCTGATCAGCCTGGCAGTTATGTTAATAATACTGGAAAGATTTTGCTGCCATTGTTAGAGATGCTGATGTGACAAACAAGTTGGGCAGTGGGAAAGATGCCCAGACAACATGTTTCAGAAGTTTTTTAAAGGCAGCAGTCTTCTGTGTTTCATTTATTCATGTCATGCTTTCTCTTTCTGGCTTTGAAGTTTCCATCTGTCCCTCTTTTGAGAGCTACCATAAGTACTTTTTTCTTCCAATTAAGAAGAAGTTGTTACTGCATGAAAAATACGTGAAGCTGCTTTGTGTTTCATGAAATGTGGTCATGCAGATCAGCTGAGAGTGGCTTTGCTGGAGTTTTGTGCATTTATCAAAATTCCTAAGGGAACTCTCAGTTTATATAAGAATACGTTTTTCATGAGTGCTGCATATTTGAGTCAGGTTTGGGTTTAGTTCAGTAATCTTTTGACAGGTGTAACAGTGTCAGGCCTAGGAAGGTTTGGACATATTGTAAGGCTATAACTGGTAAATTCTCAGCTTGGAAATTAGGATGGTTTGGTGATGCCATTGAGCAGTAGAGTTCACCAAAAATATGAAGTGATGAATGTCTTAACATGCAGGAGAAATAGTTTATTTGGATAAGTTTAAAATATACTGGGTTTACGTAGTTATTTTTAAGGGGCAGACTGCTTTACATGTAAAAATTGATATGAATAGAAAAATGCTACTTGTGATGATGCTAAGGTAGAAATGATGACTTTTTTGGGAAGACATATTTGATGCATTTGCATTGTCCTTTAGAAAACTTTGCTTTTCTTGTGAATCTGTGCAATTGATACACTTCCTATTTGCTGTCATACTTCAGACAAGAAGATTAGTGGTAGATAAGCAATGACCTCACCTTTCAAATAACCACATAATTAGTTTGTAAAACTTGGGAGCTCTGTATTTCACAAAAATAGTCAAATTTCAAACTTGAGATATTCATGCTGTCTCTGAGCTGTTGCCATACCAGAAGATCCAATTTAGGCACCAAATTCAGAGGAACTACCAAAAAGTTGAGAAACAGGCCAAAAACTTCAGAATTCCTGCATGTACAACAATAAAATCTAATGTGCTTTTAATGGCTTTGTTTTTCAGGCTCTTTATGAAAATATGCTGGTGGAGCTACCATTTGCTAGTTTTTTCCTCTCAAAATTACTGGGGACAAGTGCTGATGTTGACATTCATCATTTAGCTTCATTAGATCCAGAAATGTACAAAAATTTGCTTTTTCTCAAGAGCTATGAAGGAGATGTGGAAGAACTTGGACTAAACTTCACTGTGGTAAATAATGACCTGGGGGAAGCACAGGTAAGATTGCCTTTCTCTTTTTAGTTGTTATTTTATTTTATTTTATGTATGCCTTATGAATCATTACAATCCCTACTAATTCATTTCTTTAATTTCAAAGTGATAGGAAACAACTGTTAAGGGTGTGGTGTGTTGTGAGGCATCATACAGCTTCTGAGCACCTACTGTGTTGTACAGTGGAGTGCCTGCTTGGTTACAGCAGGTGCTGTAAGTGACTGATACTGAACTGAGTTCTGTAGCATCTGTGTAGTCCATTAGGAGGGTGCAAAGCCCACAAGGTGCCAGTTCCCAGTATAACTTCAGATTTTTTGGGGAGGGCTAAAAAGTCTGTTGTTTGTATTCTTTAAGCCATTCAATTGAAATGCACTTTAAGTAATAGTTTCGTTGATGACAGCTAATGTAAATCTGGTTTAGTCTCTAATTAAAGGAAAGTAGCTAATGTTTTCTGGGGAGGTTTTTGTTTCCATACTTTATACATCTACTCTGTATGTCCTCAAAAATTAGCCACACAAGTTAGAACCTACCTCAACAAGTAAGGCAGAAGGACAAGGAAAAGAGAAGTAGCTCAGAAATGACATCAAAGGAGATCCAAGTGAGAGATGTTGCCAGCTCTGCCTACTGCAGAAAAAACTTGTAAAAGTGCTTGTTGCCAAGAAGCCTAATTTATTTGTTAAAACTCTCTGAGGACTGTGAGTAGTATTATCAAGACTCTTGATTTTTAATTGTTTGGCATAACTTTAAAAGGAAGATTGAATATACTTATGGGTTTTTAAGTAACTAAATTAAATGTAAGTTAAATTAAATATTCTGATGCTGTTTTGCTGTGTTTATACTTGGACACTATACCCGTGAAGTATTCACCATCTCTTAATAAGACTGCATGGTAGTGTAGTTCAACAGAACTAATTGGTCCTTGTCACCATCTTCTGTGTTTTAATGCAACAAGTTATTTTTTATACCTCATTTCATTACCTTAATAAACCTCATATGGACAAATACATTTTGTCTGGTATTTGACTTGTGTAACCATTGCATACTAATTAATTGTGTCAAGGTAAGGCTAATTCACTTTGGGAAAAGAGCTTAATTTGCACTCCTTATGTTGAATGTACATTATCTCTAGTTTTCAGCTAAACAACCACTTTAGTGTCTAATAAATTAGTGCCCAGTAAATGCGTCATAAATCTATCATTGTAAATAGCTGTCCTCGGACAGTGTCTGTCCAGCAATTGTGGCACAAAAGCATTATCTGCAATGAAAGACACATTCCAAAGGGGCTCTATTGCCTCTTGTCAGTAGTAGAAGGTGGAAATTCTATTATCAGTGTATTGATTCCAATCCTGTAATGTGCTTTTAGATCCCATTAAACTATTGTCAAAGTGCATTCACCAGAAGTTGAAAAAGGTACTTAATAATTTGCACATTAGACCTGCTAATTAGAGGAGCTATGCCATCAGCCTTATCTTCCAACCCCAAATAGCTTTACCTTTTGATAAAGAACTATATAATGCAGTGATAGCAGCCTAGATTTCAACTGTTGGATGTGCTGCATGAAATGGTGACCAGTAAAAAAGGCCCCTAAGAATGTCAGCCTGTAGTTACAGGTGCCTTCAAGTAGTTGTGTATACTGATTTTATTTTTCCTTTTATGTTGAAGATTAGATGATGATCAAATGGTTATGAAGTAGTTATAATAAGTTTAAGGTTAACAAAAAGAAAACACCTTCTCTTTTCAGGCCTTTCTGTCAATGAGGAACGTGAGTTTTGTGGCTGTCCTAGGGAAGAGGAAGATTCAAATACATATTCCTCTTCCTTCAAAAATGTTACATTCTGTACTCCAGTGAGTCTTCTCAAACACTGATTATTGAGATTAAATGGATCAGAACAGCTGAATATCATCAGAAGTCTCTATAAATAAAGTGTAGAAGCACCATGGAAAAGCACAAAAATATATATTGCAGCAGTTTCTGTGAAATCCAGATAGGATAGAAGTTGGTGTCAGGACACCTTGAGCTTTTTAAACAGATGGGAATGTTGTTGCCTTTAAATTTCCCTGAGAAAAAAATTTTGAAGCCTTGAAAATAATTCTGAAAGTTTCTGTCTTGGCAACTTCCTTCCTAGGATACAGTGGTTTAGTTTATGAATTTCAGAGGATTTGCAGAAGCAAAAATTTGAGGCTGATCTTTCTTGGGCAGATTTATAACACTTAGGGCAAATGCATTCTTAGGCATTCAAATGTAATCTACCTGGAACTCCTGCCTGAACATCTGGAAGACAGATGACAGGGAAATAAAGAAAACCTTTACTGATTTATTTTCAGAATGGGGAAGAACTTTAGGGGTGGTGTGAACAAAAGTTATCAGAGTCCAAGAGAAAAGAGAAAATATTTTCATCTGTTGTAAAAACAGGTTTGTGAGAGTGCCTCTTGAAGTTGTTCTAGAGATACATGTCTTATGTCTTCATAAAGGAAAAAAGAACACCTGGATGACAGGTCCCTTATTCTTTCCGAAAATATTTCCCAGTTTGCTTTCTAAATACAGCCTTTTTTTCTCTGTTAGCTTGGGAAGCAGCTGCTACTGCCAGATCTGTGTGAGCAGCACCTAGTACTGTTTGCCTACCAACAGAGACTTGCCATTTTCTGCCTGTAATCACACTACAAATCGATTTTGTGTGCCAATTATCAACAAGCCAGAAGATAGATCCTCTGAATTCTGCTTGATGAATACTAGGTTATTAACTTCCTGATTTTAGTGTGTATTTATTTAATTATGCTAATGTTCAAAATAGTAGATATAATAACTCAAAATGATCATCTGAACTGTTCATTTGGACACTGCAACCATATATGAACTAGAGATTTCTGTTTACTAACTGTGGTGGTTTTCTTAAGAATATAAATGTAAGTTGATTGCATTATTTTAGTATGTACACATATAATTGGATTTATAGCCAAGAAAACCCTAAATACATGCAACCATAGTTCCAAGTATATCTAACATTCAGTCAGAGGTGTAATCCAATGCTTTGGTCCACAGCAGTAAAAAATCCAAAGCAACTTTTCTTGTAGGTTTAAAAAAATGGGACTTTTCTATCCTATCTTAATATTTCCCTTCATTTTGAAGACATACTTTGTGAGAATGGAATCAAATTCAGTTATCTGTGGTCTTCTCTGAATTATCTGGATACTTAACTAAATAATATGTATGATTTGGTTGCTTCTAAAATACATGATTTTGATAATGAACCAAATTAAAATGATAATTTTTGCTGTTGTTGTTTAAATTTAGATCTACTAAATAGACTGCACGGTTTGGGTAGTTTTCTGTTCTGCCCATCCTGTGTAACCTGTGTTGTTATTTTGCACCATCTAGTGGTGAAAAATAGAAGCATAAAAATAAAACTGCAAGCTGATAACACAGTTTACTACATCTTAAAAGATTTGTGGCCTTTTTCAAAAGGAACCTTTAACAATCATTCCTGACATGTAGAATTAAGTGCCAGTAGTTCCTTTTGCTATTTTTAGGAAGGAAGTCACCTCAAGCTTCTTTTTGCATAAATACTGAGCTCATAGAAATTATTGAACAAAAATGGAATAATAACCATCAGTTAGTTTATTGTTGATGTTTTGTGCTGTAGGTATAACAAAAGCAAGAAGCTTGCAGATGAAGGATTAAAATAGGAAAGTAAGACATATTTTTAACACCTATTGTAGTTTAGGTTGTTCTAGTTTATCAAGGAAAGTGGTAAATACTCCATCAAATGGAGTCTATATACCATGATTGCCTGTCTCTGAAAAATGTGCTTTAACTCATCTATGGATTTATTGAGTTAAATACTGGAATCCCTGTACAGAGTCCTCTGGCCTGTGTTGTCTGGGAGGTCAGATTCACAGATCTTTATGGTCTCTTTTGGCCTTAAAAAGCTATGAGTCAAGTAAAAATTGGAATGCTCAAAAGCACTGTGAATTTTTAATCTTACTATTTTGCATTTTGCTTAGTACTAGAACAGCTCACATTATTAGCTATTCGTGTAGTTCTCTGTGCTTTAAAGATCTGATCATTGCCACAGACTGAAGTGCACAGTTGTAAAAAAAACCCAAACCAACCAACCAAAAAAACCCTCAAACAAAACAAAAAAACCCCAAACAAAACAAAAACCCAACTGAAATTTGATGACTTCAGAGTGTAGAAAACCAAACCTTTTTTTTTTTTTTTTAAGGGTTCAGAAGGTGAAAGTATCTCAGCTTTTCAGGTTTTTTAAATCCTTCTCTTAGTACTCTAATAATCCCTTGCAATTAGGCAGCTACTCAGCAAAATTAACCTCCTGTAGTAAATAGAAAACTATGTAAAGGTCTTTAATGTTTTAATGTTTTAATTAAAACATTAAATTGGTTTAGTTGATGCAATGACAGTATCTTTGGCTTGGGGGTTTTTCATTAAATTTTTCATTAAAAATTCTTGCATGCTGAGGTATTTTGGTGTACTTGGAAGGACAAAAGTTAAGCTTCTCAGTAGAAAAACAAGATCTAGGCTTTTTTATTGTTGGTGGTTTGTTTTTTGCTTTTATTGAAAGTACTGAGCATGTATAACTTGGATTTTTTAAGCCTATAAATTAGGCTTGTATCAGAACTGTAATTCTGACTCAGAAGACATTGCTTTTACCATAATGTGATCCTGTAGCATTCACGAGCCCCAAACAGTTAGAGAAGAACACAGCCAGTCTAACAGAGCTTTCCTAATCCAACTGGAAGGAAACTGAGCTCTGTGCATATACAGGCTACTCTCTCTTCCAGGGCACTTATTAACATCAGTGAAGGTAGGGGGTAAGCTTGCCAAGGGAAAGATTTTCACCTCAATTTCTGTCTGTGCAGTGGTGAATTTAGCATTGCACACTGTCTCCTATAAAAGAGCTCTGACTTTACCAGATCTCCTTGTAATAAACCATGGGGCCATGCAGTCAGCTGCATTATCAGATGGAAGTCAAAAAACTGGAAGCCACAGAATGTGCTCTTAGGAGTAAAGAAAAAAAAACCCACCTACATTTATAACTTGCCATAATCTTTTACCTTCTTTTGAGGTGAGTATTCTTGACTATTCTAGTAAATTTCAAATGTATACGTCACTTACTAGAATGTTATGCAGTTGAATTTTATGGCTCCAGCAGACAGAACTAAAGTTGATGAAGATGATGAGAATTGTTCTGTTTATAGGTGGTTGAGCTGAAGCCAGGTGGAAAGGATATCCCTGTGACCAGCGCTAACCGAATTGCATACATCCATCTGGTGGCAGACTACAGGTTAAACAAGCAAATCCGACAGCACTGCCTTGCCTTCCGCCAGGGCCTGGCCAACGTTGTCAATCTGGAATGGCTTCGAATGTTTGATCAACAGGAGATACAGGTACTGCTGCAGAAAACAGTTGCTTTAAACAGAAAGAAATGATCATTTTTCCCTGTAATGTAACTATCTAATGTCCTTCACTATTAGGTTCTGATATCTGGTGCCCAGGTTCCTATTAGTTTAGATGACCTGAAATCGTTCACAAACTACTCAGGTAAGCAGAATTTACTTAAATAAAACAATGAATTCTGACTGACTGAGCAATAAATAAATTTGCTTTTTATCCTAGCTTTAAAAAAAAAAAGGAAGGTCATTCTTGTTAACTTTGGCCAAATTCTCTAGACAAGCATGAATTTCAGAAGATTGGGTAAAATTACAACCTAATTTTATAAATTCTGGGAAATATACATATGCACTTTATAGTTTATGGCCACATAATTAAAGGACTTGTAATTCCTTTTCTAAATGGATGTGAGTCAATGGTTGTGCCTGATTGCCATGAAAATAAGTCTGCAAATGACTTTTGGATAGTTGTTTCTGCCATCTCATTCAGATACCTATGATTTCTCAGACAGCCTGAGAAATTATTTTATTATTTTTTACCTTGTGAGAAATGCAAGATGTCTTACTTAATTTTTCCCTGCATTTATCATGAATGTAATCAAAAAGTAGCTACTGTGTATTCAGTTCATATCTCAGCTTATGTCAAGGTAAGTTGATTCATTAAATAACATCCTGAGTCTTGCAGATTTTGCAGACTCTTGGAGTAAAAGGCAGTAAACCAAGGATAGGAGATAAATGCTGAACTAAATAAGATTAATTAAAAAAAAACAACCACAAATAGGATTCAGTGAAGAAAACCTCAGTTAGGATGCTGAGGGAGGTAGTTGCCGTAGGTAAGCAATGAATGACAAAGCTCAAAGTGCAGTCACAAAGAGCTCTGTAGGTACTGGAAGTTAGTGATGTAAGCATGCTGGTTGTAATATTTTCCCCAGGTTTTTCAAGATGAATGCTAGGTTTTCTGAAGAATTTATTTCTTACATGAAACTATTCTACTTTCAAATTCTGTCAATCTCATTACAGGTGGCTATACAGCAGACCATCCTGTAATTAAAATATTCTGGAGAGTTGTAGAAAGCTTCACTGACGAAGAGAAACGCAAACTACTCAAGTTCGTAACAAGCTGCTCCCGACCACCTCTTCTGGGGTTTAAGGTATATATATCTTCATGACTTCCTGGCTAGTTTTTGTAAATACTACAGGTGATGATACAAGCTTTTCTTGTCTGTGGGAATTTACAACTTGAGAAGCATGTTCCTGTGGCTACAGAAACAGCTTCAGTGTTTGCATTTGCATCCATAATGAGTATAGGTTTAAAATATTTAACAAACTGTTGTTCTGTTGTTTTCTACTTTCACTGCAAAATTTGATAAGCCTACAAATAGGTTAGTTAGAGCACTTGCTTTGTCATGGAAGAGCCTTGCTGCCATTTCATGTTACTGTGCAGAAGCAATATTGTTACCAGTTTCAATGAACAGGTCAAGCTGAGAATAATGTCTTCTAAGTCAGGGAAAAGCAGATTTAGGACGTAAAAGCAGCTATTAAATTTGAATATCTTAAATTAATCACCTGAAGTGGAAGATGTATTGTGTTTCCTTCTAATTACTGTTTATCTGCTTATAGGGTCTCAGCTCATTACCTTTTCTAGCTGAATATTTTGCTGCTGTCATTAGGTTGCTATTTACAGTGAAGCTTAAGTGTGAAGAAAACTTTTGTCTACTGCTTATAAAATTAAAGAGAGGCTAAGGCAAGTTGGAGCCATTTTGGAACTAAATTCTGGGGATGTTCTACCCATGAGTTTCAGCTGGGCTGCAAAATTCTAGCTAAGAAGCAGCCATGGACTTCATTTCCTGTAGAACGTGGAAACATTCAGTGCTTTGCTGTGGGAAAATAAAAGAATAAACTGCTTCGTAGCAACACCATCACCTTTAGTACAGTCATCCTTTTTAATTACAAGGGGAGAGAGGGAAATGCAGATGTAGCTACTCAGCTTTGTGGTAGCCAGTGTGACATCTGAAGGAATGGAGGAAGTGAATAAAAAATCTGATAATATTAAGGCTGACAGTGACACATTAGAAGGAAGCCAGATGTGGAAAGCTGAAGTTTGTGTATGTACTTGGGAGATAGGCCACATCCTGACTTTCAACATACTTGGCTAAGAAAAAATGGAATTAAATAAGTCATCAAATTTTCAGCACGATAGCAGTATGTTAAAAGATTCACTCACTGTGCAACAGACTTGTGAGCTCAACCACATGCAACAATCTTGTCAACAGAAAGCAGACTGAAAAGGCATTACTGCTGCTTTGCTGGCTGGCACTGAGCAGGAGTTGTGAGTCATGTTGCTTGTTGACACAGATTTACCAACAAACTAGAGGTTTGCCAGGAAATGTTTGCCAGAAAAGGAAGTGGGTAACTGGTATTGTTATCAGCAGTAGTGTCTATGGCAGTGTGGTGGTGTTTAGGGCTTTGAAGATGAGGAGTGCAAAGCTGCAGGAGTACTGACTATTACTGGCCACATAACTGTCTGCATGTATTAATGTTGATGGCAAATTTTAACACAAGCTATCTTCAAAATTTGTTTGCAGTTTTAATATGTGTACTATATTTTTCTGACAGGAACACAATTTCTGGTTTGCACTCTGAAATCTTCTGTAGAACTGTCACGTTTTCTTGTTCAAGTTAGTGCACATTAAGATAAGGAAATGTCTTGACATTCTTAGCTTGTAGATAGGGTTAAAAAAAATTACATTTTAAACTTTCACTGCCAGATTCAGACTCAGAATAACATTTACTAAAGCTAATTAAAGTTTAATAAGTTTAATAAATGTGATTGTTAGGGACAAAAAGAAAATCATTAAAGTGTGGTTGAAAATTGTTAAGTTCCAATCAGGTCAAATAATAAATTGGTAACACATTTCACTTCCAAACTCTTGCAGTTTCCTGCTGTACAGTATTTAATTATGCAACAAATGGTGCCCTTGCTGTGACATTTCAATTTAGAACTTCATTTTTCCATTTTTAAAGCTAAAGCAGAGGAATTCAATTAGCATTTTGAAAGGAACACTAAAAATGCAGTGTTTTAGCCATGAAATAGTTTTAAGGCCTCCATTTGGACAATAATTTAGCTTAGAATCTCATTGACCTTTTGCCTTTGGAGCTAGGATCTTTTTGCAGTTTCTAAAATCAGAACTGTTTCACCTCAGACAGGCATTTGGTAAAATGAATACTTTCTTGCCTTCAAAAGCAGTGCTTTAGAGGTAACAAATAAATATGTTTTTCACTGTACTCTTTCTCAGAAGAAAAATAACATCAGGTATTATTAAAACAATTCAGTATTTCATACAGCAGGTCTTAAAAATCTGTTCCCTCAGATCAGTAGTTTTAATATCAGAAGAACATTCAGGGTTTGTCAAGTTATGTCATCACAGACTCACTCCGCACATCAGTATCATCCCAGTAATAGCTGAGTGACTTTATAGTCACCCTGTGAAGAAACATCCTTTGAATAAAGTTAGATCTTTATTTGGAGAATATAAAGTATCTCTTGATTCAGAGTTCTAAACCACTGTAGTGTAAATACTTGGCTAATCTTACACAAAAGCAGGTCCACTGAAGTTGTTAGTACTGTTCATCTTGAAATTCATAAATTGTAGTTTTGCTGAAAGATTACTTCAGACAGAAACCCCTTTAGGGCAAGAAATGGCTGTTAGCATTGTATTAGACAATTGATTTTCACAAAGACAAGACCATTGTATGTTGTGGTGAGTAGAAGGAAAATGATGCCTTGATACTCATCCACCTGAATTGATTTTATATATCCTGGGTATGCTAACAAATGAAAGCTCTAGAAGGAAAACAATTGGTCATAGTTTGTTTATTTGTTTGGGCTTAGGGTTTTGTGGGTTTTCTTGATGGATTTTTTTTTTTAATGTCAGAAATAAATTGATACAATGAGAAAATACTTATGTAGAATTTGTGCATAAAATTGGAATACTTTTAAACTCTAACAGAAAAATGTTGTAACTAGCATAGCACATCATTTCATTAGCTTGAGCAAAATTACCTTTGTTGGGGTTTTTGTATGTACAGAAACAATGTTCTCCCTGCCTGGAAAGAAAAAAAACCCTAAAGTATAATTCTCAGCAGAAGCCATGTTGTTATACAATGACAAATATTTTATGTCATTCAAATATGACAACATTCTTTCCTATATAGCTCTGTTACTGCTAGTGATCTATTCCCTGTGTTCAGCATGTATTTCACTTTCAGCAAACTTTAGTGTAGCAGGAGCCTATCATTTTCCTGTTCCTACAGAATACATAGCATCCATGGACATTTTGGAGCCTTTGTAAAGAGAGTCTGAAGTTGTAAATCCCAGTTCTTTCTCAAAAGCAACAAAAAGTTCTTGCATGCTGCTCTATTTCGTGTTTTGCTGTGTTTGTAGCATTATAAGTTTCTAGAATGGAATATATGAACAGTAAGAAATGATTGCTGTTTCCTTAGAAACAAATAAATTGCTATGTGTTTTGCAAATAAAGGGATCTTGCTTGGGACAAGGTAGAGGGAAGCACTACACAACTTCAGAGTGCTTTTGGGGCCACCAGGAATGAAAGAAAATGCCATGGCCTGTGTCATTGTGACAGATTTTATCTCATGATTTATTTCCTAGAAATCTGTGCCAGCTATTAGAGAGTAGGTTTTTACTTGCATGTTTTGGGGTTGTTTTTTGGTTTGATTTTTTTTTTTTTACATTTTTTTTCTGTTGATTTTCAGGAGTTATATCCTGCATTTTGCATTCACAATGGAGGATCTGATTTAGACAGGCTACCTACTGCCAGTACCTGCATGAACTTGCTGAAGCTTCCTGAGTTTTATGACGAAAATCTGATGCGAAGCAAGCTCCTTTATGCCATTGAATGTGCTGCTGGATTTGAACTAAGCTGAGTCGAACTGATGCTTATTTGGCTGATCTGCAGAGGAAGTAATGAGTGCCTACTCTATAAGCAGCACCCACACTCAAGCAGTTTTAAGGGAATTCTGTCTAGTTTTCTGCAGCTCTTGTGTCTTATTAAATGCCCTCAAGTAGGTTTCATTTTTAAACACGATTTCCTAGTTAACTTTCATTAATGAATATTACATTGACACTGCTTTATGATTCAAAACAAGGAATGCTGTGTGCAGTGTGGCTGTTTTCTGTGTTAATGCGAAGGAAGAGCACATGAGAAAAACAGTGACATCTCAGTGAAATTAACCAAAGATGAAGCTTTGGCTTTGTGCTGTTCAAACATAAATAATATCACAAACTGGCAATAAAGCTGTGTACCATACAGTGCTTTGGGATGAGACAGGGCTAACATCCTGCAATTAATCTTTCAGATGGAAGCGAAGCAGATGTTTGCAGATAGCCCAGAACTGAGAGGATGAAAATGCTCATTTCCGATAACCTAACATCTTTACTTACATTGTAGAATTATTTACAAATGATAGTTGTTGCAGAACTGGTGTTGTATTCTACCTTCCCTCAAGATGGTAGGCACTGAGATGAAATGTTTGTAATATTCCAGTTGTGCTTTCTGAAATACCTTGGAGAAATTGGATTTGCATTAAGTTCAACCTTTGGCTGCATTATTACCACTTGGACACTGTTGTGAATGGATGTGACTATCCATGTTTTATCTGTTCTCTTTCTGTCTTTTGTGCCTGTACAGATGTTTTTCTTTAGAAAAGGAAAAAAAAAAAAGACAGGCTCCTATTGCATACACAGTACATACAAAAGTAATCACTTTGGAAAAATATACATGTAACAACCATTAAAGTTATTTGAACCAAAGTTATCAGGCTTGATCTTTTATATTGGAAGCCTGTGGTGTTCACATTCCTTTTCCCTATCATTTCTTTCCTTTTAAATACCATATATGTGCCCTAGACACTAGGCAAATTCTTTTTTTTTTTTATTATTATTTTTATTAAGCATATTTCCAGCTACCTGCAGTGTTTCTGCTAAGAAAAGTAGATGGGAATATGCTGCTTAATATAATTTGGTATTGGGGGAAAAATTGGCTTTCATATGGAAGGAACTGATCCTCTAGTAGTAGGCACATCATTGGGTATTCATATGCAGACTGCAGTCAGTTTAAAAAAGGAATGATAGTTCATACTGTAAGATTCATCAGTGCATCCCTCTGAACTTTAGTTTTATATTTAAATCATCAAAATTTACAATCAAGTTTGTATTCATCTCTTATGCAAAAAAATATTTTGCTGTTACTGGAAGTTCTGTTGGATTTCATATTTAAGAAGCAGTAACCAGTAATATCCTTTTAAATGTGGGGAAACTGAGTGATTTTAAGATGTTTACTAGTAACCATATAAAAATGTATAATTTCTTAATTTGGGTAATAAATGAAGTGTTCAAACACTATTTGTAGTCTTGATGTACAGAAATAAAAAGATTGGTTTTCTTTTTGGTTTTGCTTTAGGCTTTTTATTTATGTTAGATGTTATGTACCCAACCTATTCTTTATTCCAAAATTCTTTTCTTGTATATTTTTCTATATAAATTATGGAACTTGTAAAGAAGTTGAAAAAGAGTAATAGTGGAACTGCCTCCTCCTAATTGCAAAACCTGAACACTTCTTCTAGATAACATTATTTATTTTAGAACCTAATGCTTTAAATATTTTGAAGTTATTTTTCAATTCCATTATTTTGCTACATTGGGTAGTGATGTATCTGTATTTTATAAAATTAAATTTAAATTTTCTATTAAATATTTGTATTTTAGAGATTGTTTTGGGAGACATGCTGGGTGATCCTGACTGGTAATGTACTTTCTGCTGTTGTAAATGGATACAGTGCACACTATTCCTCGCAGTTACCATGCGTGCAGGTTCAACAGAGAGTAAACTGGGGGCACATGTGAGCTCCAGGGAGGTGTAGTTATGTAATTGCAAGAATCACACAGCTGCAGAACACTTCAGTAGAGTATTTGAGTTTGCTGGGAATACTCTTTCTTCAGTATTTAGTACTCAGTGGTCTTGGTTTGTATATTCTGTACATTAAGTATGAAATCAGTAGGACTGTAGCCTAGATTTCATTCTGCAGGTCATTGGAAATCTGTGCTGCAACAGCTTACACCACCTTCAGTATCCAGACTGCAATAAGAAGAGGCTAGGGCTTTCCTTTGGCAATGAGTGTTTTCAATTCTGGCTGTCAGCTGCTTTTGTATAGGCAGAATGAAGCACGAGTCCCTGCTTTTCAATGATGTATTTATTGCTGGTTATTTTAAAGAACAGGAGATAAAGGTATGAGAAATAATATGGGTATAGTTAGTCATGTCCTGAGGAGCTAGGTGGGCTAAAGGATCTCTTGTTGCTCTTACATACATATAAATATAAATACTGTTTATATATGAACATGGATTTTGTGAAGAAGAGCAAACTCTCTCCCAGTTGTGATGCTCCAAAAGTTTAGGCAGAGGCAGAAAGCACTTTGCATGCAGGTAACCTGAAATATTAGTGTAGATTTCGATCATCAGAACTGCAGCAGTAATAATTATGGGTCTGGAGTTGTTTTCTGTGCAAGACAGCTAGCTCTTCCTTAAATTCAAGTTCTGTACATCAGTGTTTTGTCCTCCTAGATCAGTACATGCCTTTTGAAAAATGACAGCAAATTCTGTTCGGGGTTTTTTTCAAATAGTTTTTGTTTTAAAATTTTGTTACCTGTTTCTCTTTAAGCATTTTTGTCAAGGCTTATCTTTAGGATGGAAGAGGTAACAAATTCTTCATCTCTTCAACATTAAAAGACATAAAAGCAGACTAAGAACTCCAAAAATAGCTCTCAGTTTATCTCAGAGTTTTTCCAGATGTGGGTTTAGTTCTAGACAAAAAAACCACCACCACCAAAACAAACTAAACCAGAGATGATTGACCTTGTTCCTTAATCTCAGTTGTCTTCTACCATGGTCCTGAAAACCACACTTGTATAAATTTCATGAAACTCACTTCTGATTTCTAGGGAGAATTTATGTCTGCAAAAGAGGAAATATTTGGCTCCAGTTCCATGTGTAAACACTGAGCTGACACAAGTTTGGTTTGCACAAAAAGAATATCTTCAGTTACTTTTGTGTGGAGTCCTCCATAGTTTAAAAAATTGAGCTTCCTAATGCTGTTAGCAGCAATATGGACAGGGATCTTGGCATCACTGGAGTAATCTAGGATAAACATCCTAGTTTGATCTATAAATGGGGTTTGGAATTCAAAGAAAAACACTTTAAGGAGTGCAGTGAGCTCACGCTGAATTTTGGGTTAAACCAAAAGCTATTTGTTAAATTACCAGTGAGACAGCACATACTTTTTTCACCTCTGAAGAGTACAGCACAGAAACAAAAGAGTTGTTCTTCTTGGAATGTTTTGTTGGAGCTGTAAGTTTTTTTGTATTTGTAATTATATGCAAAAACTTTAAAAACATTTGCTCATATACATGACTGTGTTAATAATGGTTTGTGATGTAAATGCTTGTTACTATTTTTTTTCATGAAGCTTTGCCTGTCAGTGAAGGAGAGAAGAAATGAACATTGTCTGTAAAACTGATCAGGATATCTATATTTTTATTGACTTAATGCTTTTGTGAATAAATTTGAGTTTTCTTGAAACTTTTCAGAAACACTCTTTTTTCTTTTTTTGCCAGTGAATCTGGTATTCTCTTGCTAAAGATTGATAGTAACGCATAGGTTCTAAAAGGGAAGCTAAATATTAACTGTTCGTTGGTCTTGAAGTTACTGCTGTTGGAACAGGCTGTGGTTCCACAGGGAAGTGGTTAAGTCATCATCCCTGGAGGTATTTAAAAGACATGTAGATGTGGCATTTAGGGACATAGTTTAGTGGTGGACTTGGCAGTGCTGTGGTTAATAGTTGGACTTGATGATCTTAAAGGTCTTTTCCAACCTAAATGATTCGATGATTTTCCTACTTCAGGATGATATTTAACTTCAGTTTTTGAGCTGTGAAGTTCCTACTCTGTCAGTCAAACTGCAACGATAAAGTTTAGCATTGTGTCAGTGTATTTCAAGCAACTTGGCTAAGGCCACTGATGTGCTTTGAGAAAAATTCATAATCTTTGGAAAAAAACCAGAACTCCCTCCTTGGATAAAAATATCAGAAGTTATAAGTCATAGTGAAGAGTGCAAGTCTATCAGCAATCATGTACAAGCCATCTCTTTCAGCTTCTGGAATTTTAGCACATATGTGGACCCCTCTGAAGGTGTAGTTTAATTTTTATCTCCTTTAATAGTTACAAGTATCTGTTCCTCTTTTTCTATTATTTTAATTGCTAAATACACTTTCTGTTCTAGTAAGGTTGGGTAACCCAGTGCTAGCTGCAATTCAGCAAAGCATGTCAGGCAGTGAAACAGTCAAAAAGGGAATTTTGACTGGCGCAAATGGGACTGATGCTCTGATGTCCTGCAATCTTCATTTCATGCTGTGAGAGGATGAACTTTTCTTGTGTGATAGTTAACTCATTGCTACTTTTCATTGCCAGAACTGTTGCTCTCCAGTCTTGGGACTAAGTTTACCTGTCCCCAGCTCTGTAGAAAACATAACATTCTGTTTGCAGTGTTTGTTAATGTATTTATAGGAACAGCTTGCTCAAATGTCCTACTATATTTAAGGTCATTCTTTTCTGCATTCCCAGAGCAGCTGTAGATTCATTCTGTGTAACATTTGACTGATAGGTAGTTTTGTATTATTTCTACTTTATTCTCTGTTTATAGTTACACATAGCTCTTGATTACTGAAGAGAAAACAGGCATTCACCAGATGGTGTTATTTCAGATCATCTTGCTACTTCTGCTTTCCCAAATGTTAGATCCAGGAAAAGCATCTCTTATCAGTTGCTATATAGTTGTCCTGTGTGTTGTCAAACACATCTTCTGAAGAAGTTAGTTCCTGCTATCTCTAATAAAGAATAATTCTTTTCATTTCAGCTCTGCTTACTGTTTTTCTTTTCCCCCTCTGCACTTTCAGGCAAACAGCAGCAGAGCTCAAAGTTCTGAAAAGATCTAAAAGATCTAGGTCTAATTATCTGTTAGATCTGTCTGGCTATTGATGAAAATTTACATAGAATTATCTACTATTTGGCATTTGGTATATGGGTAAGAAAGCATATCCCTGATCAAGATAATAAACCTAAATGCCGATCAAGCTGTCCTTGCGAGGAAAAAGCACTTGCCGTAAGCTATGCGATCTGACTGCCCACAACAGTTCTTAGGCTGCTGTCTGCAGCAGAATACAGCTGATACTTCAGGAGGAATTGGTAAAAACACCATCACGGCTGAAATATTTAATGACTTTCAAAAACATGCACTTGGCTCAAGCTTTTGGTTATAGAGAGGAGTCCAGGTACACTTGCAGCCTCTTCATTGCCAAAGAAGTACCATACATACCCATGAAAATCGAGGCAGAAAAACTCTGGAGACTGCTAATGAAAATTGGTTATTTTGTGCTTCCAATGCTTCTACTTAAAATTTTAAACATTAGGTGTATTGCCCATATTTCAGTTCTAATTGTTTCTGATAAGCTATCAGCTAAAAGTTAATGCTTACATTTAATTAAGTGGCACTTTCCAGAATTACTTTGCCAGTAGTACTATAATTAAATGATGTGAGAACAGTCTTTGATACATATGCTCATATTCTTTGCTAATACCAAAAATAAAATCTGTAAATAAAAAAACTGGATGCATTAAGCAGCAGGCTGGAGCTGCAGGCTGGGAAGGCTACAGCCATTACCACGTCAAAGGGACTAATATTAATATCTCTCTAATGCAGCATTTTTAAGCATTACTTGTGTTCTGATGGGCTTTTCATAATTGACCTCCATAAGTCATAAAAAATGATTCAAACAAAGAATCTGGGAACTATGTGAATTGCTAATACCTCCTGGAATGCTGCCACTTTATTTCCATCATTAGGTTATAGCTACCAGTTAGGCCTGAATTCATCTCACTTAACTTCAGCCATCTGTAAGTAGATGTTGAGGCACTTCCGATGAGAGGGAGGCAGAGACAGAGCACCAGAGGGTGGTTCTTTGCTCCAAAGTGAGAGGAGTGAATCGTGCCCTGGAGGTGCTCCCTCCTCTTCTCTCTGTCTTTGTAGTTGGAGGCCTTAGCTAGATGCTTAACTATTGGACTGCTGAAGTTAGTTGAAGTAAAACAGACTTTTCCCTCATGTTCCCGGAGTGGAGTTGAGAATTCTTGAACAATGAAGATCCTTTGATAAGAGAATTACTCTGATTTTATGACTCCTTGGATCTTTGATACCAGCTTTGACAGACCCTCCAGTCTTTATCTGCTTCTGTTACTGGGATGCTGATCCTCTGGCAGCAACATCAGATTTGATGGTCTTTAACACAATATTCCAGGCTTTTGCTGCAAGCAGCTAGCCTGAAAACCATAGAACACTTTTACTTCACACTTTTGCAAATACCTTTGAAGAAGGTTTTCTGAATCTAAAAGCTTTTCTGTTTCATTAGTCTTAAAAGTAGAATTAAACACGTTACCTCATTCTATGAGTCCTGCCTCTAAAATCTTTCCTCATACCTTTGATGAGGAGGAAGGTGTTTTTTCTCTTTATCTTATGGAATTCCCCATCTTGTTTATCTGTGTTAATTTTATCCGTGGAGATTACAAGGTCCTTCTGTTTCATGGAAAACACTGACATGGGCGGTTCTCATATAAGGACTTCCAAATTATTGTAAGAATATAAATGTCATTAATGCTAAAGGTTAAAAAGAATTCTGAGAAATATTAACTGTAATGAGTGTGACTGAATATACAGATAAAATTGAACTATGGGTCAGAAGAATTTTAATTCATTCTTGGGGAACTAGTCAGACCTGTCCTGTGGTACTTGGAACTATCTGAGTTGAATGAGGGAAAGGGAAGTAAAAACGTGGTTCAGCTGTACCTGACTATAGTTATGAACATTGTTTATCAGAGTGCTACTCCTAAAGGCAAAGTAATTGTAGCCACCATGTCTATTTTGAGCTTTGGGTGATCTGAGACAAGCAGAGACTTTGCCTGGACACATACAGATTAGATCACATTTGCCTGAAAAGTCAGAAGCTGGGCTGAAGGTCTGAAGAGGTAAGAGGTAGGTGTGCTGCCCTACTGGGCTGAGACAACAAATGCACTGGGCAGAGCAGCAGGAAAGCAGCGTTTCCTTCACTGTGTACCAGCAAGCAACACTCTTCTGATCAGAAAGTGAACGGAAGCCAGGAAAACAAGACCATGAATGTTTATGCTTTTAAGAATACTCTTTATGTTTCTCTGTTAAGTTGTACAGGAAGCTTATCAAAAGAGATAAAAATCTCTCGCCGTTAATGCTTTTATAGATTCATCCCATTAGTCTTGTGCTCCCCAAATTACTGTTGACTTGTAACTCACTTCGCTAAGGCAAAAAGCCAGTCTAACCTACTAGCTGTCTTTTTTTCCCAGTGTTGTCCTACTACTTGTCTTGATGATTTTTATTACATTCTCCTCTGTCTTATTCCAGGCTTGCTTCTTTTTCTTTTTGAACTGATCTCACTCCCACATAAACACCCCAAAAATAGTAAGTAGGCTTTCAATTTGCTTTATTTGGGGAGCACATATTTTAGGTATGGAAACTCTAATTTCACCTTGGTGATCTATGAATAGATGCCTCCAACTTTTTCAATAAAGGGCAAGAAATATATATTTGCAGCAATTTAAATGATGGATAAAAGTCCAAATTTTTAAAATAGAGTAATAGCTTGGTTGCTTAATACTTTGCTCAGAAAACCACAGCCTCAAACATAACCCAAAGGATGCTTAAGTGTATTCACACAGCACAAGGAACCTGTGCAGGTGCCAGCTGGAAAATTATTCATTTGGCCTCAAAAGAATTATACATGAGGGTTACAATTTTTGAGACTAAAATAAAGACACATATGGGGGAAGAAATTTTGTCTTCTCATGTCTAGCAGCCAAACTCATGTAATCAAATATTTTTTTTAAAAAAAGATTATATTTTTCTTTTCCCTCAGCAGCACACCAGGACACCACTTTCTCCCCGTGCTGCCCCCACAAAATGCAGCCAGCTACCGGCCTCTGGGGCCTAGAACCCCCCGGGTACAGTACTGGCTGTGCTGTGAGGGGACACAGCGCCGGGGAAATGCCCTTCCCGCCAGGGGCAGCTGAGGAAGGCTGTTGGGGGCGCTGCCTGACAGGGAAGCCTAGCGGCCTGCAGGTCCCCAAGCTCCTCTCCCTGTCCCGCTCCAGTGCTGCCGGCAGGGGGCGGGCTCTGCCCGCACTGCTCGCGCCCGGCCTGGCAGCTGCGCGCCGTTCGAGAAACTTCCGGAAACAGTCGGGCGGAAGTGACGTTGCATGCTGACGGAGGTTCCTGTTTGCGGCCGAGGTAAGGTGCTGCCGCTGCTGTTGTCCTGTGCTGCTAACTGGGAGTGTGGCGGCCGCGCTGCCGAGGTACCAGGGTAGGTAAGCGCGGAGGGTGAGGCTGCCCCGGCACTGGCCTCGTCTCGTTCGGCTCTGTGAGGGGAAGAGGGTGGGTAATGAGCGGGGAGGGCGCGCGGGTTTCTGGTCCAGGCCTCGGTTCTTAGCAACAGTGTTGGTAACGGGGCCTCTTGCCGCGGCCTGGGCCGGCGCCGCCATTCTGGGCGCTGGAGGACCGGCAGTTGAGTATTCCATCTAGGGAGCTGGGATGCCACCTGCCTTGGGGTTTCTCCCCAGCCGTTGGGGAGGTGCATGGCGGTTGAACTGGGGCGGCCGGAAAGGGATTCGCGTGGAGCGGGCGGTGGCGATCTCCGGCAGCTGGGGGCACGCGGTGAGGGAGCCGCCCCCGGGCGCCGTGGCTGCCTTAGGCTTATCCCATAACTCAGAGCAGGGGAGATATAGTTGGGGATCCCAGCGCCATACGGTCACAGATCGGATTTGTCTCGTGTTTGCCGCAAACGGAGAAGAAGTCCGCGTTTTCGTTTCTGCTTGTAGCTTTACAGTTACAGGAAGGTGAAGGAGAGGCTCATTTCACCCATTGCGCTTTTATGTCTTGAACAGATCTTTTACTTAAAATCCTTTTCTTCGCAGTTTACTGTCTTTGCATGCTTGTAAACTAAACGGATTGTTTTGCTGTGGGTTCCCCCCTCTTCCCCCCAACATTAGTGATTTAGTTAAATTCTGTACTGTGTTTATTAATTCAAAGTAGGGTCACTAATAAGGTTTGTTGTGGGTGAAGGTGGTGGTGACTGTTTTGAGCTCGCAAACTGAGTTGAAATTTCTTACTGGCAGGCAAGGAACATATTTTGTCTTCACTTCCCCACTTCCAGTAAACACTAAAGTTATTTATGATCACGGTTCCGGTTTGTAACAACACTTTATGCTGTGTTACGGTAGTTTTATTGTCAAAGTTCACATCGGCTGCTGAAAAACTGTGCTGTAAGCTTGAGCCATTCTGATGAAGGCATTGGAAAAGATTATTCAAAATACTGAGCAAATTTGTGTTGAATTCTGATAATAAATGACTTGTTTGTTTCCCATTTGGTCACAGTAACATCATAGAAGTTAAATTTATAACAATGGTAATGTGCAAGTGGTCAGGCTTGTGACATTGGATAGTCAGTCAGTGATAAAGCCCTGCATTTTTGGGATATAAACTGTCAAAAAGTGATAAGAACAAACTGTTGATGTAGGGGGAACAGCTGAATCAAACTAGGCTCTGCTTCTCTGGTCCTCTGAGGTTGCAGTTACTGCTGCTTGCTGATCTTAGTTTTTGTTTACTCTCTGGAGATCCTTGTACTCTAGCTAGGAGTGATTTTACGTTCAGCTGATGGTCAAGAGCCTGCTGGTTAAAGTAGCATTTAATTTGCTGGATTATGTTGTCAGAGAAGATTTGTGTGGACCAGGAAATAAATGTATTTACAGATCTTGCCTCTGTGATTACATTTTGTGGTAGTGGTTTTTTTTTTGTTGTTGTTTGTTTTGTTTTTTTTTAAACAACCGAAATGGTAACTAGAGCACAATACTAAGTTTGTTTCCCACTCTTGGTGCTCATGCTGTTTCTGGGTGTAGACCAATAGACCATTCAAAATGAAAGTTTAGAATCAGGATTGTCCAAGGGACCTTAAAGCTCTAGTTCCAACCTCCCTGCCATGGCCAGGGACTTTTAGGATTACATTTTCTTAAATAATCTCAGATATTGGAGGAGAAATTTGCTGCTTTTACTGGCAGTACTGTTTAAACTGCAACGTTAATAATAATTTCTGTATCTGTAAATTGCAGAGTTCCCTTTGTTCTCCATCAGGTTTGTCTTTTTAGCACTTGTGCTTTCTGACTACAGCACATTCTTCCCAAAACAGCTTTTCTCTCTGGTGTTTTCTTCTGTCTTTCTTAGATTGATAGAGTTTGGTAATTTATCTTGGCTGGGGTTTGGGAGAAAGCATGCAAGGCCTTGCTTTTGTGTAACACAGAATTTTTGATTGGAGAGATAATGTATTTTTCTATTTATTTTATAAATAGATGTGTAAGTTTCTCTACCTACTGTATTCTTTCTTTCATCCACAAGAAGTTTAGGAATGTACATGGAAAGGGGAAACAAATTGTTGCTAAAAATTGTCATCTTGATAACAAGGAGTTCCTGGTAGTATTAGGCTGTAAAAAAAGTATTTGAGATTTTGGTTTGGATTTTATTTTTAACTGTAAAACTTTCAGAATACTTGTATCTGTACAGCTGTGCTTAACACAGCTGTTTGAGCTGAGGCCGTACAGGCTGAGGATGGTGATTGTGCTTTATTGTGAGATCAGAGGCATTGGAGTTCTAGCCTGAAATTGACTGAAACGTCACAGCAGATTGAGCAGGCAGAGTGCAGCCACCCGTGCTCTGTGGCTATGCTCAGCTCTTGTGCTGCAGGCTGGGGAGAATGGTGCATCTCAGTCATGTCAGTACACAGAACTTCCAGACTCGAGTGGACTTTGTTTCTTACCATATAAATAATGATGTTTTGAAGGGAATATGTTGTCAACTTAGTTGTGTGAGATTTTATATTCTAGTATTTTGCTCCTTAAGTAGAAGTGCTCCATTTCTCTAATAGCATTTATAATGAACCTTTGTTAGCTGTGTCCTGAAAACATTTTCTGTCAACAGCTTTTCCTTTGTCTGTGTTTATGCAAGAAATGGAAGGATTAGTGAGAAATTACATAGCTTTGTCAAAACATGTTGGATCTTATATATGATGATTATTTATTCCAGGATAGATTTAATTTAAAACTGCAATTGATGATATTATTAGGTTTAAATTATGTTTTCTTTGCCTTTGAATGAAATACTGCATTTGTATGGATGTTAGATTTTTCTTAAATTTAGACAATGCATTCTGGTTTTGTTCATTTGACTACTAGGGAAGAAATAACTCATGCATATGAATTTCACTCTACAGTTACTAGTTGTGGGTTTCATTTATGTTTTCTCTTTGTTCTAAGTAGAGAAATCTCACTGATGCTAGAGAGAACCTGGCTTTTAACAAGAATCTTAAAGCTCATGCAATAAGTCTGAAGCCATTCATAGCTACATTGGAGCCAGTTTTTGTTAAAACTTTGCTAATTCTTTTGATCAGAAGAAATTCTTTTCTATCTCAAAATGTAATGTGAATGAATAACAGCCTGTCATTGTTATTCTGAAAATGTAACTTTTTTTTTTTTGCTGGTTGGCTTCAGTAAAATTAAGACTCCAAAAAATGTATCAGGGAAGGTGTGTAAAACGTCAGACTGCTTTCTTTTCCCTGAAGGATCATCTGGTTGCATGTGATTATTTGGCTGAAATTCTGTGGACCTGATCTTTGCTAGTTGAGGCTTCCACTGTTTTTAATTGCTTAAACACAGATTATGCATTTTTTAAAATGACTAAGGAACCTTTTTACTTTGTCTAGAGTATTCTTTTATGGTTAGTTTTAAGAGGATGCTAGTGTTCCAGATATTAGTATGACAGTTCCAAATTTGGACACCTGAGTTGTTGTGTTTTGGAAAAATGCTGCTTTGCTTTATGCAGAGACTGTGAGTAAGTACCCCTTGATTTAGTGCATGATCACAGATCAGATAGACAAGCAGCTTATCGGGTATGAGGGTAGCCTGTTTACTAATGTATTTCCTTGCCCAGTTTTTGTTAGCTGGTTTACATTTCTTTCGCTGTTTGGTTTCTTCTGTTTCCATTTTTGGTGGACTCATTTTTATTTTTTTTTTACAGTGTCTTACTCGTTGCTCTCTAAAAGCTTTCCATGTGCCAGGCAGTAATACAGACAGGAAAGTCCTGTAGGTCTTGCTACAGCTGTAGCTGTCTTGTTCCCCATGGGGAGGAGAGGAATGGACAGGGTTCTTTGTAACTTCGTGACTTGAGGGGTGTGATGCTGAAAATTCTGGAAAATAGGCACTTGGCACAAAGTTAATGGAGCAAGATAGAGTTACCTTTAATTGGAAGTTTCCACACCTTTGTGATCTTGTACGTGGACGCGCGCACACCCGCCTCAAGGGTTTACCCCTTTTATACCAGGCACTAGGTTTTCTAGTAGCCCACCGTCGGTGGTCTTCAGCTTGGCCCCTCGGAGTAGGCTCATGTGGGGCTTGGTCCTCGGCTGCTGTTTTGTCTTCAGGGTATCTGCAGGTGACTTCTTCAAAACATCATGTCCTTAAGCGAGGCATGGGAAAGTCCAAGATAGTACCTTAGGAACAGGCCTAGTGGCTCCTAGTATGTCAACATTCCAGGAAGCTTCAGATAATTCTAAAAGTCCTGAAAATCTACAGAACACACTTAAATCTTTAGGCATCAGGTGCAAGAGCCTTCTTTGGTTGTGGTGGGTTTTTATTCTAGTTGGGTTTTTTTTGTTTTAAATAGAACTTGAAATGCAAGATAAAGCAGTCAGCCTAGCTATCTTTCCCCCTGTGTGAACTGCATCCTCTCCAATAATTCACTATTCAAATCCGTTCTTGTTTTCTGACAAAGAAACAGGATGTTTGGTTTAAACATGAGATTAAACTAAGCTTTTTGGAATGTTCATTTTATTAGGTTCATCTCATGGTGATGCTGTGTTAGTATTAATGTAATGAGTATGAACATTGCTATTAAACTACATTTTATTAACTTTAATTATATGGTAAAAATACATTAAATGTCAGGAACCTGTGAAGTTAAACTGAAAGCTTTTCTAAACTTAGGTAAGTAAAACTACTGAGATTTTTTAGAATACCTTAGTCTGTACCCCACTACATAAATTAATGGGAAGAAAAAATTAATATTGGTGGTTTTTTAAATGTATTTTTCAGATAAATTAATCACAGACTTTATACAGGTTTTCTTGCTCTGTATTATTGCATTCATCACAATTAATTTTTTTTTCTTAACATTCTTAAGCTTGCTCTTACAAAGATTTTCTGGTATGTAGTATGGGTGCTGTGTTAGCACTTGTACAGTGGACCTTTGCTAGTATGAGCAAGAGACTGCTCACAGTCGCAGCTCAGTTACTTAGGGCACATCCCAGATGTTGTTTCTGGAAGTGACAAAGATCACTTTTATTTGGGATTTGGCCAGGGTTTTGGGACTTGTACAGCTGCCTGTGTTGCTCAGGTGTACTAGGTAAAATGCATTTGATTGTTGCCTGAGTGGCGTTCCACTCTGAAGAGCTGTGGTGTGAGATATGTCTCTTTCGGGTTAGGGTGTAGGATGATTCCAGAAGGCAGTTTCTGTAACCAGTATCTGGATGTTAAAGGCAGTGACCTCTTCCAGCCAGTCAGAACCCCTTGATCCACTGGTGCAAACATGTCTTGCAATACTTAACAGATAGGTATTGCTTTATGGTTGGTCTTATTTACCCTGCTTTTAGATGGCTAACCTGGAGAGATACAGACAAGTAATTACAATTAGTGGATTGCATTTGATATCTATAGCTTGTGAGCAGATGAAATGACTGAACTTCATTTGCAATTTGTTACT
This sequence comes from Bucco capensis, assembly GCA_013396975.1. Classification (NCBI taxonomy): domain Eukaryota; kingdom Metazoa; phylum Chordata; class Aves; order Piciformes; family Bucconidae; genus Bucco; species Bucco capensis. Next base: position 914,923 of record VWZO01016725.1, on the reverse strand, counting down.
GTAAGACTGAAAATATTTGTGTATGTCTCAGAATTTACTGGATGGTAAATAAAAAAAAAAAGCTTGGCAAAGATGTTTTAGCTACATTAAAAAATACAGGAAGACTAGAAGACTTAGAACGTGTGTGTATGTGTTGTTTGGTATTCTTTGTATGGCTGTGGATCCACAACAGTATTAGTGCTACTGTAGTTGGGTTTATACTTTGGAGGAGTGTAAAACTTCATCAGTTCCAGCTGACATAGTACTTCCTAATAAAACTCTTGGAATGTGGAAAATCCCATTTTTTTTAAATTATAGATTGCAGTTCCCAAAGATCCTTGAGTGTGTGCATCATCTATTAACATAGCAGAGAAATCTCCAAATTACTTAGCTACCGTTGAGTAGGTCAGACACAAGCTCAGGCTGACCTGGGATTCAGAATAGGGTATTTATTGTTCTTACGTTGTCAGCAGGATGCAATCCTTTCAATACCTTCATAGAAAGCAGGCAGGTACACTCTGAGTTGGATGACTGTGCAACTTGCACAGGATGTTGATGACTGGCTGTACTTCTGTGAATTGCACATATCAGGAATTTGGAATTCCCATCTCCCTCTACCCAGGTGACTGCACTAGCCACTAAGCTTGAGCTATTCTGGCATCTTTTGGGACTCTGCATGCTGCCCAGTTGCTTCATGGCCAGAAATAGATAACTTTTTCTATCTAGGCTGACTGCAAAGGTCGCATGCCCCTTGCTGTCTAAATTCCCTTCTGACTTATTTAAGAAGTTGTTGTTTGGATACCTTCCATATTTAGTTGGGGGTACTGCTTTGTCATCCCTGCAGATTGTGCATCTGATTACATTTTTTTCTTGTCTTTCTTTGTCATCTGATCTTATAAAAGTTTATAGCTCTCTTAAGTAATCTGTCTTCTGTAGTTCTTCTCATGCCTTTTATGTAGCTCAGAGCTTCACTGTAAAGAGAATTTATGAGCCGAGTTTCAAGATAACTCTGAACTGGTCTAGCTTTGGACTTAGCAGTTGGAGGGTTTCTCAGGCCTGGTCATACACTCTTAGTTGCCTTGAAATAGATGAGCATTTAGGGCTTCTGCTTGATGAGCTAGAGCAAAGTTGACTTCTCCTGTGATGACTGAGAAATTAATAAACTATGGAAGCTTTTGGTTCACCTAAACATTTAGATGTTTGATTTGTTCCTGCTCTTTCCAATGAAAGAGTTGGAGTAGTCAACAGCATTCTGTAAACATAGTGCAATTATGAACACAAGTAGTTGTAGATTTTTGCAAGCAAACACGAAGGCCATGAAACAATGTTTTACATCTGGAGTATGTTGCTTAAACCTACTGAGTTTAATTTTGATTAGCTGTTTTCTGTTTTGTTTAAGTTGATGGTGGTTTTTCGTGAGTGGATATTTAAAATATATTTTTCCTAGAAAGATTGGAGACAGGTGTCTTCTGGCTTGTGTGTGTTGGGTTGAAATTTTTTGTGTGTGTGTTTGCTTTGCGTTGGCTGTTGGATTTTTTTTTTTTTTTGGTGTCTCACTGTTTATTGAGCAGAAACCCAAGCATTTTTAAGGGGCAGAATACTAGCTGATGCTGTTTCATGTTATTGTGTGTTTTGCGTAAGCTGGACAAAAAAAGCTGTAGATGAATTTTCTTGTGTAAATATTGCTGGAACCTTTTTGCACACAAGAACAAAGTTCTGTGATACCTAAATTATAGCAGTGCAGTTTATGCTTTATAGTAACTAGCAGAGAGTTCGTCTGCAATTAATCATCATTTCTCTTGCTGTTGCTTGGATGTTTGATTAAGAGAAGGAGAATATAAGCAATTTTTCTTCAGAGAGCTGCTGACTTAATTCCAGACTTTCTATTAGTGGCAAGTGAAAATTGAACAATAGCATACTTGCAGAGGAAAAAATATGCATGACCCAGACATTTTTTTTTTTTCAAACAAGTAATTTCTGTTCTTGGAGGAGTTGCTGTTTAGGCGTCAGAATAATCTGTTAGGAGCTGGTCATGAGCACTGATTTTTAGTCCAAACTTCAGGCTTCTGTTTATGATATATTGGTATATGTATTGAGTCTGAATTTACAACACTGCAGCACTGTTTTTAAACAAACAGCTGAAGTGTTTAAGGAAATATATGTTGAAATCGTTATGAATACCAAAGTTCTCTAGGAGAAGATGTGATTTATTTTTTTACATCTAAGTTGCCTTTTATGCCTGCATATTCTACCTGGAAACTTGAGTTTTGAGTTTTCTCTTTAAGATATTTGCATGCATTGAGAGGAGTGCTAATGCGAGGCTTGTATTTCAGAAAAAAAGGAATATGGGAAAAACACTTAGCAGTATGGTATGTGGTCTTAACGTGGTGTGGCTTCCTGCTCTTAGCTCACTGGATTTAGGCTAGTATCTCTTGTTAGGAGGGGCTCTGACCTCTAGCCTTAAGCTTGACTCATAACAGATTCCCCCTGGTTTTCTTTCTGTGTGCTCTATGTTCCATATATACTATTACTCATAAGAATTGGCTGCAGAATTTGATAACATACTTAACCCATGCCAACCTTGCTCCTCACCTGTGTGTTCTAATCATTGGGGAAAAAGCAGAACTAGCAAGGCTAGTTGATGGTAAATATTCTGGGCTATTTTTAGTAATCTCTGTGTTTACATATTGAACCCTGCCATTACTATATTAGTATTGACATTCTTGGTGTTCATTTTTAATGCATGTCTCCCAGCTTCCCTGGGTGTTGGTCATCCTTACTGTTTTGGTTGTTTATTGTGTGGTGGGTTTTGGTTTTTTTTTTTAGTGTGGAGGTTTCTTCAAAGGGCAAAGTCAGTTAGAGGTCTGTTTATTTGCTACGCTTGAAGTTTGTGTTTGTGGGACTGTCCTGTTAACTAGATTGCTCAAACCACCTAAATTTTAAAAACCTGTAGCTCCTCCAATACATTTACTTCTGTAAGTAGTTTGGAGGGGGAAGATAGCCTAGCAGGGTATCAAACTGGTTTTGCCATTTGAGGACATGTGCATGTCACCACATCCCTTATTAAAGTTAATTAAGCTTTAATGTGCAGCAGCAACATATTTTGAAGATGTACCGATTTATTTGAACAGGTAGTCTCTATTTAGTATATATACCCTAGGGTGTTGAAAGGTACATTTAATACTAATACAGTTAATTTCAGAATATTTCACTGGGCTTTATCATGCTTGATTCTTTTAGCGTTTATGTGAAAACATGAAAATGAGACTTTGCCTGGATGGAAATGAAAAAGACTGAATGGCTTGCAGGGGAAGGGGAAATGATTTCAATGAATTTTTGTTCTTGATGCACGAGATAAGATGATGTGACTAATACATTGCTGTATTATTATATTCTAAGTATATTTGGGTAACTTTGCCTGCAATGAGCTGATAACTCATTGAAAAGGTCAGTGTTGCCTTGTTCGTGAAACTTGAAACAAACCATCAGCAGTGGTAGGATGGAAAGGGGATTGGAAGTTTTACCAGAATTGAGACTTTTAACAGTGATTGTGTAAGAAGCCTTTGCATGAAGAGGTGAAATGTTCCTGAAATTTTCAGAAAGATTTAGATTAGTGATCATCTGGTTGAAGTAATGGTTAGTATGATTGTTCCTTGTAACTGGTCTCTAATACTAACTATAAACTGTCAGTCTTTCAGTTGAGTAGCGTGAATGCTGATAGGTGGTGGGTTTCTTAGGACTCTTGTGAAAACTTTATTCTCTTATGCTAAGTAACGCATGGCACCTCTGTACTAGAGTTGGTTGGTTAACACTGCAGTATGAGCAAGCTTGCTTGGCTGTGTACTTTGTTGGTAAATATAAAGGAAGTAAATAGAGTTCAGTAGCTTTGGCAATATGTGCATTTTCTGTCAAGGTTTGAGTAGAGGAAAGGCTTATTGAAAACTAGGTAGAATTTTAGATTTCTAAGACTTACACACCCATTACTTTTTTTTGAAGGGATCATCTTGATGGAAGTAATGTTCTGAACAGTAGTGTGAAAGATATGGCTTGTTGTTTGTGTTTGTACGTGCTTAAGGCATGATGTAGGTGTCAGAGGTAACAAAGTGAATGTGATATGCAGTTTCTTTTGTATTCAGAGTTATTAATGTTTATTTCAAAATGGTGATGTACTGTACATGCTTTTCTTAGTACACTGGTTAAATCTAGCTTTTCAGTCTAATTTGTTTCAGGAAACCGCTGTTTACATGTGTCTCTATGGCCTGTGTTTCAGTGGGATTAAAGAATATAACAAAAGTCAGAATCAAAATACTGGTTTGATCTGTCAACCTAAAATAAAGTATTTTTGTTTTGGGAGGTTTGAAAAATTCACATTCATGAAAACAAGCACTTCTCTGAGACCAGGTTTGGTACTGGAAGATGCTAGACTCCTGTCTAACTTTTATGAAGTACCATTAATGAACAAGCTTCATTTACAAGTTCTTCTTGTTGCAGGACTTGAAAGGCTCACCTGTTGTTCAAAAGACAACTACTGAAACATGGTGGATTACTATGAAGTTCTGGGAGTGCAGAAGCATGCCTCAGCAGAAGATATTAAAAAAGCGTAAGTATTACTGGTGTAGAGATAAGATAAATTACATATTTTAAGAAAAAAATGCAATCACGTGGATTCTGGATTTTTACTTTGTTGTCAGTACTATGATGGGTAGTAGTCACCTGAGATGGTACCTTCACTAACTGAAATATTCAGTGCTCTGAAGAAGCATTTGCTTGTTTTTATGAAATAATTGGGAAAAGAATCCTGAGTGTATGGCTAGGCTTCGCGAACAAAGATCCAGGGAGGGCTCCACCCACGCTCCTCATCAGCGCCTTTTCCAAGCACGCTGATAAAAAGAGGCTAGCAGATAGCACCCTCGAGCCTGCGCTATGGATTTTTTTTTTTAGGTGAGACACAGCATGCGCAGAGCTGGACCCACCCTTTAGTCCTAAGGTTCATCTGCCAGGGCCTAGCAAGCTTGGACGCTGGCAGCCAAGTCCTTAGGACATAGGTTTTATTAGAGTGTCCTTCTCTTAGATGGAAGGCCTTCCAGGGCTAAACGAGCTCCATCTGCCTGGGTTTGGAATCAGAGTTGTCCTTCTCCTAGGATGACTGCCAGAAGGCTAATGAGCACACCCTACCCATACAAGGATTCTAGGAACATGGGTATCACTGCCCACACTTTCCTGTGGGCAAGGAGTTTAATGCTCCATCTGCTGTTGGCACAGTTATTGCACCAGGGGCCACAGGAGACCCCAAGTGATTTTTAGACTGTGCCTGAAGTGCTTATGAACACTTTGCTTAAAATATTTTGAGTATAGGAATTCTAGGCAGGTGTAGCAGTCAAAGAAGCCACTGATGTTAGGATGCTGACACAGTTTGGTGCCAGGGTGATCTTGGAGCTTAATTGTCTGTCTGTACCAGAGGATTACTCTTGATACTTTCTGTGGTTGGTTGTAGTATTGAATAATTATGAAGCTCTACAGGAGAAGCCCATAGCAGAAATGTTATATTCATTAATGATCTGGATGAAGGGGTAGAGTGTTCCCTCAGCAAGTTTGCGGATGATACCAAGCTTGGAGGAGTGGCCGGCTCACCAGGAGGCTGTGCTGCCATCCAGCTTGACCTGGACAGGCTAGAGAGATGGGCAGGGAGAAACTTAATGAAATTTAACAAGGGTAAGTGTAAAGTACTGCATCTGGGAAAGAAAAACCCCATGGATCAGTACAGACTGGGAACTGGTCTGTAGGAAAACAGCCCTGGGGATAAAGATCTAGGAGTCCTGGTGGATAGGAAGATGCCCATGAGCCAGCAATGTGCCCTTGCGGCCAAGAGGACCAATGGCATCCTAGGATGCATTAAGAGGAGCATGGCCAGCAGATCTAGAGAGGTTATTCTCCCCCTCTACTCTGCCCTGGTTAGGCCCCACCTGGAATACTGTGTCCAGTTCTGGGCCCCCCAGCTCAAGAAGGATAGGGACAGAGAGCTAAAGAAACTCAAACTTCCTTTTTTTTTTTTTTTCCAAAGTCAATCTGAGTAGATTGTTCTTTGCGTACCTGCAGAATCTGTTGGTACTGGTCTAGATGCAAGGTACTAACACTGGTGAATTTCTAAATACTTCATTTAATCCCTGACAATTTGTTTGAAACATTTTGTGTTTCTCTGTATAAGATATTCCTTCAATTCAGAGTAAAAAAACATACTTTGTTTTCCTTCCATTTAGGTACCGTAAACTGGCATTGAAGTGGCACCCTGATAAAAATCCAGACAATAAAGAAGAGGCAGAAGGGCAATTTAAACAAGTAGCTGAGGCCTATGAAGTTTTGTCAGATGGTAAGTATTTTAGAAGGGCTTTTGAACTGCAGGGCTCTAGTCTGGGGATCAGACTGAAAATGCTGATGTATAATGCTTGAAAGGGATATTGTAACTTTGGTTTTCCACCAAACTCAACTACTTCCTTTTCAAAAGGAGAGAAGATGGAATAAGCAGAAATTTTGAAACAAAAAATTCAGAAGAGATACCTGTGAATATTATCTTAGGAGGTAAAGCCAGTGTTACCATCAGTAGAGGGGAATTGTGTTTATCCAATAAAAATCAGACTAGACATACTCTGCAGTATCTATCTGCTTCTGGGCCTAGTGTTTCTAGTTCTTGCAACAGTAAACTAGTCTTGACAAAGCCCAAGCATACTGTAGACATTGCTGAAAATTTGGATTGTTTGGGTGAATTCCATAAATTCATTCAACTGTTATACTGAGGAGAGTATTTATTTTGAATTCTTCTGCAACAGTTGCTTAGCCTGACCCATGTGGTGCAGGAATTCAGCTTATAGTTCACCCATAACTTTTTACTTGAAAAGTGTCATTAACTGCTGCTAGTGTTCTGGCAGAAGCAGTCTGTGTCTTAACAAACTGATTTAAGCTGCTTTGATTATTTTCTTCTAACTGACTGCAGCTGTCTGTGTGCTATTTCTGAAGTGTCCTTGATTTCACCTGAGACCAGTGAGCATGGGAAAGCTATATTTAAAGCACCAGCAGCATCTAGATTACCTTTCAGAATTTGACCTGGTTTATGAAGTTGCAGTCTTTGGTTGTTTCTTTGGTTGATTTTGATATTTAATTGACACAGGAGGAACAATTGATGGGCAGTTCATTGTATACGTCTCTTCTAGAGAAATTTAACCTTCTGAAGCAAGTTTTTTGAGCACGATAAAAATAGGGTACTTACCTGGCTGTTACATAGATCTTTTAAGTTCTTCAGAAATGGTACACTGCTAGAATTACAGAACATCTCCTAAAAACACAGCCTGTTTTTTGGATCTAGACCAAATTCTAAGTTATGGGTGTCTTGATCGTTTGTGCAGCAGAGGCATCTGAATCTGAGCCCTGTGGTTGAGAGGCAATCATCTGTTCTGCAGACTCAATGAAAATTTCTGACACCATTACAGGCATGAATAAAGACAGATTTTTTGCAGAGGAGTAGTTTTGTAAGTGGTTACATAAGCAAAGAATATTGAAATTGGGTGATCAATAGAACACACTTCTCTTGTGTTTTCAAGAACGTTATGTTTTTCAAGATGAACTTTTGAGTTTTCTGAGCACTCAGGTCTCCCTCACAGTTTCCTGTGCCTTTTGACGGTTTGTCTGCCTTAATACTTTGGTATTTTTACTATGATTGGTAGGTTAACCTCCTTTCTTTAATAATGGGTGTCTGGAAAGACAGTATAGGTATGTACCAAGCTTTGCTGGGGATGTGTGTGTGTGAACCTATTGCAAGCTTCTGTTATTTGAATTTGATGACCAGTATACAAAATTTTAATTCTTGTTAGTTAGCAGTATTGTACTTTTTAACAGCTGAGATAACTCCATGTTCTTTCAGTGATGCTATTTAAATTTCAAAAACATCTTTCACTGAAGAGATTATGGTGCTTAAAAGCAGATTCCAGAGTCTAAAATCAGATGTCCTAACTGGTTTTTGGCTGATGCTTCCACACCAGTGCAAGCAAAATAAGCTGTCTGCCTTTTTAGGTAGATAGCAGAACCTCTTCAGGTTCTCTTCTAGTACCAGCAGTGCAGTCTGATCTTACATAGTAATGTAGAGTTAATTTTTCTTCCTTTTCTCATAGGTACTGGAAGGCTGATCTGTAGTGAAATTAAGAAAGAACCAGTCCATGCATTCTAAAATAATAGTTCCATGGCTTTTTTTTAAATATCACTTCATTTCTCTTTATTAAGCTAGAAGTGGTTTTAACAAATTTGGCAGTCACTCATACAAACACTGTCCTTCTGTTCTCATAACTGCCACAGTGGGCTTGGTCTTGTGCCCTAAAAGGAAAAGAGGCAATGGTCAAGGTTTGCAACAAGGGAAATTCCAGTTGGATAGGAGTTATAGAATGCTTACAATGAGAATGCTTGAGACTGGGACTGTTTTTCAAGACAGACTGTGGAATCTTTTCTTGGATATTGACAAGATCGGGGCGTTACCAAGGCAAATCTTGACCAACTTTGAGATTAGACTTGTTTGAAGGAGACTGAATTCTAGAGGTCCTTTACAACCTAAAGCTTTCCATGGTACCTATGTAAAGATGAATACTGCAGTATTGTTTTTAAAGTCCTTATGCCTGATATAACAGGGCCTGAGCTCGTACAACTGAATGGTAGTAAGTATAGTTTAGTACCTGTTCTTTCTGAGCCTAAATTGCTTCTTCACCAGTTACGTGCAAGGACTTCTTAAAATAAACTAGGCTTGAGAAGATATTTAGCTGAGAATATCAGTTATGTCTTCTGCCCTCAAATTCAATGTCTGTTTACTAACACTGAATACTTCTTCTTGTAGCAAAAAAACGTGACATCTATGACAGATATGGAAAAGAAGGCTTAATAAATGGAGGTGGAGGTATGTTGACAACTTGTAGGTCATTGCTTGCTTTATTCTGGTTGAAAGTCATGTTCTTCAGTTTTCTTTTTAAGACAGGAATCTGGAAATGCCTATACGAAGATTTAGATGTAATCTGAAGACTGAAATTGCAGTTCTTCTTACTTTTTAGTTGTTGTGTTGATTGTTGTATTTAATTGTAGGTATTATTGATATCTGGAAACAAAGAATTGTAAAAAACTATTGTGTGTACTTGAGTGTTACCTGAAAGGGAAAGAGATTTTTAAATTATTCAAATACCATATAGGCCTGAACTTTCCAGTTAACAGGAATATGTCAAGATCATTGAAATGTAACTTTTTTGCAGGTGGAATCCATCACGATAATCCATTTGGATTTGGATTTACATTCCGTAACCCAGAAGATGTCTTTAGGGAGTTTTTTGGTGGAAGGGACCCCTTTTCATTTGACTTCTTTGGTAAGTAATCCACTGGCTTTAGTTCTGTTTATCTAAAGTTTAACTAAAACTTTACTCTTACAAAAGAAGCATAGCTAATGCAGCTTTATTGGAAATAGCTCTGAAAACTGGAGATGAACAATTAGTACTTCGTGTTATATTTTAAATGTTTGTTTCCTACCTGCTGCTTCTTAGTTGGTTTAATAGTAGAGAACACAGTACTTAGAGAAATTAAAAAGTCTCATATTGAAAACTGCAAGGAGTTATTATTGCTGCCAAGGTTTTCCTGAGATACTGCAGCTACTTTAGCCTGTCCTGTAGAGGAATAGTGAATGCATCTTACTCTGTGGAAGCAGTGGACTTAACAGCATACCTCTACACTGATGACATTAAGGCATGCTTCCAAAAACGTTCTCCCCTACTTAATACCTGAATTTATCTATTTATTCAAAAGCAGGTTATCTACTTCATTTATTGATCTCTCTGTCAACTTTAAGGTATGAGCAATGTGGCACAGGCTCCACTTCTTGCAGACTAAGGTTCTGGCACTGTCAGTAGTGCTGTATATACTCCAGTTGATGAAGAATAATTGTTCCAAAGCTGCCTCCAGTTTGTATGGATAGTTGCAGTGGCAGTTACCAGAGTCCAGAAAACCTCTGATGAGCTTTAGCTTCTGAGTAAAAGCTTTTCATCAAAAGGCTTCATAGTGAGCACCTCTTTTTTTTTTTTTTGAAATTTTTTTGGCTTTAGGATGCTTAAGGCATTCTCTAATATGGCAAAGTGTAAATCAAAACAATTTTTCCACAGCTTTCTATAAAAAGTGTTTGTAACAGTCTCTGCATTTACTTCAATGTTTAGGATAGTAGAAGATGAAAATACAGGTGCTTTCAGCTTAGTGTAGTGCCGTAAGTGAGTAGTGGAACTGACTATAACATGAATAATTGTCTTGGTAAACTAAAGCCCTTGTAGATTCTGCTGTGTTGAAACACTGGTGGGACTGGAGGGAAAAATGAGTTTTCAACTTGTAGATATGTTTTCTGTGGAACTAGTAACTTTTAAGAAGCTTCTTAGGTTATAATTGGTTTTATAAGCAGCTGAAAAAGGACTGAGGTCATGCTTTCTAAAAATGGTCACTGGTGGATTCAAAGATGGAATTGAATAAATACCTTGTAATTCTTGTAGCTTTTGTACAGTTTGAAGTGGCATGTAGTGCAGCCCACAGAATGCAGGTGGGGCTCTCTATATCCTGATTGCCATTGAATGTGTCAAGAACAGCATTCAGATGCGTAATCCCTGTTAATTTATGGATGTGAAGAATTTCCAAAACTGTGCTATGAATTGAGTCTGTTAAACTCTATTGAGCTGTGTTGCACTGCTGTTGCTCTTACAGAAAGTTTTCTTTGTAAACAGAGACATACTTATTCATCCGTAGAAAACAGGAGAATGTATGAACACTTCTGTGGTGATTTTTTTAACTGATGAGTCCCTTCAGTGTTTTCAAATGAAAATTTATAATGCTGTTGAAGACAGCTCTGAACACTTCCAAATGGAGCAAATTAATGTTAACATGCTGTGTGGTGCACTAGAATTAACTCATCCAGTCACAATTTCTCTTCAGTGATTTTTCAGGCAAAGCCTTTGTGAAAGGGCACGTGAAGGCTAGTACTTTTAAAAGCTTAAAGTTCTGTGTGTGTTTATTGCAAATCTGCAGCTTTTAAACTTTTTTTCAAGTGGGAGACAATATAGAAACACCTACTTTAAGAATTCAGTTTTATTGTATGTTATCATGTAGTGCTGGGTTAATGGTTGGGCTTGGTGATCTCAAAGGTCTTTTCCAACCAAAACAATTCTGTAATTCTATGATACATCTATAGCCCTTTGCATAAACACAATGTTCATATCCACCTTTGAAAGTCTCTTCTGTTGGGATCTATGAAGTCTCTTACAGTATGCTTTTAATATAAAGAAATGATGGCAGGCAGGCAGCCTGTCTTACCTTTGCTTACTAAAACACTTCAGACTAATACTCAATGCTGTTGAGTTTGACTGCCTTCTTATGCAGGGTCTGAATAGCCTTTCAACATTATCCTGTTCAGTGTGTCGCAACTACAGTGTCATGCTCCTGCATCTGCAGTAAGGGCATTAAGCTCGTGTGTCATGTTTTGGCAGAGGGCAGTAGTGTGGCTCTGATTGCAAGAACAAAGTAAAGTTAGTTCACTACTGGCTGGGGAAGTAGTCCAGTGAGTGATGACTGAGCAATGATCCTGTTTTTACAGGGTAATGTTCCTTTGCATACTGACCCTATAAGATGATCAGCATCTCTAGCTGCAGCAGTATGTGTGTGTGAGAACATTTGCTGACAGTGCACAATTTATTTCAACTCTTTTGATTTTCCAGACGTAAATGAGGACACCGCACTGGAATGTGTTCAACACTTCCATGAGGGATAGCATTGTTGTATGGCTGGAGGTGTTTTCCTGCACTCATCTTGACCCTTAGGCACTTCCTCTTGTCTTTCTTGTAACCAGAATGGTTGCTTTTACAGTCACACTGAACTCTAGCAAAGAATTGATGTGGCTGAAGTTCCCTTCATCTGGAGATGCTCTTTTCAGCTGATCAGTTCCTGATCTGGTTCCCCAAGCAGCTGCCAGGGTACAAGTGTCATGGTAGCAATGACCACCATAGGAAAAGCCTCCTTTCCTCCCTTTCCCTATTGTATGGTGCTTTCCTGTCAGTTTTCTTTGAGATATGCCAGTCTTGCCAGTACTGAGTCAGATTAGCTTATAGATGCAACAGAAAGCTAACAGTATCTTTTGCTTCAGTGAATTAATGCAGCTTTTCAATGAGTTCCATGATCACAAGGCAGGAAAGGAGAGCAGTCTCATAAGCAGTGTTCTGCGATTGGCTTATACTGCTGAAAGGGAGAAAATCCTTTTTCTGTGTTACAGCTAGGGACACCTGGGAGCAATCAAGACCTATCTTAATTTGAGCTGCACTGAGATATTTATTATAGTTGCTGTTACTTGACTTGTTTAGAGGTGAAATTGTTTTCTTGTGGCTACAGAAAAGCAAGGTCGGATTCCATAGCTCACAGTGAGCAGGTTTAACATCTTATCCATTGCATTTGAATTAGCAAAGATCTTTTCTAAATGTAAATTCTTTTGGAAACATTACTTTTAATGTAATTATTTTCAGATGGGCTTGTTAGTGTACAGCTTTTTGTATTGCTGGGGGTTTTGTGTTCCAAACTTCACATTAACTTCTTGCCTTCTGTAATTGCACTTTTCCTAACTAGCAACAAGAGCCCTGAAGTCCTTTGTTTTGTCTCTTATTTTGCCAACAGGCTACCATCAGGGTTTTTTGTGTAAACATTTGCTGCCTTTTTTTTTTCCCCTGAAGTTTTCATGTCATCTGTTGTCCTTGCTGGATTAGAAGCGTGTCTCACTGCCTTCCTTGAAATTCCTCACATTTTATTCTGTCTTGATCATTGTTGTTTTGATACCACCACAAGTTTTGTATTATTGAAACTGAATCTGATGCTCTGTCCTCCCTTAAGCTTCTGATGATAACCAAGATTAAACTGCAAATTTATCTCCAAACAGTTTTTAGTAATACTTTGAGGCAACGCTTTCAGTTTTCTGAAGCTTTGAAGTTCTTACAGTATTTATATAATATTTTCCCTTTTTTGAAAGGCCTTCACTTGTGGGTGTGTTTTGTTTGGTTTGTTTTTTTTTTTTACTGCTTAGTTGTGTTGATCTTATATGGTTCTAACATTCAATAAGAAAATAACATGGATTGTAAGCACCAAAATGACTACAATGAAGAGAAGTCCTTAAAAAAACCCCAGCAGCCTGATACTGTGATATTCACTTCATTTGCACTGTTTGGAAAAAGCCATTTATGTGAAAAGGTTATCGTGCATGGAGAGGCTTTGCTAAATCAGAAATAGACCTACCAGGCTGAAATGTTACTATTTTGCTGAGTGGTACTATTAATCATCCTGATTTAGGGACTAAAAGCATAAACAGGGTCTGAGTAGTTGCGAGGTTGCTCTATTAATATGGATTTGGTGGTGGATACAACAAATGGTAAAGCTTCCTGCTGCCTTCTCTCCTCAGTATATTTTTTTGCCTTTCCCTTCCCCCCTTGCATGCTGTACCTGGATGGCTGTCAGGATAGTAAAAAATATTCCCTCAGGAGAGTCCTACTCGTTTTCCTGTCTCTGCATAATCCATCTTTCTGGTTCCACAATCCACTGTGGAAGAGTGGGTCAAATATCTTATTTACTGGAAAGGCACTGGAGGCTTATTAGCAGTGCTGCTAACAGGAATCACCTGAGGCTGGAACATTTGCTAATACGGAGTTCTGACCTCTTTCTTTAATGTGTAGTGTTGCTAAGGGCTAATAAGATATGTTCAAATCTTAGTTAGCTTTTTTGTGTGGCTAGGAGTAGACAATAATCCATTTAGAAGCTGTGCTATTGATAGCAAGGGTCTGTGGGAGATCTGGTCTCTCTTTGAAACCTTTACGTTTCTGCTGCTGTTGTGCCAAGGGAAGAGATTCACTTGCAGAATAGGCTGCTATACTGTCGGGGTTTAAAACCTCAAAGCTTCCATGGTAGATGGTTTTGTTTTTCTTCGAACTCCAGGTAACAAGAAAAATTGGACTATAAATAGGGAGCTTAACAGTGGGAGTAATATAATATAGATCATTTGTACACGTGAGTGAATGACCTTCATAACTAACTTATGAGTCACTCTAGCAAGAATAAATTGGACTACAAAACAATTAATTGCAGTGGTTTTACTTGCTAGCTAATAATGCTAGTTTGACAAAAAATGGCCTTGTTAAATGAACGTAGTGCATTTTTTGAAATAGTAATTTTGGTGGTAGGTTCTCATATTTCCATGCCTAAGTATTGTTTTAAAGGTAATAGCAGGTCATCTTTATATGGAAGAAAACCTTTTCTACATGGAAAAAAAAAAACCACAAAACAAAAAAGAACACCTGACGTAGAAAGAAATATCTTACCACTTGCATATCTAGTGCTTGTAAGACAAAAATTTGGTCCAGCCTTGTTTTACTCAGTAACTGCAGAAGCTAGGGAAAGGGTAGGGTTATTTTTTTTCCTGTTCTTGGCATTTTTTGTCTTTGCTAATATCTTCTTGTTATCATATTGATTGCTTTAGTATTGTCACTATTGCATTAACTTGGTCATTGATCATAAATCAGCTTGGATTTTTGTGTGGGTACAGGAGGTATAAATGCTGTGTTTCTGACCTTCGCTTTATCTCCTTGCTTTCGTTCTGTTGATGCTATCGCAAGTTTCTGCATTTTTCTGTAAGCTTATTCTGAGCAATGTTTCAGACTTAGCTTTCAGTATTGAAAGCTAACTTCTAGCAGTTGGTAAAATGGTTGGTACTGTACAACTCATTCTGGGCAAATTGTGACTGATAGTTTAGGAACTTCAGCTACTCTTCTCTAATCTTAATGCAAGTATTAATGTTTACTGAGTATCTGTCATATGATTGCAATTTTATATGTTGCGCTTTGAGAGCACTAGTAAAAAGCAGTTTTCAGATAATTATAGTAGTAGCTGTTGTTTGGGAAAATGTGGTAAATTAGGATTCCTTATGTAGGTCTCTGGTTCTCCTCCCCTCTCTTTCTCCCCGCCCCCCCNTTTTTGAAAGAGACTATTGTCTTCCTGAGGGGGATGAAACAGCAGCTGTTCTGAATGACATAACAGTTGTACTTACTTGAAACAGCTTTTTAATCCATGACTCCCTTCCTTTATTTCTCCCTTCTTCCTCCTGCTTGGTAGGAAGGGACTTACTTGCATGTTGGCACACTGTATGTAAACCTCCATACTTTGCTGCCTGCATTGGAATACGTGTTTGAAGTACCTGATGTGGCAAGTGCTAAAATAAACACTCAGAACACTTTAAGATAATGAGTCATCAATCTCTGGCTGCTGTTTTTGTATTTCAATAGCTGATATAACCTATCTGGAAGTTACTTTTCGGAGACCTCATCATGGTGATCCACAATAAATCTTGAAAAGAAATAAACTAGAAAGTTCAGGTACTTATGTACAATATTTTAAGATTTGCTAAATTCAAATTCTAAGAGTTTGTCTGTAGTGCTACTCTTTGTTCCATAACTTGGTCTAAAATATATCAAATATTTTTGATATATAAGGAAGAATGTTATTTGTAACAGGGAACACTTTTTTTTTTTTAATGAAGACTCCCTAATGATTAAATAAAGAATCACTCAGTAATGTTGACCTTTTAAATGTTGTCTTTTGTTTTGTAGAAGACCCTTTTGAGGACTTCTTAGGGGGCAGGCGAGGTCCAAGGGGAAGCAGAAGCAGAGGTGGTGGATCATTTTTCTCTACCTTTAGCGGATTCCCTGCTTTTGGAAGCGGTTTTTCTTCATTTGACACAGGTAAATGTCACAGCATTTAACAAGGAATGCAGTTTTGGTTCACAAAGGATCTCAGTGTAGCAAGCTGCTAAATGCTTGGAGCCATGTTGTTATTCTCAGACTGGTGTTTAATGTCACCCAGTTACTGGTACTGTGTGGATTCAACCAAGGGCATCCTGAAGTTAGGGTGCAGTCTGAATGGATGATAAATTTGGATCCCAGAGTCATGCAAGAATACCCTTTTTCCCCCAATAGGTTTTAGTTCGTTCGGTCCACTGGGTCATGGAGGCCTTACTTCGTTCTCCTCTACATCATATGGTGGCAGTGGGATGGGTAACTTCAAGTCAGTATCAACCTCAACTAAAATAGTTAATGGCAGAAAAATTACTACAAAGAGGTAAGTGATATAAATACTTGTATGAAACTATATATAGAGACATACATACCTATTTAATACATGCATGTAATTATAGTATATATATGCACACAAATATAATGATACATGTATATATATGTATTTTTACTTCTGCTTTTGTGATCATCACTTGGATTTTTCTGAATGCTTCAAAACATACTTGAGAAGTTTTATTGGCTTCTTTGACTCTCCTTGGCATTGCTAAGTTACTTAAAGCCGTAGCACGTGAAAATGGGGCAGATGGTGTTTTTGTCTAAATGAAGGTTCAAATGTGTAAGAAAGACATGCCTTTGGAACTGCCCTGATGAAAAAAGATGATTGCAACTTGTCTGCTGTTTGAAAGGGACCCAACAATGGAACTCTTTCAGGCCTTCAGAACCTCGTCTGTGCAGTGATGCATCTTTTATTATGGTCCTTGACTACTGTCTGCCAAGTCAGTTTGAGCTTCTGGAAGGGAAAAGTATGCTTGGTTTCTGTTGAATGTGAAGCTTTTAACTGGGAGTTGGGACAAGTCTTGTGTTGTAGACATTGACGAAACATGAAACGGTGTTTTCCTAACATCTGCTCTAGTTTGCTTTCCTAGGCAGTGTCTGAATGATGTTTTTGTGTAAAAGGAATTTTCTTTTATCTGTTAAATGAAATAAGCAACTGCTTGGAGAAAACTCCCTGTTTGGAAAGCGAATTTTCAAGTATTACACACAGCATAGCTTCTCACTATTTCATGCTTGTGATGGTGAAATTGCTGCATTTGGGAAACCCAAATATTAGTTAGCTATAGAGTAACCTACATGGAACAATATGATCAGTAAGTTACAGGAGTAATGAACAAATGGTTAAAAGTAGTTTATGGAAAAGCAAGGGAGAACCAGTTGGTTTTTTGGTAACTTGTGTCAAGACGTGATTAGCTACATCTAGGAAGACACCTATACTGTCTCCAAGAAGTCCTGTTACTTTGTAGATGTCTGCCCCACAAGATAGCCAAGTGTAAAGAAGCTCCATATCCTAGCACACCTAATGAAAATCTCCTCTGAGTAGTATTTTGCTTCAGGCAAGAAGCTCTTCCCTCTGTTTTTAATACGGGTGTACTCGCTTCAGTAAGTCTGATCTCTGGGAAAACATGTATTCACGCGTGTAGCTTCCTCATTTGAGTCATGAGGGGAGAATTCCCAGATAATTAAAGTTTAGGCATAGATTGGATGTTCTAAAAATAATTGTAAACCATGCTGTATCTTTCCATTACTAAAACAAACAAAAAGCCCAAACCCACAGAGCTCTTCAAGAATCTCTACTTCCAGTCAGAGATACTTAAATTTTGCAATGTACATACCAATCATAAACTTGGTATACAGTAGGTCTCCAAATGAATTGCTCTGAACAAATCAGAAGTGGATTAAAGACTGTCTTGTGTGCATGTTACATCATGCAAAGTTGTGATTAGATACAGAATAGTATGCATTTAACAAACAGGTAGGTTTGCTAAATGCAATGTCAGAGTTGTACAGTTGATCTGTCATTAGACAGATTAGCTCTAGTTAACAGTGACAGTGTATGAGGTGACAGTTGTAACTGAATTCTACAAACTGGGGGATTCAAACTTCTGGAAAACAATTTTCTTGCAATAAATAAGCAGTATCAGTGGGGGAATGCAGATGGTTCCTAGTTATATCTTCTGCACCGTTCAATACTAAAGCTTGCCAAGGGCAGTTGCGTTAAGCAGGCAGTGTTCCATTATAGTTCATGACCTAAAAATCTGTGTCTAGTGTGTGTTTTAGAGCTGCTTCCAATGCTTCATAATGGCTTTGTTTTTTTATCCTGCAGAATTGTTGAGAACGGACGCGAGACAGTAGAAGTTGAAGAAGATGGCCAGTTAAGGTCGCTAACAATAAATGGTAAGGAGCAGCTGCTACGCTTGGATAACAAGTAATTCAACGCACGCATTTAACAGCACTGTTAAGCTCTAACAGCCACCATTTGAGGAGTGACAGGAACATTTTTTGAAGATTTCAAACGAACTCAACTTTCTGTATATCCATACTTAATCTTAAGTAGTATAAATAGCTCACAGAAGCTCGTATTTGTCATAGACTTTTGAGTTGAATTGTTGGGACCACATCATTTGGACCATTTTTTTGTCCTTAAAACAGTTGTAAATTTCTGTATGCACTTTTCATTTTATTATATATGGTCAAGGTGAACCATGATCCTTCAGTAGTGCTAGGGCAAGATGTTCACTAACACTAGCATGAATCTTGCTTTTTCCGGTTTGAAATGTGAGCCAACTAGTAGTTTAAGTCTGCTGTGAAGTTAACATTTCCAGGATAACCTTTTTAATAATTTCAACTTTTTTTTTTTTAAATGTTTAGTAGTGAACAATGTTAATACATTTCTGGTAATGCATTTCTGGTTTAAATAAATTAAGGATGTTTTCTAGTTGTGCATGAATGCAGACAACTTAGTAAATTTAAACAAATGTTTAAATGTGTAATGTAAGCAAAAGGTTAACAAAAGTGAAGCCAGTAAGCTGAGTCTTTTGTCATTTGCTTAAAAAAAAAATTCAAAATGAATAAATGCTGATGTTTGTGGTGCATTCTTTCATGAATGGCATTTGTAACCTTCTTGTGTCTGTGTGTGATTTGGGCAACTTGGGAAAACAGTGCTTTTTTTTCTTCTTCCCCTTACCACCTTTTTCTTCAATCTTAGGGCTGAGGGCCTTTTTTCTTCACAGATGTTTTCTTAAGTGTGACTGAAAACATGATATTTAATTTCTTTTCTAAACCTGTATTTGAAGCACCTATTTTTTTAGAAGCATTCAGAGGCTGAGTCTTCAACTCCATCTTTTGCTGTAGTACATCATTTTTTCTTCTAGTCCTAAATTAACTCTCTTAAAACTTCAGAAAATTTTTTTCTTTTGGAAGTTCTGAGATTGCGTCAAAAATTAATCTGTAGTGAACATAAACATATAGGCAAACATTTAATAACTCAAAGCTTTGAGTAAGATTTTTTTTTTTTATTTTGACAACAAACAATTGCTTTGAAGATTTGTACATAGTTATTGGTGTTAAAATATCTCGCTCATTTTTAGGCCTCAACCAAAAATTCAAAGATGGCTTAATGACTTGTTAAATTAATGGAGTTAATCAAAGTGTGAATTTGTAGTGAAGACCAGATTTTCAAAGTTTAGTGCAAGATGACTTGATTTCTGTAAGTCATAGAGAAGGCATGCAAAGAACGATTGGCAGATGTTAACACCTGTCAGGCACTGGGTAATTTTGTGCATAAATCATGGATGTGCAGTTTTTATCTGTGTGCCAGCTTTGAACATCTGGCCTTCAGGAAGTTCTGTAGGGTGGCTTAGTGTTAAAAAAAAAAAAGGCATGGTGTTTTCAAATGATCTCTTAATGTCTTCTTGCTGAACACCATCTGCTTTGTACTAACATGCTTTGATTATTAAATCAAATAAATTAAATTATTAATTTATTAATTATTACGATGTATTATTAAATGCATCAAAACGATTTACTCCTGTTTATCGTGTAGGAAAACAAATTCAACTTAAACCAAACCAACAATATAACAAAGTGCTGCAGCAGAATTCATACTTGCAGCAAAGGCAGCGTATCTCACATTTGTCCCTCTGCTATTAATGCTAATTTCATAGAACCAAACAAAAATAACAGGTAGAAGAAATAAAAAATTATTTTGGTTTTGGGACTACAGAAGTTATGTACCTTTTCAGGTTTTTTGCAGAGTTCTTGTTACTTCAGTGTTGTGTTTTTGGTGTAGAAGCACAAACTCGGTTTAGAACTAAACAGTATTTTTTTGTTAATGCTGTTTTTTCCTTCCCCATGTATGTTCCTTCTTGATCCAGATAACTAAACAGTTTATTTAAAAATCTGGCTTTGTTGTGATGTCTTGAGGTACTAAAAATGTTAATTTATATTTATAGGACATAGTGTGCTCCTTTAAGTTATGTAAACTGTAAAAAGTGCTTCAAAATTGGTTAACCAAGTTAAATAAAATTAGGACAATCTGGAGTTGTTTGAATTCCTTCATACTATATCCATAGACTTCACATTAAGCTGCCAAGCTTCACCTTCTGTTTTAATCCCAGGTAATTTTTAACATTTAGATTAACTAGCTCAAGTGAGAGCACATAAAATTAAACTTCATTCTATGTTTACTACACATTCAATTATGTATTATATATTCAGAATTTCTTCTGCTGCTGAAATGAGTTTCTTTTCTCTTGAAAACCAACTTACTAGGTTGCTCTGAAAAATTTATACTTTACTAATACATAATTTGCGTGGATGTGCAAAACTTACTTAGAAGTAAGGGATCCTCAAGGGCAGCAGAATTCCTTAAACTTCAGGTTTTGGCCAAAATATCACCAAAAAATCCATCCCAAACCACAGAAAAGGCTTAAAATTGTAACAAATGCTAGGCATCAAATGTGCAGTGGGATGAGGTGGCTTTCAAAAACAGGTTAAAAGTACCATTTCTTCATACAGGAAGGATTAATTTTGAGTGTGTAGGGACACCATCCAGTTTTAAATAAAGCTTCCTCCAGTGGTCTGGAAAAACTAAGATGGAGTTTTTGAACCTGCTAAGTCACTTACTCTTTCATGCTCTGCTTCAAAGTTCATTGGTAGAATACAATAACTTTGTAATGCTTTTTCTTGGTGCAACCTCTTTGGTCCCTTGTGCATGGCAGTAATTTCAGTGCAATATACTGTAACACAAGTTCTCTCTAGATTGCATGGCACCTATCCCTTTCACTTGGCTTTACTGAGGAAGCTTGGATTTTTGCCGTGGAATACTTCACATTTGAAATTGTTGCAGTTGTTATAGTTCTTGGTTCTTAAAATATTTCCTTGTTTTGAGGATGACAGGCACTGTTTTGTGGTGCTACAAAGTTGCTATACAGGGTAAATGTGCATTGTGTTTGTAAGATGCATACTGTATTAGCTTGTGATTAATTGATGGACTGAGTCATAGAATGCTGAAAAGAAGATTGTAGAAGACTTAAAACCTCCATCATCTCGCAGACCAAGGGTTTTATCTATCTGTCAGTGTTTGTGTTGGGCTGTCCTGTTTACTTGCCTCCTTCAGTGCATTGACGTTAGGTGTAAGTGGAGGTTTGTTGTTTGTATTTAGCTGTTTTTCTGTGTTTCAGACCATCTCTGGGATGGCTGAGTGATTTTTGTTTGTTTCTGTAGACCTGAGTTCTGTGCCTGAATCTGCTTTTATTCTGTTTGAGAAGTGAGCTTGTTTCCAATTTTGCCTTAGCTTAATCTGTGGTTGTAACATTGTGGTGCTTGCTTCTAAAGATGGTTGGATTGCAGAATGAGTGCTGCAGCTGGATGATACTTGTGATCAGAGAATGTTCCTGAGGTGCTTGCTCAGTGTTAGTGCAGTGCTTTCACTTAGTATTAGAATGCTTGTTAACCTGTTTGTGGAAGTGTTTCTTAGTGCTTTTGGAAAACCTGTGTATTTGGTTGTTATTTTTGGATGTCTTAGTAGTTAGGCTTATTTTTAAGTCATGTTGTTTTCATAAGGTAGTTGTAATACAGGTATCAGTAATCTGTCAGTCAGAAGTAAGCCAAATTTTGGAAGTTTACTTTTTTTAACTTAAGAAGAGGAAGGCTGTTTGCACTACTTCTTCTGGTCTTGTATGCTTTGGGCTGAATTGTGACCACAGACTTGTTTTATGTAGTACTCAGCAGAGACTATTTTTTTCTTGTTGTTGCTTGTCTTCAAGCAGTTGTCTTAGGTGAAAAGCTTTTTATTTTCCACCCAAAATGCCAGTGTTCCTTATGTTTTAATCATGTTGGAATGAAGCATGTTTGCTTTGTTAGTGTTACAAATATACCTTTAGAATTTATTATTTTAGTGAGTTTGCTGCTCGATCTGCTTTGGATTTGGAAAAATACTTTGACTAGAGTTGGTTGTTGAGTGAAGTGCACTATTGAAAAGTTAGAGCAGAAGATGGTTGGTTTATACTCTGCTACACAGGTCATGCATTCACAAAATGGTCAGCCTCACTGCTGAGATGCTGCATCAGATAAAAAAACATAAAATAAAAAATTAAAATTCTGTGACTGTCTGAGCCATAACCCTGAGCCTGTGCAAGCTGACTGCTGATTCAAACTCACTGAAACTTAACTGAAAACTGTGTTCTGGCAGACTTAGCACTGGGTTAGGTGTTATCTTACTTAAAACAGCTGGTGGAAAGTTAATTGAAAAATCCATGTGAGTACTACATCCCCTGTCACGCTTCCCATGTCTAAAATACATGCAGTAGTTTGGATGTGATAGTACCCAAATCTGAAAGCTATGAAGTCCTGGTGTGAGGTAGATTGCACTAGTGGCCTGAGTGCTAATTATCTTCCCAATAAAGGAAGCTAAAGGCTTCTGCCTGAGAAGATGTAATAGTGGGGATTAAAGTACATTTAATTCAGAAGATAAGTAAAAGGTCGTATTAAAAGGATGCTATTAAATAGAATAGCCTCTTTAGTTCTCTAGCTTTTTAATGATGCTAGATTTTGCAGCATAGTGGGTTCATTTTTAAAAATCACTAAAAATTGATCATTTTTGAGCTTGACTTAAAATTGACAGGCAACTAGATTTTTAGAGGCTTATGATAATAACTTAAAACTTTGCTTTGCCTTACAACTTATCCTTTATACTGAACCACAAATGAGAGCTCTTTCAGCTATTCTCTTCATTACAGCTAACTGCAAATGAACTTCATATTAATATGGAAAAAAAAAAAACCCAAACTCTGTAGCTTCTACTTTACCAGTGGTCAAAATAAAGCTGAATCCTTTCATACACCTGAATGTTAATGGTGAGAGAGATTAGTTTGTAAAGACTACACTAAGGATGCTTGTCTTTTATGTGGTAGGACAAATGACCTAGTACATTGAGAAGGCTTCAATTCCTCCTCCTATTGACTGTTAAAAATCAA
Source organism: Bucco capensis (assembly GCA_013396975.1). Taxonomy (NCBI): domain Eukaryota; kingdom Metazoa; phylum Chordata; class Aves; order Piciformes; family Bucconidae; genus Bucco; species Bucco capensis. The sequence continues at coordinate 891,768 of VWZO01016725.1, read as the reverse complement.
ATATGAAATCTTCTCCAGTGTTCATTATTTGTAAATCCATTTGAATGAGGTACTAGCATGACAGAAGAACCCAGCCTGAGTGACTGGTCATAGAATTCAAATTGTGGAGTGTACATTCCTGATGCCCAGAAGAGAGAATTACTTTGGCTGTGTCTGTTACAGAGATGCTCGAAGCTGTTACTGAAATAGCTAAAGATGCAAAGCAGAAACTCTGCAGTAGATTTCTTCCATCTCAGCTGCAATCACAAGCTTGACTGAATTGTGGCCCAGAGGGAAGCTTACCTGGAAATAAAAATTGTAAGCCTTCAAGAGGCTTTGACGCATCTGGTAGAGAAGCTGAGCAGATCCAGCAGTCTTTTTCTCTCCAGAAATACATACCATGTCTGTGTTAATCTTTGTAACTGAGATACAAAGTAAGATTGACTCTCTTATTTATCACAATTTGCATAAATGCAACCATAGCCATGCCCGGCAAACTTTTTTCCTAGGCATCTAGTTGGAGGCTGCCTTTTAGTTTTACAGAAACTACATCCGAATTTGTCATCCTCTTGTGATATGTCTTACTCAGCAGCAGAGTACTGTGTCTTGCTTTTGTGAAAGGGCTTATTCTCTAGTATCAATCTCCATCATTATTCTTCCAAAGGAAGCAAGACTATGGATGTTTTAAAATTGCTTTGGACTTGTCTATTAAAGTATTTCTGGAAGAAAATGGAGAAAGCTCACATGGTGAAGACAACTTTTCCTCCAGTCTCTCTTAGCCAGAGTTGGAGAATGAAGCCTTTTATCTTTGGAGGACTTTGGCCAGGCTCACATCAGAAGGCAGTTTGGTGCTTTATTTGCACATGTCCTGTTAAGTAGTCACTCAGACATCTCCCAGAATTAGTCTGCTAATCTCAACATATACATTTCTTACTACTTGGTGCTTACAAGAAATAGCTCCTATTGCCACATGTGCTGCACTTCAATAAGGAAAGGACATTCATTATTGAGGTCTTCCATACAAACTGGGAGTTGAATGTTCAGGAGAGCAGTAGAGAGCTAGAAATTCACTTAAAGCTGTTTGGGGTGTGTCTAGTATGGCCTGCAAGCGTGAGTCATGTTCACCAACCTCCTGCCTTTAGCCTTTGGCTGAGCTGAGTGAGTGCAAAGAGGTGAAATGTTTTTTCTCTTTGGGAGATTAATGTTCTAAGTTAGGACAACAACCAAAAGATTTCTTTCATTAAATACCTCTAGTGCTGCTTCCATCTTTTGTGAGATTGAATAGTTTAGCCCCAAGAAGAAAGAGAAAGCTTAGCATCTGTGATAGGCATGATGTTGCTTCTCTGTGTAACTTGCAGGGCATGAAACGAGTAAGGGAGGGGCAGGAAGCCAATGCAGCCTGATTTGTGCTCTTGACATAAATTTCAAGGACTTTTGGCTTTGCTGAGTTTGGCCTTTGCCTATCTCATCAGGAAAACCTGATCACAGGTTGTTGCAGTGAGTGCAGAAGGGTAGAGAGGGCATTTGACTGTCTCTTCCAGCCCAAGCTCTGTGCTGCTCTGGAAGCTTGCTTCCTTGCCAGTGCAGGCAAGGGAGAAGCTTCTATGGCCTGAGGATGGTGTGCCAAATTCCAGCTTGATTCCACAAAACTGTGTACACCAATAAGATTAAACTGTCCATATTGAAGGTCACCTTATTTGGAAGGAGGATATAAACATTTGTATCAAGCTAGACAAATCCAAATGAGAAGATAAACATACATTTTTAACACATGGGTGATTAACTGTTGGACAAAACTGCTAGGAGAAGTAATTTCTCTGACATTCAGTGTCTGAAAAGACCAGCTTTCTGAAAAATACATTTTAGTGAGAAGTGAGTGGGATCTACAGAGAAGTAGCAGAAATGCAGGAGCCTTGGGCACAGATGGAGATGTAACATAGAGCACAGTGTTCCTCCAGGTGTCTCTTCATAATCTATGCCTTAGCTCCCTCCCTCTCCTGATGTGTTAGCATTAATGCACATGACACATTCTGTTAGTGTGGTTTTGATGGAGGAGTTTGAGGGATGGCTGGGGCAGTGTGTGGGGGCTGCCTTGCCTGTTGGGAGGTGCCAGGGAAGCAGCATAAGCTGGAAAGAGGGGAGACAGTGCATGCATCTAGGGCACAGATATTATTGCCTGATGACTATTGCCCTGAAGTATCCAGTTTGGGATGTGTAGGTGCTGAGAGTGGACTTCATGTGGAAGAAGACATTCTGGATCTATTAAGGTAAGTAGCTGCCTTATTGTAGAGGGCAAACTGGGTGCTCAGTGATGAGGAGAAACCAGGGTGAGGACCATGATGACAGTCCCAGGGAACTGCCTTTTTGAATTTGCTTTACAGTGGGCCCTTGTACATCTTCTATCTTCTCACCAACAACAGACTGCAGAGCTCGAGAGAGCCTAATTTCAGCTCTTGAGATGAAGATTAGAAGGTCTCTTCTTAGTAAATGTTATGTTACACCAAAGATTCACTTGGCAGAATGAACTGTTAATTTCCTTAAATGTGGGCAGTGTGTTAATGAAGTTTTTATTTGTAGTGTGTGTTATTTACTTATTTTCAAGTATCCCACTTAAAGTGCTGGAACTCCACAACTAAATCTTAAATCTTCTATGATCAATTTAATCATATTTTGAGATCTAAATATTCAGCCCCTAAAATAGCTTTCGTGCAGCCTGCTTTCTGTACAAATTATAAAAACTGAGGATTTTGCCTTACAGCAGAGTCAAGGACAGTACAGACACAGCCAGCTGTAGTGACAAGGAAACTGGTTAATGGAAAACCAAACAAGTGTTTGCCATACTGGCCTGCCCTTTTCTGGCTTAAGTCTTGGCAGAAATCTTTCTGTAGTTGGCAGAGTATATAGGCAGCGTACACTTTGTATGTGTTGACTGTTTGTTAGCAGTAAACCACTTCAAAACTAGTTATTTTTAAATGTATCAGAGCTGTAACTTGTCAAAGCAAAAGAATTATATCCATATTTTCCAAGGAGCTTTAGCATGTTTTCAGTCACATCATACAGGGAACCTATTTGAGGGTTAGGAAATACAGTTGTGTTTGCTGAATTGCTAGAAAAGACCTCCTGAGGTGTTCTTAGGCAAAACACAGTGATTTCTGTAGAGAATCAGGTGGAAAATGAGGAAGTAGATGACACTTTTTACCACTGCTAAATAAAAAGAAACCTGTGTGCTTTACTATGTGTGTTCCTATTTTTGAGGTGTTCTGTCAATGCCAGCTGGTGTATAACTTGCAGTATCTATTGCATGAGAGACTGTCTAAAGAATTTCCAAAGTATTTCTGAAAGACTGTTATTGACTGACCTTTGATCCCTCTTGAAAGTATAGCCCAAAAGAATTGGAAGATACTCAATCCTGTTTGAAAGGTTAATAGAAAATTGAGTCATTTGTCCTGAATCCTCCCCAAAGCAGTTTTGTAGCCATTAGTTTCTTTATTAACAAATATAACTCTCTCTTAAGAGTGTCATAGAACAGAAGGTGAATTATAAGTGCTTTCTAATGCAGTGAATAATTGAGAAGATGCTTGTAATTACTCCTTAAAACAAGAAGCTCAACTCAGGGTAAGAAACCATTTTTCTGAGAAGACACAGGTGTTGAAGCCTCCTTGTTCTTCTTGATGAACAAAATCAAGAACAAAAGGTTAATTGATTACTGTTACGTGGTTTCCACTCTTGCCTCTCCTTTAGCACTTGCTCTGAGATCACATGTGTGCTTTGCTCCCAAAATGTTTATAGAAGATGATGACTACATCCCTGGTAACCCTTTTCATAGAATAAATAACACAGGCAAGTGCCTGCCCGTGCTGTGAGTGCAGAGGAGGTGCTTGCTGCCCTGGACAGAATAGTTTCCAACAGTGGAAAGCCTTTTTTTAATGAGAGCTGTTTGAGGATTCTGCCTTGCACCTCCCAGCTTGTCCTGAAGCAAAAAGCCAGCCCTTTGTTCACACCGGGCTCCAGATTCAGCTCCCTGTTGTGTTTCCTGCGTGTGAAGGCAAAATTTACCGAACGGTCAGTGTCTCTAGTGTTGAGTAGGGATCTGGAAGTGGCCCAGAGCCAAGCTGGCAACTTGAAGTGCAGCTTTAATGTCCTTTGCTACAGAGGACAAAGCCTCGCCAGCTTTCTGGTTTTGTGGCAGTTCTGGCTAATCTTCCCTTAAAATACAGGCTCTCCAAATTAGCAGTTGAAACTGTGGTAGAGGTGGACACTCTTGAGATCCTAGCTGAACTCTCATCTCTGTCCAATGTATTAGTTTCACAACAGTGTGGTTTTATTTATTGGTTTGTCTTCTCAATAGAAACTGAGTGCTTTGGAGGCTTTTGCAAACAGATTCTACCTCCTGGAAGGTGAAATTTCCTGCCTTGCCTGCTGTAATTTTGTTTCCAGTCCATTATTCAGTCTTGAGTAAGCAACTTTTTCTTTAGAAAAACAGTTGTTAATTATTTTACTTAGTATATTTAAAAATGACTGTAAAAGGAGATAGCTTCTGCAGAGATACTAGGCTGTATCCAGTGCCAGGAGTTCAGACAAGGTCAGAATTTTAATGGGCAGGTGATGAAATGTTCTCCAAAGTGCAAAGTCTGGGCCTTAGGTCAGTTGCTGACTTGCATGATGACAGTCAGTCTTACCTGTTGTGCATCTGCTCTAGTTTTCCTTTTGATATCACAGTGCTGACTGTGGGGCACTTCCAACCCCACAAAGGGAACCATAGTGATCTTGGAAGGCTGAGGAGAAATACTGTAAATGAAGTTTGATGTCTTCAAACTTAGTAAAACTCTTGCCAAGTGTTTCTGAGAAGACTTTGAGTTTGCTAATGTTCAAGGGGGAGGTGAATTAGCTTTGCTAGATCCTTTGGGCTGCGAATAGTAGAAAATTGTCTTTGTAGTTAACCAGTTCAAACCTGTAGTTTTGATGATTTGTTTGTAAAGTTTTTCAGATATTTATACCATGTTATAATGAGTCTGCTAACAAACAGAGAAATATTTGGAAAAGCTTTCACTGTCATTACAGAATCACAGGAGATGCAGGTATGTCTGCACACTGGGTGAGTGTGGAGCTTTGGAGCATGTCCAAAGAAGGGCAATGCAACTAGTGAGGGGTCTAGAGCCAAAGTCTTGCAAGGAGCAGCTGAGGGAACTGGATTTGTTTAGCCTGGAGAAAAGGAGACTCAGGGGAGACCTTACCACTGTCTACAACTACTTGGAAGGACATTGTAGTGACCTGGGGGTCAGTGTTTTTCTCCCAAGTGAAGAATGATAGGACAAGAGGGAATGTCCTCAAGGTACATGAAGGGAGGTTTGTAATGGCTATTAGAAAAAGGTTTTTCACTGAAAGGATTGTCCAGCATTGGAACAGGCTGTCCAGGGTGGTGGGGAGTCATTATCCTTTGAGGGATTGAAAAGATATGTTGATGTGGTGCTGAGTGACATGGTTTAGTGGTGACTTGGCAGTGTTGGGTTAACAGTTGGACTTGATCTTAAAGGTCTTTTGCAACCTAAACAGTTCTGCGATTCTGAGCAGAAGCTCATTACAGAAACTTCAAGTACTGAGTTGTTCTGTTGCACAGTTTTGGTGGGTGCATCCCTTCCACTGGTGCATCCACCTCTATCCCCCGAGCTGGTGGGTGTTCAAGTGTTCTTTTCTCCCTTCTGGAATGTCACATGCTCCAATTTCTCTGCCTTTGTGGTAGCTCTTAAATACTGATCCTCCCTTTCTTTTTTTGCTTTGGCACCAGAGACTGTGGTTCAGAATGGGTTTTTTTTTTGTCCTCAGTGCTTCATCCTATGAATCTCAGAGGTGTGTTAAAAGAGGAGAAGGTGGGATGATGTCACTGCAGCAGCATAGGATGGGAACAGCCATTGCTGTGGACATGGGCAGCTCTGCAGTGGCTTTCCTAGGAGATGCCAGGTATTGGGTACACCAAGCAAGTACTAATATTGCTGTTCAAACTCTCCTTCTGTTTCCACAACTCACAAAGCTGTCTTGGTAAAATGTTCCCTGTTCCCACTGGATCTTTGCAGAAGGAGCATGTAAATTTGACTGACAATACTGCTCCCAGGCACAAAAGGTAACTGTAAGTATTGTTACTGGTGGATGGCAGTCATGTTTCTGGTTTGGTGTTTGGTTTTGGGGTTTTTTGGTTGTTTTTTTTTCTTTTTGTGAGAAAACTTTAATTTCTGTGCTCCCCATTTATTGGTTTTGTTGATCAGAACTTCAGTTTGAACAGTGTACATAGATCAGTCTCTTTTTGTTTGTATAAATGTATGTATGTATACGTTTGTGGGCATGTGTTTGCCTGTTTAAACATTTAGTTATTGATACATCTTGGATCTGAAAAATTACTTATTGTATTTCTAAACTGAGGTAGGCTCTAAGGCACAGGCTGGAAGAGCTTGACTATGGGTGGGAAAGGAGGATTGGAAACTTTAGGAGTTCCTTGAGGGATTGGAGATGCCAAACAACAAAATGTGGTGCAGCTTGGGGAGTTACAGCCCCCTGTAAGGCTGGTGTACAGGTTCCTAATTAAATGTAGGATTTAGCAAAAACACTGTTGTTTCAACTTCAGACTTCCCATTAGTGTGTCAGTGTGACTAAACTGAAAGCCAATTAATAGCTTAGTGCTCCTGTTGTCAGAAAGATGTCAAAAACAGGATTGAGTTATTTTGGTGAAGGTTCATAAAACACCTTGAAACCTACTGAGCTGTCAGAAGAGATGTCCTGTTGCTATGAGCATGTGTCTTTTCCAGGATCAGTTAAAAGATTATGGTCTTTGGAGCTCTGTAAGTCAAGGATGTGTGCAGGCACTGGGAGCTGAGGTTTGCTTGCTCTAGTCCTAGTAATGCAGGGATGGATGAGGAGTGAATTACACATTGGGGGCTATAATTGGAGAAAGCAAGTATCTCTTCCATTTTTTGTAATTAATATGTGAAACCCTTAGTGTTATACTTAAGGCTTAGGGTAGAAGGGAGAATCTTTTTCAGATTATTAACCTTAGAAGATAAGAGCTTACAAACTGAGCATGGACAGTGCAGTATAAAATGTGGAGCTTGCTGTTACTGCCCTGGGTCTGTGAGGTTTCAGCAGCACTAATAGCCATTTGATGAAAATATAAACTTGGTGATTTTGTGCTTTTGCCAAATTACTATGGAAGTGTTGACAAAACAGCTGGAGAAGTCATTAATCACATTTTTCTGAAGTCACTCATGAGATTCTTTTCTTCTTAAATGCAACGGCATGGCTTTTTGCTTTATATATATATTTTCTTTTATGGTAATCTGCATTTGCTGTACATTAAGGGTTTTGAGGACTGATTTAAAGCTGGTCATAGAAAAATGTGTAACAAAACTGTGTAATTTGCAAATTAAGGCTTGCTCAAAACTGCTCTGGAGATGTTCCTTTTGTTGCAAAAGTAGAAGAGCACTTTTCCTCTGCTTGCTGTCTGGAGAGTTTTCTAATTAGAAGCCAATTTTGCCTGACCTGGTGGTGGTAACTCCTAGGAGGGCTTGAAGGTAAGAAGAGAAGTTTTGTCTTTTGGAGCAGTGAAGGGACCATTGCATCTGGCACTGGGAGGTTCTGGAGCATGAGTGCAGGAGATGTGAAGGTCCATGGTGCTCTGCTTGGGCACAAGGCAGTGCTAGTGGAAGGCATCTTGTGTCTGGGTATGCAATGGAGGACCTAGCTGGGTTGCATGTAGTTGAGCTATGGATTTTTTTGTTCGTTTACTTTTTTCTCCTGCAGCGAGAATGAAGTTGCATTGTAAGGGCTAGTTCTTTTCCTTTTCAGTAAGGTTTTGATTTGCACTTCAAATCTGGTTTCAAAGTGAAACTTGAGCTGCAAGACTTCCCTGTGGTAGAGATGAAACCTTCAGGGATTTTTGCCTGAGGGTGAATTATAGATGTGATGAAAAAACCCTCTGAATATTGAATCCAATCAGGTATTTTGATGTTAGTGATATCAAATCTGCAGGAAGAAGGAGGCCATGTAGGAGAGGGAAAGAGTTACAGTCATAGCACATCTCACCTACGTGATGCTTAGGGAGTATGTTGGGGAGAGAATCCCCAGGAGTAGGAGCCCCTGGAGCAGCTTTTGAAGGGGATTTGGCAGGCAGCACTGCAGTGTACAATGTGACTTGTAGGAAACTGTGGTAGAAATATGACATAACCCTGAAAAGTATAGAAAGCATCATCTTTTAAATAATACCAGTTGCTGTTTAAAAATCAGGTCCAGTTGTTCAAATTCAGAGCTCAAAATCTTGCTAATTTGAATTTATATGTGTCAAGCTGTGAAACTCATTCCTTGTTCTTTGCTTCCTTTCAAAATTCCTGCAGAAATGAATAAAAGACCCCTGTGTGATAAAGTCTCTTAAAATTCACTTTGAGCAGCAGCATGCAAATGGAGTCATCTCTCTGCTTGCTGGAAACATGGGGATTCATGTTACCTCCTGCTATTTGCATTTCCCACATCCCAAATCTTTAAGATGAGAGCAGTTGGTGTAATCCCTGTGGATGCCCTGGTGTGCTTCAATAGAAGCAAAATAACTGCAAGAGCTTGGATGTACTCAGCTTGCATTTCTCTTTGGCCTCAAATTTAATGTAAAACCATTCACTTAATGTAGGATCTTTTGCTGAGTAGGTTTTGGCAGCAAGGAGGTAAACCCAGGCCCTCTCAGTGACTCTCCTGTCTTTATTGGGCTGTAGAGCTCAGCACCACTAGATATGGTCAGACGGGAGTGGCTTTGGCTGTTGATCCCCATTAGCCACTCAGGGAAACAGCATGATGACATTTCCTTTCAGAGTACAGTTTGCAGTGCCATTGTAGTTAGTGTATGGTGTACACTCATTTAATTTGTCCAGTTTGTTGCAGACTGGAGTGTCTTTGTGGCAAAACATCATCATTCTGAGTAGCTTGATGTGCTGGGAATGCAGGATTCATGTTGGTACATGCTGGGCTTCAGCATAGAACATAGGAGGGTTCTCAGGCCAGTATGGGGGTGGTAGGTAAAATCCAGATAGCTAAAAAAAAAAAAGAATCAAAAGGTTGAGCTTTCAGAGGGAGCTGCTGTGGGATGGGCAGGGTGAGTGGACCCAGCATGGGGATTTCCCTGCCACTGCCCTGGACTGTAGGGGTATGGGCTGGGTAGGAACAGCATGAGCTGGCATCAGAGCAGCTGGCTATGAGGGCAAAAATAAAAGGAGTAAGTCCATTGCCAGTTTTAAAGCCAGAAGGGCAGAGCATTGCTATGTGTGTTGAGCAAAAAGTATTGAGCCCAGCCCTTTCCTGGATACTGGATGTGCTGCAGTCATGACTCTCCTGGGACAGAAATAGCACTGAGAGAGGCACTCCATCAGTCTCTGTCCTTTTTCCCAATTCCCACCCCATTTTCTTTCCCCGTCACTTCCTGGGACTCCACCTCCCCTGCTGTCTCCTACCACTTAGGGAGTGTTTTACCCTCTTGCAGAAAACACTTAGTTCCTGTGGCAGAGGAAATGGTAGTACTGGTCCTGGCCTGGGGAAGCCCAGCCCAAGTCCCCCAGGTTATAAACTTAATAGGAGGTTTTGAGTTGGAGCAGGGAGACGTGATGCATGCCTGAGTGCAGTGATGTTGGTGATGGCAGAGCTGTGGAGTCAGAGCCAGCGCAGAGTGTGAGATGGGGAGAGGATGAGGTGGGACATGGCCACAGGTTTCTGCAGAGGGTGCAGATTGAGAGCTGATGATGCTTCCTTTCTCTAGTGTCTAGCCAGCTGAGCACTCACTCTGGGCATCACTTTGGCTAAGTATTTCCTAGCATCTTTACAAGAGGAATGTCTCAGGCACCAGTTTGCTGCACCAGAGGAATCCCTGAATCCCTTCATTCTCTCGGTAGCACAGAGGAATGTGCAATTGCTCAGGAAGGAAAAATGATTGCCAGTAATTGGTGAAAGCCACTGATCTGTGTGAGACAGCTCAAAATGTTGTCCCTAATTCTGCGCTGATAATAAACTTCAGTGTTGAAGCAAACTCCTGTTATGGTTTACAGATGCTCTGCCCCTAGAAGTGATGGTGCAGATGGAGCAGCTGCTCCAGCATTCCCTGGATAGTTTCTGAGTGATTTCAGGCCTTTTTGGGTTTCAAGACTACTTGCATTTGTTTTTATCAGTAGATGTTGAAATGGCTGCTTTTTCTTGTAAGCATCACATGAAATAGCAAGAGAGAGATTTTTAAAGGCTGTCACTGTCAAATACAGACAGTGACATTTTCCAAAGAAGACATGATGCAAATTTCAGTTTCTGACAAACCCAAGAGAGCATAGGCTGGAAGGGAATTTTTTAACTCCTGCTGTTAAGTAAGCATCACAGAATTTGTTTCCTGGTCTTTAGAAACAAGTTTAAGAACAATTAACCAGAAGAACTTGCTCAACATAGCCTCCAGTAATGGCGAGGGAGTATCTTGATTATATGATCTTCTTGGCCGAATGTGTTGCCTAGAATTTCAGGAGGGTTGCGGGGCAGTGTGTATGCACATGTGGTCTTAGAAAATGCCTTGGCCTTGGTATCTCATCATCAGCATCCCTCCCTCCCAACAAAAATTAAAAGAAACTGATTTGGCAACTTTCTGAAAGCAAATTTCAAGTTTGGCTCCCCACATTAAACCACTTACATCTGTGTTTTAGTAGAGTTACTTGATCTCCTGATTTTTTCTCTATGCTGTAATATATTAGATACAGAGCTTTAAAGAGAAGAAACCAAAGAACCAGTTAATCTCGAGGAATTTTTCAGTTTGGAGTAATCCAGGCCTGTAGATAGGTCATTTCCATGAAATAAGGTCTCAAGTCCAACAACCTCCTCTAAATATGAGATTTCCCAGCAAATGTCAGACTGGAGCTGCTGTAACAGTGGAAAAGTTTATCAGTACAAAAACCTTATCAACTGATCACAAAGATCATAGTGCTGTGGACTTCAGATAAATGCATTTAAATGGTGATTTGTTTTTTCTTTGTCTTTGGGTGCTCCTTCAGTCACATCTCAGCTCTTCCCAGCAGCAGCAGTGGATGTGGTTGAGTCATCAGAAACCCCAGTGCCTTCCATAGGCACAGGGTGAAGTCCAAGCCTTTGTATTAGGAGGGGGAGAAAGGTCAAGCGAAGCTTTTTCCTTTTGCATTCTTGTTCTGTTGTCAGTCAGCATTGGTAGCAGCTCAGACCAACACCAGACTTCCCCTTTAGTCTTCTCTAGAAGCAGCAGTACAGTGTTCTGCTCTGAGCTTCAGGAAATGCACTCTAAAATATTCTAAAGACACTTTGCAGGCCATCATTTAAGAAAGACTGGAATGGAGTGAGTTTCCTGCAAGCTGTTCTTGCACAGCCAGCTCACTGGAGATTTAGCTTGGAGCTATCATATGTCATTAGGTAAAGTCAGGTGCCCCTCACCAGGTGCATCTTCTCCTGATGGCTGGTTACAGGAAGGATTGTGGTGGTTGTGGCCTTGGGGATGTCTTCCTTTGGACTAAGCAAACCAGTGTGCCTGCTTAGTGTTTCTTAATACAGGGGAAAATCCTGATTTCTTGGTTAGATGTGTAAGAGAATAGCATGCCAACAGTAGGGCTGTCATGCGGGAACCACCAAGGCTCCGCTTCCTCTTGTGCAGGAGGTGACATGCTAAATGTAAGTAAGTATCCTCAGGATGTTTACCCTGCTTGGTTCAGCATGTTTCTGTTAATTACTATCTTGCCTTTAATTACTACTGATTCCTGGTAGGATTCAGTTCAATTCCAGGATGTATGTGGATGGTACTTAAATGTAACACAAAATAGTAATGCTAGCTCGTGCAGTGCTAGGTGACTCACATGGCCCACCTCACCTGGAACATCCTCTGGCTTAGTGTTTGTATTCCCATGTGTTATCTCCATTTTCCAGGAGCACACATGGATCCCTTGGCAGCTCCCCCCGAGCACCCACCTAGTCCAAGAATTGTACTCACAGATTGCCTTAGATGTATGAAAGCAATGAGTTACAGAGAAGATACAAGTTGGCAGTGACTTTTCTGTTAACGTTGCCTGTGGTGATAGGCAAGATTGCCCTCTGCTGGTTAATTACAGCTTCAAGGAGCCTTAATTTCCCCTTTCATACAGCAGCACTTTGCTCTGAAAGTTTTTTTCATCCCATCTTGGAGAAGGAGGCAGGTTCTAGTCCTAATGCAGCTTTTTAGGATGCTACAGCTTGGGTTTGAGTTTGTTTTCTCCAGAAGCTGCATTTCATTCGGGAGAACCTGGTATGCCAGAAACCCAAACTTTAATTACTGTTTTTAAATGTTACTAGTGATGCTGAATCCCTCATTTTCAGAATTAACCCTTAGAAATGTAACATACCCAAACTGGTTTTGCGAGTGAAATGGCTGCAAGATTGTTAATTATTATTTGCATTAGTAGGGTAAAACCTTTAGCTTAACACTGTAATCCAGATGCTGAATCCAACAGCCTTCAGTAATTACTCCCTTCCCTGCCCCAGCTGAGGTTGGATCTGCACCATGAGTTGGATCTAGGCACTGAGCTGTGTTAAAAATAAGCTAGCAAAAAGAGTGTTATTTTTAACCTGGGTCAGTCCCTGCCTGGGTTCATGGTGTTGCTGCCCAGGCTCTCACGTGGGTGTGCTGGCTTGTAGATGGCAAGGAGGAGCTGTGTGGGAAGCCAAGGCCTGTTTAATGCTGGAGCACCCTGTAAGTTGCTTCTCAAGTGGATATTCCAGCTCTGAACTTGGCAATGGACTCTCCCTCCATACAACTGCTCTTCCTAAAACCCTTCTCCAGGACAAACATTGCTGCTGACAAAGCTCCAGCCATCTCTAAGCACTTTCTGGTGGTGATGCCCTGTGTGACTGACTTCTCCCAAAGTAAATTATTTTCAGGTCTTGTATTTGCAGTTGGTACAGCTAGCTTTATTCAGAGCCTGGCTTGAATGTTTCAAACATGTTTAAATATATAGAACAAGAGAAAATAGTTGATTCAAATGACACTTGAGTTTTGCTTTGCAAGATGTATTAAAGATAGATGATCCAAGATTTGGAAACTCACACTGTGCACAGCACTGTAGATAATTCACTATTTGAATCATACCTGGCATGATGTTACAGCATTTAAGTAATCAGTGGTGTTGTTCTGCTCTCCTGCAACTCAGAAAGGGGAAAAAAAAAAAGGACCTTTTTTGAGGGTTGATTTGTTGAACTAAAACTTCTCTTTACTTTACGGGAAGATGGAAACCTGAATGATCTGTTGGGTGATTGAGATGGGTTTAATCCTTTCAGTACTTAAAGTGAGCTTTTAAGAAAGATGGAGACAGATTTCTTTTTTTTTTAGCAGAGCCTGTTGTGATAGCACAAGGGGTGATGCTTTTCAGCTAAAAGAGGATAGATTCAGCCTAGATTTAAGGAAGAAATTTTTCACCACGAGTATGATGAAACACTGGAACAGGCTGCCCAGAAAGGGGCTAGGTGCCCCATCCCTGGAAATGTTCAGAGTCAGGTTGGTCTGAGCAACCTGATCTGGTTAAAAATGTCCCTGCTTATTGCAGGAGAGGTTGGACTGGATGACCCTCAAAGGTCCCTTCCAGCCCAAAACATTCTATGATTCAGCTGCAAAACGTGCTTCCTCTGTAGCGATGGGGAGCAGCTCTGTACCCCACCCGCCAGGACTCTGTCTATGGGCAAAAGGTAGGGACAGGCATGGGCAACCCAGAAACAAGAAGCCCAAATTATTATTCTGAAGGAAAACTGGGTAATTTTGTGGTCTAATCAAAGTTAATGAAGTATTTTACTTCAGTTGCTTCTGTATTATGTTTTGTGGCATGCAGATGCAGGGTGCAAGAGGACCAGCAAGCAATGATGCTGTGGATGTGTCACCAGGGAGGAGCAAGATTATTCTGAATTCTTCCAGTGCTAAACTGTGCCTTCCACACCAGCTGAATTGGACTAAAGGTGTCAAGACTGTTAGGAGTTATTTATTGGGCTATGTGTGTACAGTATCTGGCATTATCCCTGACTATGTTCACTGTTGGTGTGTCAGATCAGGGTGTCTCTGCAATGTACACACACAGATTCAAGATCAACTTTGATACGTTTCACATTCCTGTGTCTTCTTGCCAATAGAAGTTTTAAACATGCATCAAGCAAGACTTTGCACATCAAAAAGAAAGCCATGCAGTTTGTGTTTCCGTGGGAGGGGAGGGATCTCCTATTTCTGGTGCACTATAATTTGTTAGGAAGTAAACTCTCTTGACTGGTTTTTGCTTGTGCCCCATGCAAGGAGTAGAAAGCCATCGTGCCAGCCCTCTCCTGCTTCAAGGAGAACCACACACCCAGAGTCTTGACACTGGCGTGATGCAGGCAGGCAGTGTCTAAGTGTGGAAATCCCTGGTGTTAACCATCACTTGTGGTTTTTGTCTTGTTTGCTTGTGCCTTCAGAGGTGCAGGAGACTCAAGGGTAAAAATGTGTGAGCGTTGGGCAAGGGGGAGGGGATTGCCAGGGACAGAGGGTTCTCTGTGTAATAGCCATGCACAGGTGGTGCTTGAGGAGAGGGCTGGATGATGTGAGGCAGCTCTTGGAGTCCTCTGCTGTGAAGCCTTGGCGCCACATTCCCTGTGAAATGACTTTAAACATACCTTGCCTCCTTTTCCTCATGCCCTCAGAAGCATCTCCCCATGTATGATTACAAGGTAAAGACAATGCAACCTGGTTTGTCTGAAAGTGGTGGTGGTGTGGTGCACACGACGTGGGTATTACTGCTCTTGTTCTTTACTGCATACGTGGTGCTTTTCCCATCTTCAAAGCATTTTCCAGCCATGAACTAAGAGCACACACATTAGCTGAGAGCACACACCCCTCCCTAAGCAGCTGATGATCCCAGGAAAATCTTCCAGAATGTGACACACCACTTTTGATGCAAATAAAATGACACCGTATTTCATCAGCTCTATTAAAAGTACTTAGGTAATTGAATTAATGAAACTTTAAAAAGGCTTTAAGAGACAAATGTGGTACACACCTTTCTTCTCACTTTTTTCTTTTTTTCTTGTTTTCACTGTTGAATGTTTTTGGTTGACTTTTTTATTTGTTATTTTACTGTTTGCTTTTCAATGTGTGGGTTTGCTGGTTTTTTGTGTGTTATGGTAGTTGAGTTCTCTACTTTGCAGCATTGGGACTGTTACAGTTTCTGCAGCAAAGGAAAGTGTCATCTGCAAGAGCATGAGTATGGCTGCAGTACCTCATCTTTCCTGTTAATTTTTGTGAACATTGTGGTTTTATTTCCATTGTGTTCATTCATCTTGGCTGTGTGTGCCTTGCACCCTGGACTGTGCTTACTTACATCTTCAACCCGATTTCCCATCTTCATGTGGTACTTAACACTCCTCTAGCACCTTTCCAGCTGTGGCTGTCCAACATCCAGCCCCTCTGAACCCACGTTGGCTCTGTTTTTCTTCCACCATCCCTGTAGCCAGGTTGGATATTTCTCTCTCCTTTCCTTACAGCTTTTCCATGAGCAAGGGCAACCTTTCCTAGGCAGACAGTGCAAGTAGGTTGGAATGAGAGGGATGTGCTCAGCTTGCTCACCCTGCCTTTTGGGAAGAAGGAAACTGGGCCCAGAGTTGTCGTATCAAGCTGACTTCTTTGGTTGGCTTTGGTGTGGTGAGAAGCCATTGATGGAGTTTTCTGTTCTGGACACTCCCCAGTTAGCAGATAGACAGGACAATCGGTGAGCTAACCACAGCCAAGGTAGTGATTCTGTGGAACTCAATTTCCAGACCAATTTTGAATTAGTTAGGGTTTTTTCAGGCTAAACTTAAGCATTTTGGGTGCAGCTCACTTTTCTTGCACTCTACTTTTTCAGGTGAGGCAGATGAAGAAGCCTTTGCTGAGGAGTGCAGACGGAGAGGACAACATGCCCTGCCATTCCAGCCGACCAACCCTCGCCTGCTGAAGTCTCACAAGCCTGCCAGTTCCCCCAAATACACCTACCATTATAATAGTGATGAGGTGGAAGAACAAGATAGAAGCCGGGTTACGAGCAGCTTGGAGACCCCTTTTTATTTATCAGGTGTGCACAAGCATGTTGATGAGAAATGCACAGAAAAGGATCCACCAGTTAGTCAAAAGCCAAAACCAAAAAGTCAAGCAAGAGTTTGTTGCTGTGTGTTGACTTAATGGTAGCTTCCTGGTAGGTAATAACAGGCAGCTTGTGTGCCTCCATCCTGCATTAGCTCTGCTCTTCAATTTAGTGTAGATTCACAAATGCCCTGGGGTATTGGAGGATCCAGGGCAAATATTGTTATGCTGCTGAAGTGCCTGTGCTCTTTGTTCTTAAAAGTGAAGGCCTTTTAGAGATTAATTAATACTTTGCACATTCATTTACTTAAATTGTGCTTGGCTTTTGTGTTGATGGAGAAGTTCAGCAACTTTATATTATTTCAGGAAACTGCAATTTTAGGCACTGAAATCCTAATAGAAAAGGCTGAGGCCATTGAGGTGAACATGGAAGTGCAGTGATCATCCCAGTTACTTTTGGAAGTAACTAGTCCTTCGATGTATTTCCTCTCTGTAATGTTTCATTAATATAGTCCAGAGGCTATCTTGGACAACAAAGTCCTCATTACTACTTGATTTAATTTGAACCTGTGGTCAAAGATCATCCAGGACTGCCAGGACAGGTTTTTCTGAAAGGTGAAGATGCCTTTCAGATTGGACACCCAAACCAAGGGCCTTTCTCAGTAGTGCTGAACTAGGTGAAGTGCTGGGAAGCATGAGCATATGAGATTGTTCAAGGTAAACACAGGACATGAAAACCATGCACTTTTCCAAAACATCTCCACATGTCCTCACAGACTTCCAGTGCTGCACCAACTTCTGCTGAATATATCAGCCTTTAAAATCTAACACTGTCTTCTGTACAGAAGACCTCAAGTTATCATGGGGGTTGACAATTTATACAAGTAGAAACAATCAGAAAAATATCTTCCTGATTAGATTTTGACCAATAGATTTTGAGTTGCCATAAAAGATTCAGGGTGAGAACTTGTTTGCAGTAAGACTAGGATTTTACTGTTGCTTTAAATATTTTGCCTGCTGTTCCCCTGATGGACAGGGCTGCTGAAGGACTGGTCGGGTCAGTCATAAAAACCTACGTGAGTGTCTTAATCCCTCCCTGGGAAGTTTGTGCACGAGCCCTGGCCAATCATGCCATTCTCCTTCATGGGTGTTCACCTCTGCCAACTGCCTTGCCCAGCAAGCAGGCTTCACGAGTGCAGCTCTTATACAGACCACTTATTTGCTCCCGCTTGGCTTCTCATGGATCACTGCAACAGCTGCCGTGCTTACACGGGCCAGTGGTGGGAAAGAATAGCCTCTTTTTCTGCCTTGGTCCAAAGCCCACTAGACTCAGTGGAAAATAGCTGAAGTTCAGGAGATGTTCCACTTTGAGTCAGCCAGTTTTGCCACCACTGGTGTGTGGCCCTTGGCAGCAAGGCTGTGCAGCAGGTTTAAATCTTGTCCCACTTAGAGCAAGTCCTCAATTGCTAATGATTTAACTGCAGTGGAATGATTTTCTTGTCCCACCATTAAGAGTGTGAATGTTTCAGTTTTAATTTTTAAGTCTGTAGCAAATTTAAATGGAGCAAAAGGGGATAGGTTTCATCTTGACTACATGGTGAGAATCCCTCTGGAAGTGGCCATCTCTTTCTCTAGCGCCCAAGGAGAAAGGCTAGCCAACTTGTTTAGAGTGGCAACAGAGGTTCAGAAGTGAGATGAGTCTTCTCCTTAGTCAGGATTTCCAGTCATTACAGTGGGTATTTAATAAATTAGAGTTTAATTTGATTCTCCATCTAACACTGACACTTTGTACTTAGTAGAAATTGCTCTGGGTTTCATACTGTTCTGGTTTCATAATGGCCTTTTAGATAAAACTACTCCTCTTGTGCTCTGAAGTCACTGCATGCCTGAAACAGTTCTCTAGCTCCAAACAACTGATTTTTTTTTTTTAAATAAGAGTTCAGATCCTGCAAGTAATGTGGTCCCTGGTTGTATGATATATGGTGTTCTAGTGATATCCAAGCTGTATAAAAGTGGTACTAATGCCAGCAAGAGACCAGGGGGTTGCAGCCATTAGCGGCAGACATAGTGGTAACTACCCCTAAAAAAACTGCTCCTCTGGATTTGAGAGTTTTGTAGCAAGAATGGTTGAAATGTTAAAATACTGAAAAAGACATGATACAAAAGATTATTTGGAAGATAATATTGCAAGGTTTGCTCTTCCTTTTGAATGAAACAGCTTGCATTAACCTAAAACTTACAACATGAATAATTCATTTTTGCTGCATTTCCATCCACTGGCATCTCTGAAGAGGAAACCACTATAAAAGAACTAGCTTAACTAATCTTGATCATTGCCTGGCATGGTTTCCTCTGCTGCAAAGCTGATCTGTTTGTAATTCATTTAATCTTTAATGCAGTCTCTGTTCTTTTTACCGACATACATACGGTTTCTTGAATTACACTTTACTAACTAGTATAATTGATAGGCTTTGTTATCCAAACTACTTACTTTATAATTTGCTCCCATACTTGTATTTGGGCATGTAATGGAAAGAGAACAGAAAGCAAAGCCACTGTTTTCTGTGGAAATCTAATACACGTGGAATGCTGGAGGTGTGGAGATGGGAAGGAATTTACTCTCCCTTTCCTGCACATCCCCTGGCTGTAACTGTGTGTGAATGGGATGGGGTAAGAGCTGTACTCTTGGGAAAATTGGCTAGTGGATTTTGAGGCTGGCTGGTTGCTCCTTGGCTTATCCACAAGTGTCTTCATGCATGAGGTTTTGGCTGCTAGCATGAGAGCATCCCGTTAGCCCTTTGCTTCCCATAGAAGGTGGCTGAGTTGCACATGGAAGGGCTTCCAAGGCTGCATAGCCTTGCAAGCTTTTGCTTGCCATGTGGGAGTAAAACCTTGGACTCTATTCAGTAAATATTACCTTAATTAATAGCAGGCAAGCAGGTTGTATCTGGCTTGGTATGTTTTTGTAGCAATTCTAGGCAGAATTGGTACTAAAAGTAGTATGGTGAAGAAGCGTGAAGGAAGGCCTCAGTAATTCATTAAAGCTTTGCTGTCCCCTAAAACATCCAAGTTGGAATGACATCACTGGGTTGGCCAGTGAAACTGGAGAACTCGCCCCTTAACAGTGCAGGTAATTAAATAGTGGAGCAGCATACCTAGACAGGGAGGGACGCTTTGTCACCTTGGGTCTTTATGTAGGTGAGTCCTCTCTCTGTGGCATGGGCAGGAGCTGTGCATGCAGTGAGAGAATTAGTAGGTCAGATTGTGATGTGTGTTGGGTAGTGGCTGGGGCAGAGAGGAGGAAATGTGAAAGTGTAGTGTAAAGCTGTATTTGTAAATTGAGTCACACACATGAAATTATACTGAAGCTGTGATCTGGGGTGAATTTTTGTAATGGCACATGCAAGTGTTGTCAGCCTGAAGTAACAGATGGTGGCTGCAACTCAGAAGTAACCTAGCTACCTTTGAAATAGCAATGCATTTTTTTGACTAGAGAGAGATTTCTAAGAGCAGAAAATTAGAAAGTGCACCACAGAACCCAATTTGCACATGCCCCACTGCCCTGTTAGAGCTCTATGTGCATGCTGGAGCCATGACTGCTTTCATGGTTTGAAGGAGGACAAAAGAATAGCCTCAGTCTCACCAGAAAGTTAGTAGGTCTTGCAAACCATTTTCTGTGGGACTTGAGCAGAAAGCAAGAATCCTTCCCACCTCCAAACTCAGTGTTTCAGAGCCTGAAAGTGGAAGGAGACTCCATCAGATCTTCACCTTTGCAGGAGATCTTCTATAAAAATCAGGTCACTGCTGATTTTTTTTTTTTACTGATTTATTTACTGACTGATGTGTTGAGAAGCAGAAGTGCTGCATGTTAACCATTGGTCATGACTAAACAACTTGTTTCCTTCACTCTGCTGTGCTGGCAGAAGGAAGCTAGAGCAGACGCATAGCTGCTTTCTGCATCCAGGTAGAGCAGGCAGATGTCAGGCAGGGCAGGAAGAAGTAGGACACCACAAATGGGTTGGGTAGAAGTGTTTTTCCCAGGACACTTGTCCCGTTGGGTCAATCACTCCATGTGCATACCTCCCTTGCAGTTGCCAGACAAGAACATGATGAGTTTCATTGTCAGTGACTGAACAAACCTGTGACTAAGGGAGGTGCAGATGGCAGAGAAGTAGAAGGAAAGTCAGTCTGGGACACAGAAGAGAGGCTTCCCAATTTGTTTTAGTCCTTGCTGAGTGGTTGAGGGAGTTGCTACTAAGTGTTGTTGGAAGTTGGTTTTAGCCTTTAACAGCTTTTTAAAAGCTGGAGTAGCTTTTGTGCTCTTAATGGTTATTCTGGAGGTACAAGAGAGCAGATGAAATAGGAAAAGCAGGCCAGCAGATGCTGTTTGTTTAGACAAGAATTATCCAGGTTATAAACCAGGTATAATTTTGTCTGGTGTGGATTCTTGCTTCATCCATCTGCTCCTGGTAGCTGACAAAAGCAAGAACATACTAAGTTAGGCTGATACCTGTCTGCATTTGAGTGAATCTGTTTTGCAAGTGTCAATGCCTGCAGAAGCTCACAGCAACTTATCTCCCTCCACCCATCCCTAAGACTCTCTGTCTTAATATAATGCATTTCTAGAGTTTAGATGGCTAACAATTACTACTAATGGTGGAAAATGGAAAAAAAAAATCTATCTCCAAGGCCAGAACTGTTTGGCTGAAGCCAGTTCAGCTAGGCACAAAGTTTGGGAAGCCTCTGTGACCACTTTGTGATGCTGGTGGCTCACCAGGACACTGGTTTGCTGCAAATTGATCAAACAGTAATGGGCCTGCTGCTTTCTAGTTCAGATTTTGTTCTGTCATGACTTTGGGGCTAGGATGTAACCAAGGCAGCCAAACATACTTTTAATTAGTGCTGGTTGAAGTATTTGAATGAAATAAGCACTGAAAAGCTACATCTTTAATGTGTGTTTTTTATTTTTGCTAGGAGCTGCTTCACTTGTTTGGGTCAGGTTTTTGGCTGTTATCATCCAGCATAGCATCACTGGAGCTAACAGACTGGCAGAGTTTGACCCATCCTTTCATCTTTGGTGGGCATAAAAAGAGCAAATGGCTAAGAGTGAAATTATTTATCACAGCAGGCTCAGAACAGAAAAGCCTTGGCAGTTTTCTCTTGAGGAATACACTGTATTTGTATGCTATCTCCTACTTCAGCCAATCTGTTTCTGTGTGCCAGTGATAACACTTGAAAGATTTCTACTTTTCACCCTTATCATTCCAGAGACTGGTAGGAGACCATGTTGTCAAATGCCTAAATATCTTCATACCACATTATTTTAACATTTGAGTTGTTTCATTTATAAGACAATGAATTATGTGGCATTCTTTTCAAGTTATAGTTTACATTGACTCACAGTATTTTTAAGGAAGAGTTTCTAGAATTGCTTTGAAAATCTCAAACATTTGAGGAAAATGGGCTATTGTAAAAAACCCAGAACTATTATGATATAAAATAACAGTATCAAAAGCAATCATGCCTGGATGTGAAAGCCTTCTAGAAATACTGACACTGTTTTGAAAATGAAAAATGAGAAAATTAGGAAGCTAATAACCTGTTAGGGTTTAATGATCCTTTCCCAAATAACTGTGTTAATGTTTCATAGTTGTTATATGAACTAATTCTGATCAGCCAATAATGATGCTGATTTTCACTTCAGTAAAGGGAAGAATCCTTTGAATAACAGCCCTCGGTGACTGATTCTCGAGAGACAGCACATCTCTTCTGCCTGCATTGGCCTCTCTGGGAAAGCAAAGAGATGCTTGAACGTTTCTGGGATGTGTGCCTTATAGCAGTGAATTAAATGACAAGGGATCCTATTTTTGACAATGTACAGGAGACTAAAGGGCTGACATTAAACTCCATGGATGGAGTTGGGAGACGTTCACACAGTGACAGGATTGTAGCTCAGGAGGGTGACAGCATGCAGGGACAACCTCTGCAGTTCTGCAAAGCAATGCCAGGTTTTCTCTTCCCTAAACAATAAACCTGGTTTCCACTCTAACTTAGTGCTGGCTAATCACTCATGGCAGAATTTCTAAATAAATATCCTGCTGCTTGACTCAGATGATTGCAAAAGATGAAGTCATGCTGTTGATACAGTGTAGGAGCTAGCATGATAGGAACAGTTTCCCTTTGCTCTGAGGGAGTGTATTTCCTCTAATGCACAAGCTTTTGGTAATGTCTCAAGTGATTTTAGCACAAAGACTTACCTCATGGTTCTCCCCAAGTCTTAAACCAAAGAATTGCAGTTCTGCTGTGGGCACAACCCTAATTGCCATTGGGAGCAGGTGATTAAGGAGGAGGATTAGAGGCAAACTTCTGCCACCGCGTGGCTTCATACTCCTCATACTTCCCTGAACTTCCTTTTCCTGTCTTAATTTTGCTATTGGTGCTAAACTGATGGAGAACCTGGCATGATGGTGGCACAGCTTTATCAGGGTCATCTCTGCCTGCCTGCAGATACAATGGGGGAAAGAGATTTCCAGACAGGCAGA
Source organism: Bucco capensis (assembly GCA_013396975.1). Classification (NCBI taxonomy): domain Eukaryota; kingdom Metazoa; phylum Chordata; class Aves; order Piciformes; family Bucconidae; genus Bucco; species Bucco capensis. Next base: position 869,130 of record VWZO01016725.1, on the reverse strand, counting down.
GCTGTGCCCTTGCTGTTCCTCTGCCTCCCAGCACTGCCTCTCAACTGGCTTGCAGGGGCTCCTCTGCTCCATGCTGGCCTCATTCACTGGATTGTGCTGATTCCCGGTGGCAGTGCACCGCTGAGCTAAAAGATCCTTTGGAGCATCACAGAATGATTATCTGAAGGAAATGTTTGCTACCTTTGGGTTTAGATTTGTCAGTGCACTTGAGTAGATGGTGGTATTGGTTCTGCACAGTTCACTGTCCATGCAAGTCTCGTAGTGAGTTGTATTTTACTGCAGGTTTGGAGGAAAGGGTGTGATGCAGAGCAAGAACTCTTTTTCACGCGTCCTTGGTGGGGGGAAAAACACTGGGATGATGATCACATGCTTGGAAGCTTGTGCCTAGTGAACCTGTAGCAAATAATTGTTGCTTGAACTTAATGCTTCCATGCACCGTTTGGGCTTCAGTAGAATATAACCTGTGGTGCATAGTTAAGCATGAGCAGGCTGCTGACCTGCATATAAAATGTGTATTGGTAAACACTGAGCACCTTCTTAGTTACTCAGGATTCTTGGCATTTCCTAGTCTTAAAGTGGAAATACAAATATGGTGGTTAACTGACTACTGTGAGCAGGAAATACCAGAACTTAAAGAGCTGCTGCTGTGTAAATCTTATTTATTGCTTCTTTTTTGAAAATTATTCTTGTTTTGCATGTGTTCTAATTTTGAAGCTTTTCCTGAATGGCTTTGAAGTCTTTTGAAAGTTCTCCAGATCTTTCCAGACTTCAAAGACTGATAGTGTTTTCTTTCTGTCCTACATAAGGGAATAGTAGAACTGGGGATACAGTAGAAACTATCCTTTAAAAAAAACACATTAGAGAGCTAGACCTTTTCTTTACAATTCCTTAAACCATTCAGAGAACGTGTGCTTTTGCTAGAGGGAAAAGTCCATGAATGCTGTGAATAGTGTTTTACAAGCCATGTTTCCTCAGGACACAAAGAAGGCAGCAAGAGGAGGAAGCAGAAGCAGAGAGAGGAACAGAAGAAGAAGAAGTCAACCAAAGGGAGTTACTAAAATGGACTTCTCTGCTATGCCAATACCCTTATAATAATGACATCTTAATGCTACATTTGAGCACACCTCTTGTGTATATTTTTTGATTGTTCACACTGCTAGCAAGGACATGACTCATGTTTAAAACTGTACTAAAATTGCACTATGTCATTCTCTTTAGTTTCATGGAGTGGCTTTCTCGCCAGTCAGGCTAGGGAATTGGAACGAGGCTGATCTTGGTTAGGAGTGTGTTATGTTTGAAGATTGGAAAGTGTTACAGAATTTCTTACCTCTTTCTTCCCTGGGACTAAAATGACTCTAGTCTAGTGTTTCTTTGTTTTGTAGGATATAAATGGTTGTGCAAATGCCTGTTTGTTGGATCACCCTGGCATCGACATCAGGCCTGTTGAAAGAACAGTGCTATTCACTCTTGTCATTGGGAATAGGATTGAGACATGAGTTCTTATAGAGTAACTTATGCAAGCTTAATAAGTGACTTTTATGGCTAGGTTCTTTCTTTCCCATGCTGGGCAGCAAAGGTTTGTCCTTGCTGTTAAAATGTGCCTTTATTTTAAATTGTGTCATGAAGGTAAAACCTCTGATTTTAAGAAACTTAGTGTGATGATGGTCTCCTGTAAGCACTCCTACAGATTTCCTCAAGCATAGTTGACTCCCAATGAATCATTTAGTGAAATCATTCCTTACTTTAAAAGTTTATTTTCAGAACCTAGAGACAAATGATCTAAGTGCTACTTTAAAACAGCTCTTTGTTTCTGCTGAGTAGGTTTTAGATGACATTTTTTCGGCATCCGTATGAGATTTTATCAAGTTGTTTCTGCAAAGAACTTACACCTTTATGTATGAAAGCATTTTGCATCAGTGTTTTTGCAGGACTAATTTTTTTTTAGCTTGAAAAGATGTCTTCAATTTTAAAGAAATATGTATTTTCTGGCAAGATCACTTTTTTGCTTCCCATACTTGTCTCATGTGCATGACACATTGCTTCTTTTAACCTTTTAGTTTGTACAGAGCCCTTCCATCGCCTTAAGCATTTACCTGCATGTTTCTTGTCAGTATGTTGCCTCCCCTTTTTAACCTCTTAAGAGTTTGCAGCTTATGGTTTTGTTTTGTCTTCCTCTTGCCAATATGTTGTTGATGTTAACAGGCTTAAACCTGGCAATATTGAAAGTCCACAGTTCCTGGAGAAACTCACACATCCTAACGCTTAAAAGATGTAGGAATGCACATAATGGTGTAAGGAAGAAGCTAAACAGAAACATCAAATTTGCATTCTAGCGTGGTTTGATACAACAAATTCTGGTGTCTCTGGTATCTGAATGGTTTAGCTTCAAATGCTTACATTATCCAGTGTAGCCCTGTGCAAACATATAACCATACATGAACTCTGCTAGGGTGCTTAAATTATGGTTAATAAGAAATAAGACTTGAGTACCGGTTTTCTGTCACTTAAGTACCACTTTTGTTTGTTTTGTGCAGTGTTACTAATATTTAAAAATAAAGAAAATTCTCCTTTATACTTTGTCCTCTTGCACTGTGTTGTGAACTACAGCTGGCATCAGTTGTCTGTGTTTAGTTACAGTTAAGGTTTAGGCTGTAAAGCACAAGGGGGAGAGTCTGCATTCACAAAACGCCCACAAGCATACCAAGCTATTCCTTGTCCTAAGTCCATGAGCAAGTCCATACAGTCCCTGTGTCAAATGGATGATCATGGAAAATGAAGGTTCTTTCTGGCTGGAAACGTCACTGTTAGGAGCATATACCTCCAACAGAGCTTGCATGTTTGCTATGCAAGGAACATTTCATCCTGGATAATACACAACCTTATGATTTGCATCCCATTTATTACATTTCTGGGAGAAGTCCATCCCAGTACCTATGTCAATTTTAAGCTATTAGCATTCCTTCTGTGTTGAGAAAATGGTCTGTGCTTTGGAAAAGTGATGACACCAGTGTAGGGCTGGTCTTCCCCATGTTGTTCCTGTGCCGTGAGCAGCCTCACGTTACAGGACAGAGTGGCTCTGGATCAGGAATGTGCCTTGAAGAGTTAGAGCAGATTGGTATTTAATACATAAATGTCTTCCTGACTCTGATCTGTGTTAGGCTTGAAGAGGGAGGGTAGAACATTAATTAGGAGACCTGAAGGTAGGCTTTTAATTAGTTAGGAAGCCTGTCTCACCAAGGGCATCCTTATCCCACTGGAAATATGAGGACATGTTTGCAGCTGGGTTCCCCAGAGGAGGGAATCACAGGCATAATCTTTCCAATAACTACCTAGAATTTGCCCAAGCTTGCCCAGAAATTAAGAAATATGGGGCCATGGCCATTGAGCCTAATTCCTTCCTTCACAGCCTGATTATTTCTGGATTTTAACTGAAGGGTAACTAACTGCTTAACTGAGCACTGTGAAGCAGATCTGTCAGCCTGGGTGTAGCGCTATGCTCACATGGGGAGGCTGCTTGCAGGACAGCCTGGATGTGGTGTCACATCTGCCACGTATGTATGAGCAGGCAGCCCTGTGAGGTCTTTGTATCCCAGTGCCTCCATCTGCATGGTGGTGAAGGCTGCATGATGATATGGGTACTTAAAGTATGTGTTGGAGCAGGAAAAACGCAGGTGGGTGTGAAACACCACAACTGATAAGAGATGATGCTGGCTTAAGAGTGGCTGTGAATAAGTGGATTGTGAAAGTTGGAAAAAGATTCCTGACCATCCTGTGACATTTCTGTGGAAGAGCTGAGGGCAGAAACAGAGCTAGTTTAAATACAGACTTGACATGATTTAAGAAATGGAATGAAAAAATTCTTTACAGAGCAGGTGTCTGGGCTCAGACACCCAAAATGTTTTCATATTTGAAATTGTGATTGATTCAGCTGCCCTATGACTTCTCATAAGTTTTTCTAGCCAAAAAGGATTAGGTGGGGTGTTGAGAAGGGTCAGGTTCATTAAGTACCTTTTTGGTGCCCTTAGCCACCAGCAGTTAACTACTGACAGTGGGAGTAGCACTTCTACAGTGGCTGAGCTGACCTAAGATGATACTTCCAACTGTGGGGTAGGTTACCTTGCTACTCTCAACAAGTCAAGAATGCTCATGTCATTTGGCACATCTTGAAATATGACATCAAGTATCCCAGGCTTTCATTCTGCCTCTTCCAGGAGGCCTCATGTTGTCCTTGCAAAACCAGCCCAAAAAGCAAGAAGTGGGTGTGAAAGGAAGATCAAAACACATGCTCTTATAACTGCTCTGAATGCTTTGATTTCAGGAAAATGCCTCCAAATCTGCCTGGAAGTGATCACAGATTTCCTAGGATGTCTCCAAGGAGGGAACAGGAGGGACCTCACCACACTGGCTGGGTGTTTAATGGCATCTCTTCAATGCCTGCTTCCATAGGCATGCACATGCACCTTTCTACTTAAACAGCATACATCATTTTTTCCATCCCTTGTTTGGGAAGTGCACATCCTTTGGTCAATGCAGAGTGGCATGCTTATTCTTTAGACTGTTGGTGACTGGAAATTAATAGCTTCTTAGAATATGACAGGTGTTATTTTTACATTATCTTAATATTAGAGTTGCAGTTGAGAAAATTCCTTTAACTTAAGCAAAATTTATTTCCAGGTTTTTAAGATGAAAGCTGACGGTGCAAAATGGTATGTCACACCAAAGCCAGTATGCAACTATACCTAATATATGCATTAGGTTAAAACATAAGATTTAAGACAGGTTTCTGCCTGATTTTTGGAGTGCCAATATGTGACATCTTCAGATGGCTTAATATGTTAAGCTGAATGGTGCTGGTGGCATGTTGCTACATGAGACCAAGAAGTGGGTTGATGCTTTTTTAATATACTGCAGACTCAGAGCTGAGGAAGAGAAAGAAGAAAGTACTTCCCACAGCACCTGGAAGGGACACTCGCCAAAGGTGCATGACTTGATTCTGGCAGCAGATGCAAGCTAAAACCTGCCATACTGGTAGCATTGTGGCAACATGGATTTTCCCACTTTGGGATTCAAGGCAAGGAGGTAATCAGCACCAGAGCCTTCCCTGTGCCGTGAGTCATGCTTTATACCCATAAAAATGATTTGTCAGCTACCTGGCCCACTGTTCTGTCTCTGATAGTGACTAATGGTGAATGCCTCGGGGAGAGCACATGAACAGGCTAAGCATGTAATTATACCTTGCCAAAATGTTTTCCCAGCTGTGGTACTCTGTGGGTCTGAGGCTTCTGGATCCATAAATGGTCCTTCTGTTGTCCAGTACTTTTTTTTTCCACTGACTTGTTCAATTGCTGCTTCACCTAGAAAACTGCTGAATACATAGTGTCCTGTGGCAAGGGGTTCCTCATCTGACTCTGTTGGGTGGAGAATAGCCCCTGTGTTTTAAACCTCTCTCCTACAGCTTCCTTTGCTTTCCTGCCCTACTCCATCTCAACATTATAAAAAACACTGAACACCACATCCTCATTCACCTTTTCCATGCTACTCATTTCGCTCCTGACAGCCTTTGGTTAGCTCTTTTATGGCTCAAGAGGTCCAGCATATTGAACCATTCCTTGCAGAAAAGCCATTTCCTACCTTCGATCTCCCTCTCAGGTAGGTGAGGAAAGCTGTCAGTCAGCTCTCTAAAGTGTGATGACTGCCAAGACGAGCATGACTAGCATTTTAGCAACTTGCTAATACCCTGTTACCAGTCTGACAGAAAAAGAAGCAAGCCCCACAAAGCCCAAGACGCAGGAATCAGATCAATGCTTGAGACCTGGCTCTGATGCCCTCAGTCTCACCAGGCTCTCACAGGCTCAGGAATGAAAATGTATGAGCTCATGGCAGTGATGGTTATCTCCAGAGCATGGCCCCACACACCTTGACCCTCCACCCTCCCACCCCCTCAGCTGGAATTGCATCACAGGGCATTCCTTGGTGGCTCATGGGACACATACCTCCTGACTCAGGCACAGCTCCTGCTCTCCCCTTGTTGATCCTTGGACTGCAAACATTCAGTGTAACTTGCTTTCCTGGCAGCACATGGACCGTGGAGGAAGTGCTGTATTGTTGGAAGTGCCTGGTGTTGCCACAGCTGGTTTGCTCCCACAGAAAACCAGCATTGGCTGCATGATCCCTGCCAACCAGGGAGACAAGTCATTAGCCTTGGGAAGACTCCTTGCTCCTGCTGTGACTCACCCCTGCAGGCAGTGCCTAGAGATGGGGGCAGTGTGACTCCATGTGTTCCTGATTTCTGCAGTGCTGCCCATAGCAGTGCAACTGATTTTCCATTCCCACCCCCTTCTTGTCCAATGTGCAGATGGTATTTCCTATCTGTAGCAATCTGGGATGTGACTTTCCCTATTCCCCTCAGCATCTTTTGTACAGAGACAGCTGCATGCAAGTGTTCACTGACTGGGTTTGAGGTCACTGATGTCGTTTGGGAAATCTTAAAACGTTTAGGGAGTTAGTTAAGAGGAAAACATCAGTGATGGTAGGGAGGATCCAGAAAGAGGGTAGGGTGCACATCAAAAAAGTGCAAAGTCAAAACTGGCCCACTGATTTGACACCCGCCCAAAATTTGTGTCAGGATCTGTCTAAGCTCAGAGTGTGTCTAGCTCCAGAGTTCTGATCCAGCTCCCCTTTAAATATGATTTTCCCAGTAGGTTGTGATGTGAATGGAGACAGAGGCTGGAGTAGCAGGTAACCTCTGCTCACTCTGCCTTTTCTCCAGCAGATAGTCCTGCTGTGGTTTGAAGGAAGGCTGTTTTTGAGCACTCTCCTGAGCCCACAGCCTCTTCTTTCTCAGCCAGATTCAGGTTTGGTGGTGACTTCTTAATCAACCAAATGATTTCCCTTGGAAGCACAGATTTTTCTAACATGAATACTTAGGAAAATATTGTTCAGCTCATGTGTAATGCAGGTCTTAGTTTGCATTAGGAGATGGGATGTGATAGAACATGATGGTAATGAGTCACCTCATATCATGTTTTATTGTGATGTGTCAGCTGAGAAAGCTATAGAGCTATAGGTGTTTCTACCAGCCCAATTATGAAACAACCACTGCTTCATGCAGATGTTACTAAGATGTTACTAAGTTTTTCCTAGGCTAGTTAGCAGATAGGTTTAGGTCTGTGGTTTAGCAATGTTTTGTTTAAATTGCTAATGATGAGCTGCCTCAGAATCTAGTTTCCACCCAGAAAAGTCATCAGTCTCTTGTTAGCAAGGGTTAATCTGCCTCCAAAACTCCTGTCATCAGTCTGAGACTGAAAGAGGGGAAAATGTGTGATATTGCCTTCATTTTAGGGCTACTTTCTGCATGCATTGGCTAGAGGAGGACAATGCTGCCATTGCGTGTCGCTGCTGTAGAACTGAGAATATGAAGGCATGATTTGGAAAGTCAGGATGTTAGAGACTGAGCCTATACTTAGTTTAATCCAGAGAGTGAGAGATGGCTAGATATAGGCAGAAAACCTCAATGAGCTTCCAAGGTAGGTTTTCATTGCCATGACTGCTGACTGCATTGCTGGTGGTCATTAAGAAGCAGCACACAAGACCCTTCAGCACATTGCAGCAGCCCTGGCTGTGAAATTGTGTCTGTGGGATGCAAGTGATGGAATTGATGGAGACCAATGGGTCTCAGTCCCTCTCCATCACTGGTTGGGTGAGACCTTCAGCCAACTGCTTTGCCTCCTGCAGAAATGCCCATGGATTTGCCAAGGCTGCACAAGCAAGGAGCCACTCAGCTGGGCAGTGTGGAAGTACCTGGTATGCATGATCCGCTATGGTGATGGTGGATGTGGAGGGTTTGTTTGTAAAAGTTTAGTTGAATTTGAGAAGAAGGATTTATATGGTCAACTTTTTTTTGTTGTGCTATTTAGTTTGAGTGGACTTGGGGTGAGGGAGGCCTGTGGTTTCTAGCCCTTCACACAGGGGACAGTTTTGGGGCAGGTATATGTATCTCTCACAGCTCTGTGATGGCTTCTGACCACAAGTGCTTTTAGCCCTGCATCTCTCTGCAGCAGAAGAAGTGAAATGCTCTGGGGCTTTTGCTGTGTCAATAAACAGAGATCAGGGTAAGACCTTTCCCTTCATTTTTATACTGTGGTTTGAACTCCCCTTCTCTACGCGCTGGTCTCACACCATTAACCCCCTGCAGCCCTGGTCTGAGGAGATTTCCTAGCAGGGTTGTAAATGCTTCAGAGGAGGCATCTGGGGAGGGAAGATGAATAATGGAAATGCTAACAGACCTTTCATTACACACCCAATACATCATGACTTAATTTCTTTGCTTTTGTCTCCTGTTTTTATGGTTTTCTTTTCCCCCTGATCAATAGCATTCATCCTACTCAGTGAACAAGCTTGATACTGTTTTTATGGTGCAAAAATTACTGTTGCTTTGACTAGCTCCTATTACCAGGTGACACTGCTTGGCAGAAAACAATGAATCTTCCTATTATTTGGAAAATAAATGTGATTTATGGGAGCAGCAATTTATAGTGGCCTGCATCTTGCTGTCAGAGTGCTTGCTTTCTTGCAATAAGGCTTTTACCTTTGGAGTGTGAAGGCTGTTTGTCTAGTGCTGCAGAGCAATTGATATATATTTTTAATCTCAGTATTTATTAAGAATTTTTTTTTACAAATGGTGATAAAGAAAACATCTGTTTTCTTTCTAAGGATTTGATGCTTGTGGGGAAAGCAGTTGCGTAGGAGTGATGTTAAGCAAGCTGGCAGGGAAGGAAGGACATGTTGCAGATTCTGGAGGTGATGGAAGGAGGAGGAGAAAGAAGGGGAGAGCTGATCATAGAGCACCTGCTATCACTTCCCTTCACTCACTGGAGAGAGGATCATCAGCACTGAGGACTGGTTATTAAAACTCCACGATACTGATAGCAAAAAATGGACCAATTTAGCTGCAGGGAAGCAGAACCACTCTACCTGATAGCTGTGCAAGACATTACCTGGAGCTGTCTGGGGAGGCCTCTGTGGCTGTTCCTGTTTTTTTTTCTGTTTGCTCTTGCTGTTTTGCAGCAACCTTTCTGCTGCCTACTAGTTGGCCTTAGCTATTGTAGGCCAACTCTTCTCCCAGGCAGGCAGGTGTGGGACCTCTTCCCCTGATGCCTGTGCTGAAAATGCCCTGCACTTCTTGAAGAACTAGTAAATAAAGAGCTTACTTGTTTGGGGACACTGTTTATACCTCTTTTAGGGCAAAGGAACTAAAGGAGCTCGTAATTGCTTTGGAATTTCTTTCTTTATTTATTTTTCATTAAAAATAGACATGGTCTCCAAGGCCCCTCAACTCTTTGGCTCGTTCCAAGCTTAACAGAGATTTAAACTACAGTTCTGGTGTATTTACACAGAGAAAGGATGTTGTCTGGCTGAGTGCATATATTAACACCTCTGCAAGCAATTACAGGTGAAGCCAAATCCTGAGCTATTCCTTGTTATTTTTGTCTCCCATGCCAAGGAAGAGAGGACACAGCCCCAGGGCAGCAGAGCTGCATGTCACCTCAGCTGGGCACAGGAGCCCCACACCTCCAAGGATGGATGCTCTGGTAAAACCCCCAGATGGTGGAGAGCCACTCAAGGCTGAAATTTTTTGCTTCCAAGGAACCAGGCTTAACTTCAGCAAACAATTGTGTCCTAAAACACCCTGCATAAGGGGACATGCTTTTTGCAAAATTACTGGTGAACAAAACCTTGTGTCCAAAAAGCTACATCTTCACATTTGGGCAGGAGAAGATGAACACTGAATATACAACTTATGCCTGCTGCATAAGTGGCCAAAGACACAGGGCCCAAATTATTTCTCTATCTAGAACTGTGCTGCTCACAAAAATAGTTAACCAAGAGATTCTTGTTAAGGTTTTTTGACAAAGATGAATGTTCCTTTAGGGAGCAGGTACAGCAGATGTGAAGAGGTTGGTCATTAATTTTAAAAAGTCAGTTTTCTGTCAGGTAAATTTTTATCTTGGAGATATTTTGCTATGGCTTCTTGCTCTGCTTTGGGGCTTGTTTCTGGTCAAGCTGAAGGAACAGTGGGAAGTTATTTCTTTCTTCATAGAAATAAATATACATATAAATGTGTATGCATATTTTGCATACATATGTATATAGACCTTGAGCAAGCCTCTGGATATTTTCATATATTCTTGGGCCAAGAGGATCAATTCTGTACTAGCAGCTAGGAAGCTGAAGCAAACTGGAATTGTCTTTATCAGTTTTAAAAGAGTGGAATCAGCATTTTTCTAAATCTCTTTATGCAGAGCCTTTATTTTTCAGGACCCTGAGTTTATCTTTAGGTAGTGCCAAACACTGGGATTATCTAAGCCTTATTTGGGTCTTCTCAGTGCAACTAATTTGTTTTATAATCAAGAGGGGAATATAATGAAACTCTGATCTGCTACATTACATGAGGCTATATAATGTCACTTAATGATGCCTGTATTGAAGTTATGGTCTCATGGCAAACCCAGAGTGTATTTCATAGAGAAGTACCCAGCCACAACTTGCATGATTATCTCTTTTACACATTAAGTCTTACAGGAAGTCCTTCAGTTTACTCAGTTCCTCAAATAGCTGCTTCTTCCAAGCAACTGCCTCTCTGACTGCAATGTCTTTACCCAGGTAAGACTGTCTCTGACCAGGACTAGACATGGGGTTTGTGATGAGTTAGCTACAAGGAATAGGCTTCACTGGGGAAAACAGCATAAATACAGCTGCCAGGGTAGCTATAATTATACAGACTTTGATAAATATAATTACACTGTTATTAAAGGGAGTTTGGTGCGTTTTATTTCTTTGACTTGAAAGAGTTGGATAGAGATAGAAAGCTGTCAAAGGGAGTCCACAGTTTTGTTTCCTTATCTGAAATTAGAGCCCCAGGACACAGCTGTATTCTTGTACTTTGAAGATTAATTTAAAATAAATACTGTATTTTTTTTTATATCAGACTCTTTCCTTCTGTCTGGGATTTTTGTCATGTGGATGTACTTATTGCAGGTGCAGCTTTTCCTGCTGTCCCACTTTGCAGAAGGTGTTTTTGTGTGTTCACCTGGCTGTTGGTGCAGAGTTCAGCACTGTCTGCTTTAGCACTGTATTTCTGGTGATAAGTACCTTCACTGCAATGACACATGAACCTGAAGAGGTCTTGTACCTTAATTATACCAACACAGATAGTCTGAGGTAAATTCTGGGCTTACTTAAGGCTTCACACATGTAACATAAATAAGCTATTGCTATGTGTATCATTACACTGAATCTCACTCTTAAAGGATCGTTTATTTTGATCAGGAAACAGACTAGCCAAGAATGAGAATTACCATGTTGCTATGTCAGAATCTGGTTATAATTTGATGACATGAGCTGGATGTCTCCTCTATAAAAGATCCCCAAAGGGTCTTCCTACTTAAATGAGACCTTGTGGAGAGCACAGTGCTTTTCTGAATAGAACTAACCATTCCTTAATTTAGCTCTGGCTGTTGCTGTGCTATTTGCACTAAGGTGTGTTGATATTCAGTGAATTAAATCAAGATGCATCCTTCCAAGTGTGGTGGTGAAGAAATCCCCTCAACCCACATTACCTTAAAGCAGCCTTCCCCAGCTGATTTGTATTACTGAAAACATGGAGCACTTTACTATGGTGAGTTAACTCCAATACTTACATAGTAAACCCTCAAATCCTGCTGTCTTTTATGAGTCTAGAAGGAACTTTACTCCACAAAGCTTAAAAATACTGTATCAGGTTCCTGACTTCATAAATAAAGCAGTGCTCTGCTTTACTCTTAAGAGGTTGTTGTGTTCCTGACTCTCTCATTAAATTGAAACTGTTACTAAAACAGCTTTTTGGCATCAGCCAAGAGCTTTCTACTTGGTAAATTACCTCATCCTCATTTTTGATACAGCTGGAATTCCTAGCATATTAGCCTAATTTATCAGCTTTGTGAAAAATCTGTCACAATTTCTTCTTTAGAGTCCTTCTGGTTTTCTGTGATTCCTGAGCAGTTTTTGGTGGAGGAATCAGCCCTTACAGATATCAAGTTCAAAGCTGGAAATTTGCTGGAGTGAGGGTGAACTGGAGGCAGGAAGTGGTTTGATGTATGAGGCATGGCCGCATTACAACCATAAGTCTTTACTTGAGAAGATGGATTTCATGGTTAAGAGAGTAGCCTGGGACTTAAAAGATCTGCATGCAGTTCTTGACTCTGCTTCTGCCTTCTTGAATCAATCTTAAAATGGTCACCAGCCAGCCTATCTCTCTGTTCCCCATGTATAAAATAAGGCAATTTAATCCCTTTCTCTTGCACTTCACTCAATCCATTTAGCTCATTAATTTTTCTGACCAGGAACTCAATCATGCTGTTTCACAAGCCAAGCACACAGAGAAATAATGGGAGCAATACAGATTAGACAGTTTTATAGCTTATAAAAATGAAATTCAACCCGACAGAGTACATTGCTTTAATACCAATACTGAGACAACACATTTCTCCCTTTCCCTGAAATCTAGGCACACCAGAGCTGGAAATGGGTGAGGTCTGCTAAGTGCCCTGCTCCACCCTTCTGCCAGGGCTCTCATTGCATCCCTCCTCATTCTGCTTAATTGTATTTGCAGTGCAAGTATTTGTATAATCACAGCCATATCCAAGGCCTTTCCTAGAGATAAGGGGTTTCATTTAGCTTCCAGCCACAGCTACCTGCAAAATAATGTAATTAGTTTATCCCATGTTTGTCAAGAGAAAACAAAACTGAGCAGCTTAAATGGTAGTTGGAGGAACAACACATTCCTGCCCTTTGGCATAATGCAATCTCTTATTCTTTATCCAGCTGTTGCTGTGGTGCGATGTCCACCACTGTGGAATGTGACACACAGCAGGGCTTTAGGAAGATACCTTCTTGTTTTAGAGGAAAATTTCAGCACATCCATCCCTACAAAAGTTATTAAACTCTTTCAGTTACCTTCTGCATTTGAACCTGCCCTTTTGAAGGTACTCACATTTTCAGGGTGGGGACTAGTGCAGAAGCAATGTAACTGACCAACTGTCTTCTGGTTTTCCTTCAGCTCTGTCCCCAGCCCACGGGACATGAATCCTACTGGAGTGGAACAAACCCTGTTGCTGTCCTCAGTGAGAGGTTTAAATAGCTATACCTGCTTGTTAGAGAAACCTAATGTAACCCTAACTAGTCAAGCCAACTAGTGTTGTGAAAACATACTGTATGATCTTGAGAATCCACAGCGTAAGGAGGAACGTTTAAAAAGGCCCCCAAATCATCTACCTTTAATGGAATCAGATAGCTTAACTAAATAAATAAGAAGCTATTGCTTGTGGAAAAAAAAATCTCGGTGATTTCCCCTGAGGTAAAATCCGTAGAGAAAAAGGAAAAAAAATAGTCTAAAAAAGCATCCCTCATCATAAACCCAAAGAGACTTGTCAGGCCTATGGCAGGAATTGGAGAGACCATTGAAGCAAGAAGAGGATTAGGCTGTCTTCTATCAAAGCACACATGGACAGGATTTTTACAGCAACTTAAACAGAAAATGGTTTGGGTTTATTTTTTTTCTGTTTCCAGCTGTGGCAAAGAGAGACTGCAAGAAAAAATATACAGAGAAGTTCCAATGGGATCAGTGCCTACGTCCTCCTACTAGTCCATCAACTTTAATAATTATAAAACTGCTCCAGGTTGCACAGTGACCCCAAAGGCAGTGTGAAACATTTGTACTTTTGGTTAAATCTATGAAGACCTATGTCCCACAATGCTGAATATGAGAGTGAGCTGGCCTGGCTGCTGATGAAGGGTCCTGGATGCTACCTGACGCAGAAGAGCTGGAAGCAGCTACACTACCATGAATCTTGCCTCCTAATCCCCTCTGACTTGGGTTCCTGATCCCAGATACATCAGCTCTCAGCTATTTTGAATCTGTTCAGGCTTCCAAAAATACCAGGCATGCCCTGACCATACTCCCATTAGCAGCCTTTGCCGTGAGAGTGTGGGACAAGCTTGTTTGTTGACTTGCCACGCTCGCCTGCCACACTGCCTCCCTGCTGCTGCAAGACAAGGTAACTGTATTTACAGGTAGCAGAAATTGGGCAAATTATTACTGGAGCCTGTATAAGTGATTCCTTATTAAAACTCACGACTTTTTTCACTGAGACTTCAGCTTTTCAGACTGTGCCTTTGCTCAAGTGTGTAGCTGACTCTAAGTTTTGAGGGGAGAGGATTGATTACATAACTCCTGTGTAGTTCTCATCTCTGGCACAAGTCACTTCATTGCTCTGGTACTCCTCTTTTTTATGAGATCCTTCCAGGTACAATCCCCTCTAGACTCAGTCCAACTCCAACCCCTTCTTCTTCCTCCCTTCAGCTTCTCATGTTAGGCTGGTGGCAGCTTTCAGGAGGCACAGACAAGCTTGCCTCCAGTTTGTGTGTCACTGTGTGGCTCCTGCAGTCATTTTGTAGTAAACTGCCAGGGAAGTGTAGCTGGGTATCCTCACTTGCCCATCTTCAGACCTGCTGGTGCACTGTGTGTTTGATGGCTGGTCCTTCACTATCACATGTGATTCAGCCCTGCTCTCACCATCTGCTTTGTGTCTTTAACCAGTTTTCCCTAAAGAGAGAACAGATCTGGTTTTAGTTTGGAGTCTGCTTCTGGGCTTTCAACTCACTCTTCTAAAAGTTATTAATTCCAGGACAGACACAATTTCTTCTCTCTTTTTCAGCCTCAGATTCTGCTGCTCCTGTGGTAATGTGTCTCTGTCTGTCTTGCTTTTAGCTATAAAGCCTTTGCCACTGTATAACTGTCTGCTTTTTCTATTTTTTTTTTAATTTTTCCTTGCCAGTCTATCACCAGCTGGTGAAAAACTGTTATCTCCTTCTTATGGGCAGGACATGAAGGGATAAAAAAGCAGTTCTAGTGCCAAAGCTCAAAGTCTACCTGCCTAGTTTTCAGCCACAGCCATTCCTTGATTAATCCTGTCAATGTCCTAAGCCTGGAGCCTCTTCAGGTTCTCCTTGGAGGTTTCCCTAGACATCCCTATATGTTCTGCATTCAGAGCCAACCAACCAGCCCATGAGCACTGTGAACACTATGTAATGGGCCCCGTAAGTCTGCAGCACTAACCTTGTCTCCAAGATGTCACATTCTGCAAGAAATGATAGACTTGCCATTAACATCTACCATCTGTAGAGTCCTCTGCATAGGTGAGCTTCAGATGGAAGTGGATTTTCTTAACTTCTTCCCCTACAACACTTTGTGAGCTCAGTTTGCCTTATCTTGATGTTGCTCCCTAAGGTGTCTGACTTGCAACAGTGCTCTTTTTAGCTATTAGGGTGTCCAATCTCTGCTTATAAATCTAAAGAACTTATTCAAGTTAAAATAGATAAGTTATTCTGAAGGTAAGATATCAATCCAGATTGAATTTACATCACACCTTCTGGCAAAATAAAAAAGCCTCAGTATGTGAATATTATGTTGCCAAATAGCATTCAAGGATGCTGTCAGTCTACATACAGCTCTATCATATACTGGAGTAAAGAAGGCTGAGGGGAGACCTTATTACTCTCTACAACTACATGAAAGGAGAAAGTAGTGAGCTGGGGGTTGGTCTCTTCTCCCAGATGACAAGAAGAAATGGTCTCAAGTTGTGCCAGGAGGGTCCATGTTGGATATTAGGAAAAAATTCTTCACTGAAAGAGTGGTTAGGCATTAGAACAGGCTGCCCAGGGAAATGGTGCAGTCACCAGCCCTGGAGGTGTTAAAAAAATGTGTAGAAGTGGCACTTCATGACATGGTTTAGTGGGCACAGGGGTGTTGGCTTGATGGTTGGACTTGATCTTAGAGACCTTTTCCAGCCTTAATGGTTCTACGATTCTAAGGCTAGCTGTAGTTAGGAATTCCTTGCTCAATATGTGGTTAAAATCATCTCTGTATCTTTACAAGTTTATACATTTAGCTTCAGGCATTTTATTGTAACAGGTGCTAATGATAAACATTCAGAATAAATACACATGTATTGCTCTGTATTGTTAGTGAAGTGACCATAATCTCTACTCTGCCTAGTTTTTCTGTTTTAAAAATTCTTCTGACTGGGATTTTGTACACCACTGCTGCCTGCCTTGAATTATTTCAGATGAATAACTCTGATGAAAGCAAAATATTTTGCTGGTACCTCCCTCATTCCCCCCCAAATCCATTCATATTTTAAAAACTTAGAAGAAAACCAGAAATTTGCCAGTTCCCAACTGTCATTTGCTTCTTATAGCCTTCTTTCAGTCTGCTTATGATGTATCCATGGCTCACTCAGCATACCTTATGGCTGTGAACAAGACATAGGCACACAAAAATAATGGCTGCTGATTTTGTTATCAATGTGCTCTTTGACCTTGACCCCTGGCTGGAAACCACTTTATTATTGATTCAAGTCTCATGTTCTCTCTTCTCTTTACTTGTAATATGTGTTGTGTGTAGGCTTTATTACGGATTTCACAAACTGGGAATGAAACCACACTGTTAGCATGACACCCCCAAATACCAATCTGTCTGCTAGTTTTCTCATGGGAGCTAGTTATTCTTTGCGTGATCTCAGCACCTTCCTACTGACCAAGCACAGGAGCACAACTAGTATCAGAAGGCATGAAACTCACTGTTAGTGTAGAATAGTTTTATTTAAAATCACTAGCCTAAATCCCAGTTGAATTTATTTGATGAAATGTGAGCCCTTGGTGTAGCACAAATACAGGGTTGGTTTTTTTTGTGTGTGAAAGCATAGATTCTTACTTGAAAAGATTTATCTGATATTAATGACATATCTGCATTTAGATTGCAGGAATTGGTATGTACCACAAACTGCTTGAACACTCATTAAACCCGATGAATTAAATAACCCTCCTGGGCTGAAGAGAGATGTTGCTGTTATAGCTTATGATATATCATATATCACATCTGTTTGTTATTGTTCTGTTCATGTTATTTTATGTGTAAAAGGGATAACATCAGCAGGAGTAAGACCTGCTTTTTTTGGAAGAAACAGTTGTTCCGCAACAGGAGACAGTGCAAAAAGCCAGGAAATCTACTGGAAATCTGTCTGATAGCCTGAGGAAGCACTAAAGGACTTGTCTATACTGAAATAGAGCCTGAAGAATATTATTATGAGGTAGTTATTATACTGTGGGTTGTTTGTTTTACAGTAAAACAAGTTGTATTCTGATTTTAATTCCTTTCATTTTGAATGCTTTCCCTTTGGACTTGTTGCCACGGGAGCTGCTTATCCACTGCTTGGGTCTCTTAGGTTGGAGTCTGGTACTTGATGATACTGATATGTGTCTCTTGTGTTCCCAGGGAGCACTGGACTGGGGCCCAGATCTGCATTTCAGTGCCTCTCTAAACCGTTTAAGTCTTCGACAAAGGTAAATCCTCTTAAAATTTCAGGCCAAACATGATTCACTTTGTGTTATCTATATAAGCTCCTTTTTTTTTTTTTTATTAACTGGTAGTACAATTCCTCCATTTCTCAGGTTTACACTTTCTGTTGGTCATGTATACGTTAGCTGGCTGAGAGCAGCTCCTATCAGCCTGAGCTAGTTCCCAGTAGAGTCAATGGGTCCTGAGCCAGGCCAGCTGCCCTTGGCTGTGAACTGTAAAATAAATATTTTCTTAAACACAGAGCATCTTGGCTATTCCAAGAATGTCTGAAAAGCCAAGCTAGGCTATGTCAGCTCTTCTTCATATGCAAAGGGGAAAAATCCTTTCAGAACTGAGGCATGGGAAGTATGTAACGCTGAGATGTGTCATTGTCTAAACTTTGGGCAGGGTGGGATGTTAGGGAAGGTTTCCAGGGAACAAGAAAAACTTTCACAAACTTATTGGCTGACATCCATGGCAAATGTCATTCCAGATATGGCAGAGAATTAAGCAGCTCTATAGTAAAGTATAACAACATCAAAAAAAAAAAATTAAAAGATCATAATGCTTATGTTTTAATGTTAAATATTAGAAATCCAAGTGCTGTGAAAGTCAATGAGACTGGGGGAGAGATCTATGATCCCTTCTTTAAATGAGTAATTGAAATGAGTATTTTCCTGTGATACTGGTTAAAAACAAGTTAAGTGTTTAGATGCATTTAAGTGTGTTAATTATTTCCTGGCTTTAGGAGGGACTAATCTTTGTATGCTAAACTGTGGATGGAATTCCTCTCACCTGGTGCTGATGGGTCATGCTGTGATGAGAACATAGTGTCTCTGGCTTAAAGTGTCTGTTTTTAAATCTAATACACAGATAAACAAAGAAAAAAGATACCTTTCAAAAATCCTACTCTTTCAAAAAGCTAGTCCAAAAATCCTCACTCAGACTACCTAAAATTATAAAGTAAATAGATATTCAATATTATGATAGCCAAAGCTCTGCTGGCCTAGAACCAAATATTTAAATATGGAATTGGTCCTGCTCCATGCCAGGCGTTGTCCTCTACTTATTCTTTTATTTGTCTACTGCTCCTTTCTCAACTCTCTTTCCATCCCTCTCTAGGGCATCGCTGGCTTTGATCCCCAGGTCCAGCAGACGTGTTGACTTCCATGCCCTAAGCAGGAGTTGAATCCTACCTTTGCTAAGCAGGACTTTGTAAGTGCTCAGTCAGTTTCGGTTCAGTTTTTAATCTCTCCTCCTGATGTTTCCTCCTTTCTACATCCTTTGCTACTCATGGCAGTTTATAATGCTGTTCTGCCTGTCACTCATGCTCCCAACCTGTCCATCATAAAACCTGGGATTTAGCTGAGCTATGATTACTGAAATCTCAGTGCTTCTTGATTTGTGACTTCTCTAAGAGCTAGTCCTTCCCAGAAATGCACACGTGTAAATCTCTCCTCTGGACACTCAGTCTTTTATGCCTAGATCCTTGCAGGTTCCTTTCTGTTGCCCCTGAGAAATTCATTCCTACCTGCTCCTACCCACAGGCTATCAAAGGTCATTTTCTAGCCTGGATGACCTCTCACCTTTCTTTTTCCACACTGACAGCTTTTTCTCAAATAACTGAACATAAACTTCTTGCGCTGGCTCTCTGGGCACTGCTTGGCCAATTCCCTACCTTCTGCATCAGCTTTCATTGCCTGTCAAGGCATCTATTCCCTGCCAGGGTGCCATCATCCTCTTGTTACATTTTCCAGCCAGAGCCTGTGTGCTTTCTCCTATCAGGCCCTCAGGCTTGTGAGAGATATCTTGCAGAGAGCCAGAAGGCTACATCATTACCTGCCTAAAAAGCTATCACTTAATTTCTCCTTTGCCATAAGGCTTAAGAAAAACAAAAACCAACCAAACAAAAAAACCAAGCCACCTTTGACATTGCACAGACTACAAGAGTATATTGTGCTAATTAATATATTTGTTCATGATTTCCCATATTTCCTGTATATTTCTTCTTATACGTTGATTATAAGCTTTTTGGGGTAAGAGCAGCATTCAGGGGGTTGTTGTTAGAGAAGACATAAATACATAGTGAGGATAAGTAAAGGAGGGTAATAATTCTGTGTCATTCAAGAGAAGGACGTACCTAAATTCCTTTTGGTGGGATATTGTGAACTCCATTAGGAACTGTAAGTGTTGACATCAGTTTGCCTAATTTGTTGACATTTTTTCTAAGGTGGTAAGGCCTGTATCTAAGTTTGGGTGAGCTGAGAACACCTCTTTTCAGCCAGCAGCACAGCAGGATCAAACAGCAGTTTCTTCTGAAGGGAGCCTACAAGAGGGCTGCTGAAGGGCTTGTTAGGATGTCAGGCAGCGATAGGACTAGGGGGAATGGACATGAGCTTGAGGAGTGTAGATTTAGGTTGGATGTTAGGAGGAAGTTCTTCACCATGAGGGTGTGAGACACTGGCCTAGGATACCCAGAGAGGTGGTGGAAGCCCCATCCCTGGAAGTTTTTAAGGCCAGGCTAGATGCTAGATGAGCAACCTGGAGGTGTTCCTGGCCCATGGCAGGGAGGTTGGAACTAGATGATCCTTAAGGTCTCTTCCAACGCTGACAATTCTGATCCCGTTTCTTCAGTGCTGCATTTTTTAGAGAAGCCACTGGAGGGACACCTCCACTACAAAACCAAAACCAGCTGCAACCTGCTGCAGCATTTGCAGCCTCCTCTACTCTTGCTCCCTCCTGGCTGGACGACTGCAAATGTATTATTTTGCTGCTTACAAATTATTTCTGGTTTAAAATCAAAAACCTACAAGACCTCAAGTTATTGGTTCTATAGACATAAGAGGAAAAGAAAGAAAGGAGAAAATTCTCATGCCACTTTAGACCAGCCTTCAAGCTCAAAACTTCAAGGGGGGGACAGCAGAAGACCTGCTCCTGTGAAGCCCAAATTGCAGAGGGACTTGTGCTGCAGTGAGGCTACTCACACAAGCAAAGGCTGCAGGAATGGGCCAGGAACAGGCATAGCACAAGTCTGCAGCTGCTGGACACATTTAGGACACCAAGTAACCTCTGATGGCCAGGCTGTTTGTCTTGCTGCTGCGGGTTCTTGGGAGTGATGGCCAAGGTAAAGCTGAAATTGTCTCATTCTGGGTCCTTGGGAGCTGCACAATTTCCTTTTTCTGCATCAAGTCTTCTCGTGTTATTGCAAGCTGACTCTTGCCAAACCACATTTTTTTTTCTTAGCTAAATAAACAAATATTTATGGCTATCCACCACTTTTCTGTAAAAAATAATAATCAGTGAGAAAGTGGCAATCTGAGGAAGACATGCCAAATGTGTCTAAAACATATTTCTGTGCAAATAGAATTCTATTTTTGTCTGAAACAGAAGGCAGGAAACATTTATGTTCCTGAGTCTCTAAATTTATCTTGAACAGAATATTTATTAAAGTCACCATAGAAACAGAAGTGTAGAAGTATTAGTCTTATTCCAGTTGTTACAATTACTATTTCCTCCACAGCATGATCTGTTATATAGCAAATAATGAACAGCAGAAGATCTGTAATAATCTTATCCTAGAGATTTTTGCTCTTTGATGGAAAAATCCTGAATTTTGTCACACATCAAACCACCCTTTCACATCCCTGCTTTAATTTACTGAACAAAAAGAGAAAAAAAATATCTTTGAATGTTTACCTGGTAGTAAAGATGCAAGGAAAAAGCTTGAACTTGCAGTGCATAATTTTAGGGCAGTATCCAGGAATGTTTGTCAGATGTAAAAGAGCTTTTTTATTTGCTGATTAATTAGCAAGTTCCATGGCTAACTGTACACAGTTACTGAAGATTCTGCTCTGCCTGGTGGTCCAGTGTCTCTTGTGTCAAAAGCTGTCACAGCTACTGCTTAGAAATCCATTTTAAAAATGAACCCATCACTGATTTGCAGGAGACCTTTTTTGTAGTGTGACTTTAAGCACAGCATCCTCTTGGTTGACCCAGAGATGAGCTGCAGCCTATGCCCTGTCCTTGCCTGGGATGGTTCTCTCTGGTTTACCTAGGGGATGACACACATCACATTCCTCCTGGATTGCCTCCTATCCATGTGGATGTGCTCCATACAGGAACTATTTTGGTTAGCAAATGCTTTATGAACAAACATCCTACAAATGCCAAACTCTGAAATAACTGTTTTCACATGCTAAAAACCAACTTTTACAATGAAAAATATTCTGTAAAGTATTAAGCAGTGTGTGCTCCCACTCTTCCTTGGTGCAGCCTTTCACACTAGCTAGTTAGTACAGTAGCTACTCCAGATTAACAAGAGTTTCATCATTTATAATATGGTTGATAAAAGTGTCCTATCATGGAAACTTCACCTTTTCTTATTGGATGTATTTTCCAAAGGCAACAATGTAATCCTGTATGCATGGGTTATATTTATCACAGCTGGCTTAGGCAGAGACAGAATTAATTAGGAAGTGTCTCAAATGCCACATCATTAAATGAAATTGTAAAAAGGTAAATGGTAGTCTTCAGTGAGCAGCTATCTCACAGAATGATCCTGGAAACAAATTGCAATCGCTGTAAAATATTCATTTCTTCTTTAGAGTTGCTTATAGGGACAATATATATGGTTCCACATAAACACTAAAACTTTCTAATTTGATGTGAAGGTCAGCATAGAGGTCATGATGAAGAATTTCTTTTAGTCTCTGAGGAATGACTAAACACTGAACAAATACTTAATTTGCATTTTACATTACTATTGAATAGACTTTCTTCTTCAAAAAATCCCCCTAGAGTTTACTTCATTCTTTTCTTTTACAGCAAGAAAATGGAAAAAAAAAGACTAAGATACACATAACAAATAACATTTAATAAATTCTTCCCTTTCTACCATTTGAGTACAAAGAAAAAGTATTGCAATAGTGGGGGGAAAAAAAGGGAAAATGTAGCATGTTTCTCTCTTTCCATCCTAAAGTAAGTGCCAACTTTTTTAGCCTGAAAGCAGTAGTCTCAGTAGTAGAAATGCATTTTAGTTGGAGAAACTCTTGTGTTATATTTTTAAACCATGGATGTGAGATCTGTTATTTTAAGGCACTTTTGGATTCCAGGGGCTCACAGCAGATTTCTGTTACATGCATTGCAAGGGGTAACAAATTAAGACAGAAAGCAGCATGTGAGTGATAACATTATTGTCCTCCCTTCTCTTTCCTTCCTCCCTAAATCAATCTGTTTAGACTGAACAGTTTTAGCTGTGGCATCAAGACAGCACATTATGAAAAGAGATGCTCTGAAGGAGCTCCCATCTGTTTGTTAGGGCATTTGCAGACTATTTTGGGCACATACAGACCCTTGTTGCTTACTGACTTTGCAGTACTGACATGATGCAGAACATGCCAGTGTACAGCTGCAAACATAGGCAGGTAAACAAGCACTTCTTGCTGCAACAGCTAGTGTTACTGAGCTGCAGTGAGAAGGAAAGTACACACTTTCCTCCCACTGCTTCTAGTGTACAGACAATGTATTAGATCCAGAGGCAAAGGACGAGTGGATAATAGCAGAGGCAGTTACTATGTCAGCACAGTGGAGTGATGTTAAACATAGCTTTTATAAAGCAGGGCTTCCAAACACACCAGAATTTATTTAAGGATCTTGTTTCTTCTTAAGATTCTGCAGCTCTTCTTTGGGCACCCAGTTGCCTGGCCTCACTGTGTTAAAATCTGTGGATCTTCCACTTTTCACACAATTAACTGGAAAGAGGGGCTTGGGCTGGCCAGCCCTGCAGGGACACTTCCCTGGGAGGAGTTCTAGGTTGTAGAGATGGTCTCCTCTGTAGAACAGGTCAGAGAACCTGTTCCTGAACTTACTGCCTGGAAACTGGAGTCACCTATGTGAAAGGTCTCCAATATTTTTCCCTGTAAAAAGTTTTTGACAATGCCATCACTGATCCCTCCCACAGTCCAAAAAAAAGGGGAATTTTCAGCAGAGAAATGAACATAGATTCCTATGCTGCTATGTCTGTCTCCTTTGCACAGTGCTGGAGAGGGCATTAGGCTGTGTCCCATCTGCTTCCCCACTCCTGAATTCACTAACCAAGAGATGATTGTGGCTTGGAGCACAGATGTGCCTCTGCACTTGGTACATCACTCCCTGGGACTGTCCCAGAGATGGGAAGGGACAAAAGCAGCCAGTGTACCATTGGTGGCTCTGAACTGATGCTCAGGTGCCAGCACTTGTGGATGTGAAACTGGATAGCTTTGAAATTCAGGTTTCAATGCTGCCCTTGTGACTCATCTCTGTCAGACTGTGTCAGCACATACTGGTACCTGCAGGCATATGTACAGTAGCTTCACCTAAGGTATAAGGTAATACTTGCTATGTTCATAACCTGCTGTAAGAGAGAAAGTGCTTCCACTTAAAACTTGGCAGTTCTCCACTACACCATCAGACTCGCAGCACTCAGGGAGACTGGCAGTAAAAATGTCCATGTGCTTAAAGGAATCCAAAAGGGACTGACCATCAGCCTCTAATCTTCCACCAATCTTGCTGAATTACTTTCATTCAATCTTCCTTTGTGTTCTTACCTGATATCACACTTTCCCTTCATGCACGTTGCTCCTATTGAAAGTGCAAGCCTTAGTCATCTCTTAAGAGGGTATAGTGAATGTTACATGAGTGTCTTGGATTTTTTTCTTTGTGAACTGTTAAAATTGCTTTTTGAGGACATGAATGCCTTTTCTGGCTGTCTCTCCTTCTCTATCTTCATCTTTAAGGACATTTGAGAAGTACAGGTCATATGGCATGGAAGAATGGGATGTAGGAAGCTTAATGCATGAATTACATTCTGCTTTATTCATAAATAAGAAATAATTGGGGATTTTCTTTTCTCTTAAAAAAATCTTTTGATTAACAGGCTGATGCTGAGCTTTTTTTTTAAAAGGAGTACTTTTTTTTTTTTTGAGACAGCAGTAATAATAAAAATGTCTGCCTGCTTTTTGTTTTATATTATACAATGATTAGCTTGAAAGAGATATCAATTATATTTGTAAAAGAGCACTGTTTTTAGCCCTGTGTGTTGCACTGATTAAGGGGCATTGATCTTTGCTGCCATACAAAAATGGGAAAACAAACATGAGCTCAGTGATTGTCTAAGATGTGCTTGAGGGCCATAATTTGAGCCAAGAGGAATGCTTTGTGGCTTAGTCAGACCATGCAGACAAGTCTATCAAATGTACAACGTGTCATATACAGATTTCTGTTTAGTGGACCTTTCTGTCCCAGCCTCCACATTTATCATTGTCTCCCTGACAGGAGCTCTGCCCTGTTATCCTGACTTGTATGTCATTTATCAGTGTTAAGTACAACAAAAGAGTATCTCTTTAAACCCCCTTTACCCTTTCACATGCTTCTACCCTTGAATAATGATATCTGTCTCTGCAGCCACAAATATTCCATTTCATCCTTTCCTTTGTATTGTTAGTTGCTCAATAAATGATTAAAATGGCATTAGAGCACTTTAAAATGAAAATAATTATATTATTGTTGAAATCATATGTAAGAGAAGAGATAAAAGCATTTGGGTGCTCTTGCCCCCTTTTTAAAGCTATCAAGTCAAAAGAATTTTGTATAAAAAGCCCCCGCTCACAAAATCAAAACATGGCAAGGCCAACTCAGCCCAAGTCATATAGCCTCAAGCCCAAATCTGAATTTTCAGCCATGGGTATAAATCACTGTCTCCAAAGCAAAAAGTGTGAATTATGACATAAACCCAGAAATTGAAATAGCATTAATGGTCTTGAAACATACTTTCACATATGATAACTGCATTTGTTTTACTGAAGGACAAAGGAGAAGGTGGGGAAATGGGCCAGAGAAACCTTAAAAAAGGTTACATAAAAAGTGAAAACAGTTGCTGGGAAAAATGTTTCCAAGCAGCACTTCATGGCCATGTTTGTTGCCATGCTTTTTTAGATTTTTTTCTGAGCAGACAAATCAGACAAATCTGGGCCAGGTTTTCAGTCGAGGGGAAAAAAAAACCCAAGAGGTTTTAAAAAAGGACCATGTACTGGTGTTTGTAGCACTTGAGTGCTGGCATGCCAGACTCTGGGGAGTCTGAGACTTCCCTGGAAGTAGAGCACTGTCTGTTTCTTCTTGATGAGTTGCCATCACAGACTAGAGATCTAAGAATAAGTCTTTCAGAGAGGCTGTCACGTGGAAGTATACATTTTTCACCTGGCAAGCAAATTCCGACCCCTGACTTTTCCAGAAGCCTCTCTGGAGGGCAGCAAGGAGATCTCAACACTCTTCCTTTGGCTGCTTTCTAAAGATACCACCAAAAGATCCATCCCTGTGTGACCATCACAGTATATGCAATGCTTCAGATAAGCTTCCACTCAGACAAAGCCTTGCTCAAAGACACTATGGCAGCAGTTTTCTCAAAATGGGATGTACTGACCTAACAGCCACTTTTCAGTAGAAGAAGAACCTATTCCTTTCCATTTACCCCATCTCTGCTTCCTGCTACTCACTCTTGTCATTTACTGTGCAGCAGGTCTGGGTCTCTCTGGATCCCTCTGCAAATGAATGCAGCTCAGGCACTCAGCAAAGAATAATTTTTCCCTTGGTTAACAAAAATTACAGGAGTGTTCTAGCTTGAGTAAGAACAAGGTATTCCATTCCATATATGGCATATTCAGCATAAAACTGAAGGCCAGTCCCTAAAGCTTGGGCCTAGGGTGTCTTACACAAAGCCTGAGACCCAAGAAAGGCAGGTGCAACATTAAGCTATTTAGCACTTAATTAACAGCAAATATAAAAAAGGAGAGGTTTAGGCCTCTACTCTTACTGAAGGTTGAGCATCTGAGCCATCTGGGCTGGTGGACTGGTAACTCTCCTTGTGAGGATCAGAAGCCCAGCTCTGCTGCTACAGGACTCTGTTCTGCCTTTGATCTCAAGCCAAGAATTCCTGAGTCCAGCTCTAGAATTCAACCTCTGAGTCTGATTCCCATCTGCTGCTGAGTCCTTCTGCCACAGTATCAGAGGTAAAGGTAATGTCGTTGCTATCAATGGGGGTTTGGGTGTGGTATTGATTTTGTATATATTTGTGTATATATATATTTCATTTTGTTGTTATTATTTTCATAAATGTAGTTTAAGTTTTCATTTCGAAGCTGTTCTCTCTCTTTTAATTCTCTTTTTCCTTCCTGGAGTGGGTGAAAAGATGGTAATAGAGAATATATGTCACTGGTCAGCCCAGCCCTAAACCTTGATAATGAGACTGGACTGACAGGCAGCAGAAGATCGTGAGAAGGGTCTAAGGAAACTAGAGATGGTGCACAGGAGACAGTGGGAGCATGCAGCTGAGTGTAGGGAAAGGGCACAAGACTAATGTCTCCATGTTTAGGCAGTAGCAAACCCTTAAGTCAGCCCACCAGGTCATAATACTTAGCTTAACACAGCCTCAGCTCTCCTAGAAATACTACTCCTGGTATAACTGAAGACAATCTTAGAAGTGCCCCAGGCTGGTAGCTCACAGCTGCTCGATGATCAACCAAGGACCTTTCAGTCATTTCCCAAAGATGAGCTTCCATCTTACAGGAGATGTTTGGGCTCTTAGTTCCAGTTAGTATTTTGCATCCTAGATGAAATTTACTGTTTCCTTTATTTTAGTTTAAAGTGCCACGTAATTCTTTCTGTGTAACATACCAGTTCTTCTCCATTTGAGAGCACCTCCCAGCTTTGTGCTATCAACTTGTCATCAACATGCTCCTGATATTTGTGCCAATTTAGCACTTGCATTGAGGCTACATTTTCAACCAACCACGTTAACTCATACACCCTGACAGAGGATAACTTAACCCCACACCATCACTTAGTACAGCATTTGATGTTAAACATTCTCCTGGCAAGATTGTTGTAATTCCCACTGAAATCAGAAGGGGTCTTTGCACTGATGTTAGTGTGCCAGGACACCACACCAAATAGATTGAGAAGTTTAAGATCAGTAAGTTGTAAAGAACAGAAGTTGGTTTGAATATGCCAGTGTCATTTTAAGGGTAATTTTTGTAGCTTTGTATTGATCAACACAATGGGGGGAAAAAAACACCCTGTGTTTAAACAAAATTACAGTGAATTGCTCAAAGGCAAAACAAAATTCTCTGCTCAGCTGTTTGGCTCACATTCATCTCCCTTTATTCCTATAGAAGTGACATTTTAATTAACTGTGTCAGGTGGATGTGTAACATCTCTGCTGAAAAGCCTGTATCTGCTCAGCTGTGTGTCATAGTTTCCATACTGCTAACATCTACAAGAGGTCATGCTTTTGTGGCAGGAGGAGCCAATTTCTGAACACATTATAACACACAATCTGTCTAAGCTTTTCTTCTACTTGCAGAAACCTATGGAAAGTAGTGACTTCCTTAGATTATTTAAATACATTGTTTTACTATAAGCAAGCAAAAGTATTTCTATAGCAGCATCAAAAATCAGTTTTTTGTGGGTAATAGTTTTGCATGGGACTGGCTGGCTAAGCGTAGTGGTTTTGTTCCTCGACTGAATGCTTTTAGTTATGAATACCTAAGTGTGCAACTGTAAACCACTGCTTCTGCAGCTCTAAGCTTTGCTTTCTGTGAATGTTCAGTTACATGAATATTCAAGAAAACGAACACAAAAGCAGCACAAGTGTGGCTGAAGCAAACAGATTTAAAAATGTAAGCCCAGAATCATGGCTTCCCCCTGCCCTGCCAGTGTGAATGACTTAAACTTTGAGAGCTTTACAGTATTGACCAGACTCTGATTTTTTTGAGGTAAATACAATGTGATATAAGCCATGAGACTCCCCAGAGTCTTATAAGGAATGTATCAGTTGTGTCACAAATGTGATTTGGATCTGAAGCTTTCCTAGTCAACTGTCAGCTTAGGCCTAGCTCAGAACA
The DNA here is from genome assembly GCA_013396975.1 of Bucco capensis. Classification (NCBI taxonomy): domain Eukaryota; kingdom Metazoa; phylum Chordata; class Aves; order Piciformes; family Bucconidae; genus Bucco; species Bucco capensis. Next base: position 840,762 of record VWZO01016725.1, on the reverse strand, counting down.
CTGTGCTGTGGGGAAATACTTCTGCTGGGATGACAAGGAGATGGTCAAAGAAGAGGCTCAGTAGCTTTATGAGAGCCCCTTGTCAAACCAGGCATGAGGGTGAGCAAGAAGGGAAATAATATGTGAAATTCTGTGAAATGTGAGAGATGAAGGTGAGCAATACTTATATTTTTTTCAAAATAACAATGTATGCTGGAGTTTAAATTGCAGCTGATTTTAACATCAGTAAGTGAGAGCCAGACACAAAGGAGGAATGTAAATCTATATATGCACTTATATATGTACTTGAACATATATTCTCAATCTGCCATGTTAAGACATGCCCACTTAGCTGCAGCTGTGAGTGGGAACCTCTGAAAGAGTCAGTGAAGCAGGAGTGGGCATACAAATATAATTAAACTCCAGGAGGCTGGAGTGGTGCATTTGGTTATTCAGGAACTTTCCTGAAGCATTTTAATTTTAGCCACAAAGAAATCACACACAGACACAATCTACAGGGTAAGAATGTTGGAGGTTATGAACAAAACCAGTTAAAGACAAGCAATTCAGACCTTTGGAAAAGCTAATGGCATTTTTCCAAGCACATCATGAGCATACAATCACTGAGATCTCACTGCACAACAGTAATGGGAATAAATGGCACCTTCTCCAGTGATAATGGGGAAACTGAGGCATGTAGATGATTGGGGTTCTGATTCTGCAAAGCCCTCAAAGACATACTTCAAACACAGACTAGTCTCACTGGTGACAAATTTAGTAACTGTTTGTCTCAAATCCCTCTTCCTTAAATCAAAGATAACATGCTGGCTACCCTTGGAAATAGGCTGTGATTAGAAAGATGCATATGTTTACTATGCTGAGACAAAAGTTGTTCATGTTGCTGAAGACCACAGCAGAAGATGGGCAGAGATGGCCTTTGGAGAAGGAGTACTGCTGAGAATATCAGGCACAACTACCACTGGTTTGATGGTGGTAGGAAGTGAGAAAGAGCAAGGACTGAGGCTGGTAGGTAATGGACAGGATACGAAGGTATAAGGGAAGTCTCAGAGAGATGCACTGCTGAATCTGTGTACCAGCTAGAATATTACAAGCTTGGGGCTTCCTAGGTACCCTTATACTGCATCAACAGAAGTGGGGGATACTGGGAAAAGGCTCATTTTCTCTTTTCATTCTCTTTGCAAGATGGGCAAGGCACTGCAGGGCACAAACCAGCCAATTTCTCTTCAGTATGTTACTTTCTAATCCTCTTCTTGAAAAGTAAGGCAAAGCTGCAGTAATTAGTGCAAGCTGTATGATCAGAATCCTCATTTCTTCATGCTGCCTTCATTTCTGCCACACAGCAACTTGCTTCTTTAATAGGTTCAATGGGATATGGATGGTGTTTATGGAGCTAGTAGGAAGGGTATGGATAATGTAGTCATTCTATTAGGTTTTGATGCCTGTTCTAGTGGCTTAACAGCTGATGACAAATCCTCAAAAATCAAATCTAAATGTATTTTCAAGGCAATTAAATACTACCTTTCATTATACTATCTTACTGGCACTATGTCAACTGCCATTTTACAGATACTCCTCCAGAAAAGTGAGATCTGATAAAAATTTGCATTTCAGTTACATTATTTATCAGAATTTTAATTTTAGTGTTCTGTGGCTGACTTGATAGATGTCTCATAATGATAATAACTGCAACTCTATACACTGTTGCATTAAGATCTACCAAAACACAAAGTCACTTGCTCTCTGTACAGTTCTAATACAGAATAATTCTCTCTATAGTCCACTCAGTGTCAGCACCTCCTGTTTCTTCTGGAAATGTCACCAAATGACTTGGAGATGGTATAAACACATCATTGAAATCAATTTACTTAAAAGGATTATGAACTCTGATACATGGGGAGATTTGCTTTGATAACTTATGGAAAATTGCTGGAAAGGCTGGTACTGTCTGGCTAGTTTTCCATTTTTCTTCAATAAGAGGTGAAAAAACAATATTTGAGAAGGCTCTGCCCTGACTTGAGTCAGTTTGGAAGCAGGCACATAGTCTCTGCCAGCCACGTGAGGTCTCTCTCCATTCAGTGCAGAGACACCTTCATCCCTCTTAGTGCTGCCTCTCAGAGCTTATGCTGAGGGGTCACTCTGATTGTGGACAGTCTCTCCTCAGGAAGACTTACTTTTCCTTGGCTCTGTTTGCCAAAAAATGTTGCCTTAAAAACCCATACTGACAAAAAGATTCTCTTTCAGTGTCTTTTTCACAAAACCCTGTGTTCTTTGAAAATTATCTGATCATTCACTTTGAACAGTATCCAAACACTCAAATAGAACCTAAAGTATGTCTTGTTGGTAATTTTTTTCCATATTCCAATGCTCCCCCTTTTGTCTCCATTATTCTCTTTCTTTTCCTTTGCTTTTTCAACAGAGAGAAAACAGAAGAGAAATTATAGAAAGGAAGATTAAGCTTATTTAACTACACTGACCTCAGAGCCAGGGACCCACTCAGAACTCTCTATGGCTTCACCATAGGCTATTCTTTGCCGAGTTGGATGGGTTTAGGTGAGTAGAGTAACTATTTCTTTCTGTTCAGCCATTAACCCTTAGCAATCATCTCTTCATACTCCTAGGTTTCACTGAGTTGAAGGGATAAGAGAGAATTTACAGTAATGGCTCATTATTTCCAGATCTGGGCCCTGGTAGCAGATAGTCTGTTCCTATCACCAGCCTGGTGACTGGAAGCAGGCAGGATGCTGCAGGCCAGACAGAGCAGCCTGGTTGATTATTCTGCAAATAATTTGCTTTTTCAAATTTGCTTACATATCAAAATATGGGTTTTGCTGATAAAAGCCAACAGCTCCATCAGAGTCCATTGCAATCTATCAGGAAAAAAACTCCGTAATTTCCAAATTAGTCTGTGGACTACAATACATTCAAGTGATCTTTATAATCTCTTTTGTAAAAAGAAAAAAATAATCCACCGTTATAGGAATTCCCTAAACATGGATTTACTAGGCAGATAACTTGCAGTGTAAATGACTTGTGTTTGGCTAGGTAGAATGCATATCAAAATGCAAGTTCAAATGAGAGACCATATTGACTCTTTCCAAGCTGTTATGGTCTATTAGATAAATATTATCTTGGTTCAGGATTGTGGTGGTTTTCTATATGCACAGTTTCCTGATAAGCCATATGGACTCTCAGATAAAATTGTGTCTTCAGATTTAGAAAATGATATGGCTGAATAGCTGTAATGAGTATGAGGAAGCTCCTGTTAACCAATTAATCAGAATGTGTCACTGAATGCTCCCTCCCCTTTTTGTGTTAGTATATGCTATAATATATAGCCAGCAAACATGCATTGCTCAGTGCTATTTTGACAAAAAACACATGCCGAGGGCAGGGCAACCAGTTCCTCTACAACAGTTGTGGTTGCATTTGTATTCCTGTGCTACTGCAATTCCAGTCATCTTTCTGATTATTTCCCATCTTGTTCACTCAAATGCACATATACTTACAACCATGGCTCAGCAACATTAACAGAAAGAACTTTGCTGATTTTTAAGGCATGGATTTTGGCCACATATTGACATTTCTCACTTAATAACAAAACACTAAACATGTTTTTCAACCATCAATGGCAAGAACTCAGGGGATTTTAATGTCATCTACATGGAATGTGAGCTCCAAGGATCCCTGTGTAACTTGTAAAGAGTTCATATGAACTGGCCAAGGCAGGGACACAAGCCAAGAGGAGAACCATCAGCTGAAGCCAGGCTCTAGTTTTGTAGGTGATTTTCCATCCTTAATAAACATAGGGATTTGTCCAGTGCACTTGTACACCATGTTGATGTGAGATATTAGGTGGTGTAATCCAGTTTGTTTAAAGTTAATCTTAGAGCTATTTTTTTTCCTTCTTTGTACACCTTGCAAAAGAGGTTCCTTGCTACTACCTAAACAACTGAAGAGAACAAAAAAAGACATTATTTCTGGATAAATCAAATTTTTTTTCCAGCTTCTCCTCATGGTAATTTTTGGTAAGATTTTTCTCCTGAAAAGCAACACAAAGGTGTACCTACAAAGTATGGTGTTCAGCAATATGCAGAGATAACCAAGGTACTTTAGGGTACCACAGGCCTAATGTCTCCTGCAGTGCTTTCCAATGATTGTGACTCAGAACAGGCAGCATATCAATGCCTCAATCTTGTAAAAGGTTTTTGAAAGGATCTGAAGTTTTCTCCCAGCAGAATTGCAACATGGCTGCTGGGTAGGATGCTCCCAGATAGCTAGGGAGGGTGAGTATCACTTTGGAAAGGGATGGTGTAGATACAGTTAAGGCCACAAGTGCTATTACATTATTCCTTACAAAAGAGTTAAGCAGTTTTTAGATGAATGCTTATTTTACCTCTAGACCTTAGAAGCTAAGGCAACAGATGGTATATTAAGAAAGTAATTTCAGCAGGTGAGGAATGTAACTTCATTTGGTCCTCTGTTCTGTGTCTTTCTTGTTATCTTAATATTATTTAGAAGTAGCTCTTCTTTGAATGGCTAAATTCATTCTCTGAAGCACGCTGCTGAAATGTAAACATCACACAACTTTGATTTCCTATGAATAGAGAACACATGCTGTTACTGAAAAGAACATACAAGATTGCCATGCTTTTAGAAATCAAATGTTAATTATGAGTCAGGATTGGAGGACACAATAAGCTTTTGCCCATTCATTGTGGCCAAAGATAATTTCCAAACCTCTACAAAACCCTTGCTTTGCAGGTCTGTTTGGATTCTTGTATTTTATCAGGAGAGCAGTATTTCCAGCTCCTAGCCCTTGCAAGGAAGCTGTGGTTGCAGGCATTGTCTAATGGTGTTGCCTAGCTTTGTGAAGAGGACATCAGTACCTTGCCTGTGCTCATGTTCACAGACATCCTCCATGAATCAGGGTTAAGATGTTCAGCTTTAAACAACTCTGCCATGTTGTGAAAGTGCTGTTGTTGCTTTGATAGGCCAAATTACACAATGTTTTCTGTTTGGTTTTTTTTCCCCATGAAAATATAATCTTTTCCTGTGTATATTAGGCTGTACGTCAAGCTTGGAATGTGAGAACAACAATCCTGAGCCTGAAGCATCAACAGGTGTCAACATAAAAACCTCAGATAGTTGCTTTATTCTCCCCAAGATTTGACCAGAGGCACGTGAAGGTGAGGCCTGGTTTTTGCTGAAACTTGTAACTTAGGAAACCAAGGTTGCACACTCAGTAGAAGTTTTGGCTTGCCTTTGCTTTTCCAGGCTCTAATATTTTATGCAGCTTATTTTAATTTTTTTTTTTAAGTGAGAAAAAGCTGAGACTTGATAATAATGTATCAAAGTTCTCCTTAAAACCACTGTGACTGAAAGTGTTGACCTGCAAAACAGAATCACAGAAAAACCCCAGGGAAGGGCATAGCCTCCTTCACTTCTGACATGTAAGTCATCTGGGAGGAGCTCTCAGTGCTGGGCAGAGCATCACAGGCAGGAAATGATGCTCACTGCATTCTTGCTGCCACAGTGCAGGTTATTACTGGAACTCAGCTCACTCTAGTCACATAACCACTTTGGAAACAGGCTGGTTTTGCACCTTGTATTTCAGTGCACCTTTAGTATTGTCAGACTCTAAAACCAGCAGAGCACCCTGTGACTGGCTGTTCTGAACACAGCTATCCCTTCCATTCTCCAGGAAACACTGTTCTCATGAGATTTCCAGCACAGCTCATGCTCTGTTCAAAAGGCTTGGATGGGCTTGAATAAACATCTGACCTTCTTGAGGATGAAAATGTATACCTCCCTCCCCTCCCACCCCAGCTGTGATTCTTTTCAGGTCCTTTCCTACTATTTGTCAAGCAAAGACAATATATTTGACCCTATATAAGAAGAGAAAACTTTCAGACTCACAGAAGCTTTCAGCTATAGTGGAAACAATAAGCTCAACACTGTGAGTAGATATGAAATTTGTAGGAAGTTTTTATCTTAATGTTTTCAGGTTGTGAAGAATATGCAGAATAAATACAAACTGTTGCAATTCTAGGTATGCAGATTATGATGAGCCCCAGCTCAGTGTGACAACTGCTCCTAAAATTATATTGCAGGTGGCTTGATCAGTCAGGATTCAGAAGATATTTCCTGTTTCTATTTTACTAAAGCATTGCCATTTTCAGTCAATTAATGTGTGCCTTCAAAACCCAGAAGTAACTTAAATAGATGCAGGTTTTGTATTTTATTAAATGCATGTTTTTCACTTATCTTTTTTTCACTGAACATTTCATGTCCTTCAAGTTGTTCTAGGTTCAGCCTCCAAGAGAGTAGAGAGGGAAAATCAGGCCATTTAAAAATAAAGTAGATTACTTCTGCACAGCTTTCTTTAATCAAAACCATTATAACTGATGGCTTAGTGCCTTGATTACAACTCTTCAGAGGGCACCCCTTGATTTTGCATGACATCCCTGATTATTTTATTTACTTATTTATTTATTTATTAGCTTTTACTTTCTGCCTTGATTTCTAGGTCACTGAGTTGAGGCTCTTTCTTGCTTTAAATGGACTTGCTTCTTTCTCAGTGGCAGGTAATTTTTATTACAGGGCCTATGAAGTAAACATGCCCCTTTTTTCAGAAGACGACAAAAATTCCCGTGGTCACATGTTCCTGGAGCTCTTTCTCTTCTTCTCTCCCTCCAACCCATGCAGAGAACAAGATTGGACCAAGAGTCATTCCTCCCGACCTCTCCCGAGCTCCTGCAGAGCTAAGGGCCAAAAGGTCATTTTCTCAGGTTCCCTCTGGAGGGAGAATCCAAAGGTCATTCCCTCCCTCCCCAACTCACCCCAAGTGTAGCTGAGATATTTAAAACTCCTTTGAAGAGGGAGGGGAGAGACCGAGTCCATGTGCTTTACCTACTGCCCCTCAACAGCCAAGAGATGTGAACCTGGGATGTGTATGAAATGTTTACCTTGATGCTCAAACCTACTCAGGCCTGGCTTTGGGTCCAAGGTTTGGTGTTCTGTGACCTTCAGCATGGATGGGCAGAGATTGCTCACAGAGCTGTGAAGTGGGCCTAAATGTTTCTGCTTCCTTCCCTGTTCCTGAAATCAGCCTTCTCTTTCCCATAGTCTCCAAGATCCTATTTCTCCTGGATGTGAGTTTTGTGAGGAATTAAGTAGATGCCATTAGGGAGTGGTATTGAACAGCTCTGAACCTCCTGATATTCCTGGTTCTTGGAATGTAGTTGCAGGAATCATTACATGAGTCCCCTTGGAAAACAAACCCAGACAGACTCACACACCCTCACGTGTAACTCCTGTTGCAGCTGGCCACTGCCCTGTCATCCATGAACCCAGTGGAGCAGTTTTGGAACCACTCTCTGCATTTCCCAAGACAGAAACAAATAGTCAAGGTTAGCACCTTTACACTTGCTCCTCATTTCTTTCAAGGAAAAAGACTTTTTTTTTTTTTTCCTTGCTCTCTGAACAATGCATTAAAACAGAAAGATTTCTCAGCATTAATTTCTTTGACCTGCTTGAGGAAGGAAGGAAGAGAAGAGCAACAGTTATTTCACAAGATCCCCCACAGAAGGGGGGCACCAAGGGTCACTTCCTCTCAGTCTGTCCCCTCGGAAGGAGAGCAGTTAGGCTGTGTCAATGCCATGGTCCCTTTGTGGTGGACAAGCAGCCGGAGGTCATCCCCTGCCCCAGCCCTGCTCTCCCTGGGGACACACACACACTCTCCTGCATGCTTGCTTTCTCCTGCTCACAGGGGGCAGGGGAGATTAGGGTTTTTCTTCCTTCCTGCTTTGTATTGAACACACAAGTCACTACCTGGGCCTCTTTCAGAAACAGATAATAACAAAAGGGCAGTTCCTACGGTTTTTTTCAGAGGATTTTTAAGGCTGCTGGGGCATAGTAGAATTAGCTGAGTGAAGCTTGAAAAAAGTGAAATGCTGAAGTCTGTGTTTTGAGCCACATGGAGATTTTGGTGACACTGCCTTTTTCATGGCAAAATTTCTACTGACATCTGGGTACACACTAGCCCTAAATTGTAAGAAAGAAAGATCATGTGAAATACACTGGAAAATTCAGCTGCTGTGTTCTCAGACAGGAAACAATAATTATAACAGAACCATCTATCCTTGCTGTTGTTTGGGGTTTGAACTGTTTCAAGTGGCTCCTTTAGGGCCTGATCTGAATCCTTTGAAATAACGCAAGCATTCTGGCTGAATTTCATGTGATTCTGATAATAAATCTCAGGGAAGATCTTTAAGGAGCTAAAATGGAATTAAGAGTTCTTCTCAAGAGCTACCTTTTCTGATTCTTTCAGGTCTTGGATTTTGTTCAGAGATAGCAGTTTGCAGTTGCCACTGAAGTCAGTGAGTGTACTACTCTTTACTACCTCCAAAGCAGAACCAAGGAAAATAAACATTGTCTAGCTGCTAATCTTGGAACAAGAATTTGGCCCTAAGATTAAAGTAGAAAACACACTTTTTTTTGCCTTTTAAAGGCATCCTACAATTTCAGTCTTCATTATTTTAAGTGGCAGGAACAGCAAGCTGCTCAAAAAAGATGCAGAGACTTTCAATATACTCATAAGACTGGTTAAGTAGAGAAACTTATTTGGCAATATCAATTAATGTGTACCCAGAACCTCCATGTTGACTCTTTAACAAGATTCAAAGCTCCTTTTAATGCACTCCAAGACTTTTCATAGGCGAACAAATTGTAGTCAAGACTTCTTTCTTTCCTTTCTCTTCTTTCTCACTTCCTCTGCAATGTCAGAACAACTTCTCCTAAGGCAGATGTTGATCCCTGGTACTGCAATTGCAGCCTGCACATTTCAGCACCCTAAAATAATTCAGGACTCATCCAGCTCTTGAGATAACACATTGTTTCTGTAGAAGCAGCAGCACTTACTTAAATGTGGAACAACATAGTTTTTATGCCCTAGGGGAAATGTGTAGCTGTGCTGCTCAGGCTTAGGCAGTAAATGGTTACAAATGCTTTGAGATCTGTGTGTAATTGTGCAATATTGTTACTCTACAGCACCTCACCACTATGAAGTTCTGTGCTGATGCTGTTCATCAGTGCTTCAGATGACTCTCCTTGTAAAATGAAGGATTTAGCCTTTGCAAATAGAAGTGACATTCTACATCCTGGGTTGCAGGTAGGTGGGTGCTGATCCTCTGCACAGCATGGAGCCTTTCTGCCCATGCCTGGAGTCATTCGGGAATGAGAGAGGGAACAGGATCCACTCTTCTGCACAGGCTTGCTTGACTCATTCAGACGTGGAGCTCCTATTTCTGCCTGTGCCCATGGATCTGGGGCTCTGCCTGGGCTCATTCCATACTTCAAACTAAGCATGCAAAGACTCTTTATTAGTTGTGACAATTTCGTTATTGCCACACAGTGCTGCTTGGTTAATAAGAACACAATGAGTTTCAGTCGTTGCAGCATCCTTTCCTCTCCTCCCTCCCCAAAGTACAAATCCATTTAAAAAATGGAGATCTTTTGACTTCTAACAGAAACTTTTATCCCTGTAAGAGGATAAGAAATTCATTAGCTTAAGTTGTGTGATTGTAACAGCTCATTAGAGCACTGTGCTTTTCAGAGTGAGCATGCCTCCAGCCCTATGTGGAATCCGTCAAAGTTAAGGATAAAGGTATGGGACAACTTAACCATCCTGAAAAGCAATTTCTGATTTTTAACTATGCAGACCACAGGGTTCATGAAATGATTCTAATGAACAGTCACAGGCCTGATGTTCAAATCTTCATTTGTGTCTAATTGCAAGCAAAACATGAAATAACTAAATCGATCTTTCTTGCTAAGAAAAAATAACGCAAATTGTAATTTATGGTCAGTAATTATGTTTTCAGATTCATTTCGACTAATTGTTGTTGTTTTGGGATTTTTTTTTTTGAGGCAAAATGAACATTTTGATTTCAGGTTTAACTGCTGCAAAATAGTGCTGTAAAAATCTTAACACGGCTTCTCTTCAAACAGGCAGGGAAAACCTGCCACTTCTAAAGAGAAAATACAGTAATTAGTCCTACTAATTTGTTGGAAGAAAGTAATGACAAAGCAGAGTTCCCAGCCATTTGTCAGATCAAGAAAGTTAGTGATAGGGTATTTTTACATCTGTGGAATCTCAGAATGCATGGCCTTGACAAAGCAGGTCATTTGCAACATTTTATAACATATATGAGGGGAGATTGGAATGTACTTTTCCATCTTCCCCTGGAAGCTTTCATGGCTTTAGTCAATCTATGTATCATCTGCTAAAGTTCAGTACATGGCACTGGGTCCCAAAATGTGCTCTGAAGAATCCATAGCAAATCTTCTAATTTCTGCTTTCACTATCTGAGTGACATATGCATTAGAGTGGTATTTGGGATCAGCTTTAAGGTTCAGGGGTGAAATGCATACTTAGATAACCTACAGTACCTCAGCTTGAAGTGTAATGTTCAGGTTGGGATAAATGATTGCTTTTCTTTTTCCCCAAGTGCTAATGATAAAAGACATAGTTTTGTACTAGGATTCATAGACCTCTGCACCCACATATACATGGACATCAAGTATTTCTTTTGAGATGTATGTTAAATACAAATATTGCAAAAGCAAGTCTGTCTTTATGCGATTTGGAGTAAAGTACTATTGTACAGAACATGATGGTTGCTGTAATCCACCATGTGCCTTTAGTCATCAATGAGCTTTTGTGCCTTTACTATTCGTGATCTTAAACAAAGCTAAATACCTTTTCGCCCTCTGAAAGAAAGAAAATTACACTTTTCTGTGCATGTAGCAGGACTATGGCTTTACAGGAGTTAACAAAACTTCACAAGCATAGGCTCAATGCTTTCTGCACTTTTATTTCCAAGTACAGCTTCTACTACAGCAGATTTTTAGATTCTTTTTCTCAACCATGCTGATTCCACACTTCCTACATTTTTGCTTTGTTCTGTGTCATTTGAGAACAATGACTGTGTCATGTGAGGTAAGACAGGCTATTGGTATGGATGGGCGAAGTCAAAGAATACTAATTCTTGTTGTAGGGTGCAACTGAGGAAAAAAATATCTGATTTTTAAGCTGATTGCTTCAAAAGAAATCGCTCACTTATAAAGTATCGCAGAGAGTTGTAGCAGGGTATTTCTGCTTTATACAGGGAAACAGAACACAAAATTACATTTTTCAATTAAGAATCTTTATAAGAGTGGGGGGAAAAAAAAGATGTTTAAATAGGTTTGTGCTGGGCAGGTACATGGCATTTTTTTCTTAGAACAGTCCCCCTTACGGTACAAGTGTTCTCAAAAACATATGCTTATCTGCTGCAAAAATAATAGTTTAAAAAAATAATTATTCCACTTCCTAATGATCAAAACCCACAGCGTGTTTTAGCGTCAGCACACACTGCTGAGGCTCGGCCGGACACTCGCAGCCCCTGCCCTTTCCCACCCTCGCGTCCTGCCGCCGCTACAGCCGGTAGCGGCACCACCTCACCTCGCGCAGGCTCGCGGGGCTGTGCTGCCGGCGCCTCTCTCTCTGCCGCCCCGTCCGATTGGCTAAGCGGCGTCAGAAAGATGGCCGCCAATTGGCTGGGGCCGGCTGCTGTTGCTATGACTCTGTTGCTAGGGCCTCGGCTGTCGCCAGGCCCTGCAGGAAACGTGTAATGAATTATGGATGGTTGATTTTCTCAAAGAGGTCTGATCTGTAATGCAGATGAGTTGCAAGGCTCCCCCCCTCTTTTCTTCTGGGTGCTTAAAAAATATATTAAAAAAAAAAAAAAAGGAAAGAAAAAAATTAAATCTGAGTTTTAAATCAGAACCTGGCATTTGCGTGGTCCCCAGCCACAGCAGTGACTCCTGAATGCTGATGTTAATTCATATGCAAAGGCAGGGCCAGAGGTCATTATATGTTATTTGTTCAGGAAAATCTTGTAGGATTTTCACTGAACTCTGTGACCCTTTTGGGTTATTATTCCCACCCCCCCGTTTCGTTCAGAGACAAAATAGGATATAAACACCAGAAGTGGTATTTTCTAACAGTTGGAGAGGAAATTGTCCCCTTGGAGCACAATGGAGCAGGAGGAATCCAGCAGCCAGGCTGGCCATTGTGCTGGTGTTTTTCTACTCGTAAAAATGCCCAAATACGACCTAAGACTTTCTGTCAGCAAAGTTTGTGTGGCTTAGGCTTTCACGGATGGTTTCACTAGCCTTTGCTGGAGAGAGGTTCCCTATGAGTGCCACATCTATAACATTCCCGCTTCACACAAGTGCAAAACTGGATGTTGGTAAACCCACAGATAACTCCCCAGTTGTAACCAACCACATGGACAAAGCTTCTGATGTTCCATATCTGAATAAACAAGTTGCTACAACTCATTTGGTTTCCTAATCTTCATCTATTAAGAAATACAGTGGATGTTATGCTACAGAAAAGATGTTTTCTTATACCTAATGAACAATGATGGCAGAAGAGACACCTCTCTTGTGCTCATTCGGAATTTAGTTTAGTTTGGATTGGGTTTTTTTTTCATGCTGGTGACAAATTATTTCAATTCTTTCTATGTCAAGCCTCTGTGCACAAATGTGAATTGAAAACCTACTAATTTTAGGGAAAATAATGAGCCTGATTCTTAATTTTGAGTCAGATTGTGTAATTTTGGTCAGACTCAGCCAAGCATGGGCATCCTCAACTGTTCACCTACTGAACTCAGCAGAGGTGTCTCAGTACCTTGAAGGCTCTTGGTTGATGTGAGGGACAAGGCAGCCTTACTCGTCCTCAAAGCCCTGTTTTTAAGGCAATTTACTCAGCAAAGGAATGAATGAGCAATTACATGACTTTCTCCAGATTTTGTATCATGGAATTTAGGCTTTTTGCACCTCAACTCCTGACTGATTCTTCCTCAGGGAGAAGTAAATGACTTAAGCAAGAGGTCTGAGATGAAGATGAAATACATTTGACCCTTCTGTGATTTGGAGCAGAATGATACCTTGTTTCTAGGATTATTAAACAAAATGTTCTGTTGTGTAAAAACCATGAGCACTGGAAAAAAATAAATTAAGAGGGTCTGTGAAACACTGCATAGAAGAGTAAAATATATGCTCAACTTCTGCCGTCAGGTAGTACCTAAGAGCTTCAGCTGCAATGACCCTCATGTTTTATTATTTTCTATTAAAATGTTTTCTGCTGAAGAAAATGGTTAAGATGAAACTATATGGCGTATCCTACCCATTTCTGACAGAGCATTCATCAAACTCCATTAAAAAAAAAAAATCCAGGCTATAGATGTGTCATTAGAGACCCAATGATGCTTAAAGCTCAGAAATGTCTGAGATGAAGTTTGCTGAAAACACAGCATTAACACTGTGTATATAGATGTGTTAAATTTGGGGGTTTTTGTGACAGTGGTTCTTTGCAGCATTCATTAAAATGAAAAATATGTTAACAGTTTGCACTTGCAGGAAATGTAGGTCATGTTTTTGTGAACCAAATAATGCTGTTTTAAACTTTTCATTTAGTGATCTTTATTTTTACATATAATACTCTCTGCCCATCCCACTGGAAGATGATTATTCCCATACCTATGTAAATACAGCATGCACCATAAGATTGGAATAGCTTAAATAGTCAGCAAAGAGCCAGCAAATTACTTTTTAAGCATATATGCAATTTAAACAAACAGATATTTCTGGTGCTGTAAATAGCATTAGTATCTTGTCATACTTTCTATTGAGGAGGCACAAGAAAGTCAACCAGTAACAGCCAAGCTTTCTGTAGATATGCTGGTAAGTTGTAGAAAGGTCTTAGTAGAGCTGGATATTGTAATGAAGTTTGCAGCTTAGCAGAGCTGGTCATTGTAATGATGTCTGCAGCATAGCTTTTGCCTTCAAGCATTGGTCCTAGCTTCACTCAAAGAGTGCTTGAACCTGCAGAGCAGAGAGGCCTCAACTCCAGCAAGCCCTGTGTCTCCCCCAGGACAATTTGTAGGCAGCTCCTCAGGATTGACCTTGCTGAGTTTTCCTCATAAAGATGTTATAATATCCATTGCTGTGTTCATGTGCTGAGGGGTGAAGGAGAGACTGGAAGCTCTTATAGTATGGGCCTAACAACCTGGCTCAAACAGATACAATACATACTGGACAATAGCTCAAGTGTCAGAAGGTCTGGAGTCATCAACAGGGAGAAAAATCATGCAGGAAGCTTTCACAAAGGAAGAAGCTCTTAAGGAAATAGATGAATAAGGAAAGGGAACTTTTTGGTGCACGATGAATGGAAGGTTGGTGTGTGGCCAGGGTGGAGCAGGAGGCAGTCTCCAGAAAGCAGCAGTGGTAATAAGAAGGAGAGGAAGTAAATTGTATTTCTTTTTCTTTGTAGTATCTGATAGGAAAAAAAAAAGCGCAGATCTATTTCCACAGTGTCCTGGTTTGAGTTATGACCCTAAACTGACCAACAAGGAATTCCATTCCATATACAACATATTTAGTATGAAACTGAAGGTCAGTCCCTGAAACTTTCACATCACGCTTGGGCTTAGGGGTCTCTTACAGAAAGCCTAAGGGCCAAGAAAGGCAGGAGCATGATTAAGCTATTAGCACCTAATTATCAGCAAACACAAAAAAGGTGAGCTTTAGACCTCCACCCTCCCTGAAGGTTGTGCACCTGAAGCTTTTGCATCTGAAGGTTGAGCAGCTGAGCCATCTGGAAACTCTCCTTGTGAGGATCAGAAGCCCAGCTCTGGTGTTGCAGGACTCTGTCCATTCTTCCTTTGATCTCAATTCAAGAGTTCCTGAATCCAGCTCCAGGATCTAGTGCCTGAGTCTGATTGCTGTCTGCTGCTGAGTCCTTCTGCCACAGTGTCAGAGGTGAAGGTAATGTAGTTGCTATCAAGGGGTGTTTGGGTGTGGTATTACTTTTGTATATATTCATATATATATTTCATTTCTACTTTTAGTTTCATAAAAGTAGTTTAAGTTTTCATTTCCATTACACAAGCATCTCTCTCTGTTAATTCTCTTTTTTTTTCCTGGAGTAGGGGAGAATGAGGTAATAGAGAATATCTGTCACTGGATTAGTGGTTGGCCCTGCCCTAACCCTTGCCACACAGAAAGTGTTGAAGTTGTAATGTTTCCCCCCAAATTTTCAATATCATTGTTTCAGTAGAAGTTTCTTTCTTTTAGAAACAGGACTTCTTTCATTTTACTTCTAAAGAATGAAAATGATGTAAGGCTACTTTTTTTGTTAAGGACTGTATAAACAAAAAAACTTTGCATTTTTAACAAAAGCAATTTTAAATACTGCTTTAGCATGAAGGTATTCTTCACAAAGAACCTTCTGTAATTTAAAACATTTTCTGCTGAAGTGATTTCAACTGGTTTATGCTCTCAGTAATCTTTCATAGAGTTTACATTAATCCACAAACATTGTATAGTGTGTAAAGCTGATGAGAATCAACAAAGGATAAAGTAAGAGTATCACAGCCCAGATAAAGAAACCCAGTGTTTAATGCCAGCTGCTCAGGAAATGTCAAAAGTAAAGTCAGTTTCAGATCAAGGGCACTGGGAATGCTCTGTGAGCAAACCCTAAGACAGACAGCTCTTGTTATTAGTATGAACAAAGAAATGGTGAATCCTTTTTAATCTGTCCCTGGTCCTCCTCCTACCTTCCCAAATAGGAATCTGTCCCATACATGAGTGTCTCTTGTTTATCACCAGTTAAGGGAGTTGTACAACAACTCTTGCTACAACACTAAATTGACAGGAGACTCTGCCTCTGCTAGCTTTGAATTTATAGATATTTTGTTAGCATTGGTATCAAAACTCATATTGTTATCAATGGAAAAATACACTGAGCCTTGATTTCTTGAATAATTTTCTCTAAGGTAAGAAAGCACCTCAAGACCACCTAGTTTGATCTCCTGTATAACACAGTCTGTTCAGTTTCACATGATTCATGTGTATTTTCACCAAGATGATTTTAGTTTAAGCATTTGTCTTCATGGGTTACAGTTGCATGCCACAGGCATAGAGCAGAAAGAACAATCTGTAGTGCCAAGTACATGTGAGGCCCCAGTGATGATGGAGAGTTTATTAAATGGGACATGCCTAATTGATCACAATTAGTGAAAGTAATACCTTCTCCCATCTTTTAACGAATTTCTTTCCAATTTGACTTGAGAAATTCTTTCCAATCTTAAAGCTGCCAATCAATATGCTTGTGTGCATGCAAGCCAGACATACAAGTGTAGTATCTAGGAACATTTGTCTCTGTTCAGAACACAGATCTAGTTTGGTTGGTACCTTCTTTTTAGTTATGGCAAATCTTTAAGTCTGAAAAAAACCCCAACCCTTCAAACAGGCAAATAAACAAAATAATTCCAATGTCCAAATGCCAGTCATCAATATCTGGCCAGTTGTGCATGAGAGGGAATCTTTCCTACTTTGCTTTGCTCTGAGGTGATATTAAACCACATCTTTTTATGAAGGTATGTGGAATCGCCTTGAAACCTCCAGCCTTCACTGACAATCTTTTAGTGTTTAATTACTTTGTCTGCAAGAAAATTGCATCTTGTTTCAAGGTTGAATTTGTCTAACTTCAACTTTCAGCCATTCAATCTTGTTCAAGCTTTTGTCAACAAGATTGAAAGCCCTTTATTGGGTATCTTTTCCACCAGAAAATGCCTATATAAACTGACAGAGTCATTTTATACCTTACCTGAAGTTCTGGCTCTAAAAAGCACTTCCCAACTCTTGCTTTTTCCATATCTCCCTGACAGAGCTTCCTTTCTTCTGTTGGTCAGAAACCAACGCTATCTTCTAGCAAGTGATGAGGGAAGAGGAAGAAATTATCTACGAAAACAAGAGGAGAGGTTCAAAAGGAATTGCTTGGTGATTGATCACTGTTTGTATATTTGGAAGAGGCAATTTCTCTTGAAAAGCAAATCTCTGCTAAACATTCCCAGCCTATCCTCAAACAGGCTGTCAGCTATTTTCTGCAGTACTGATACTAAATGTTTGCAGAGCTATGCCCTGTCCGGGACCACACCTGACATAAATCAGCCAAGCTCCTGTGAGGTCAGTTCTTGCCTGTGGAGTTGTCATTTTTTATGTCATTTGAGAATGTAGAAAGGTGTATGGATATTAAGGAACACTAGCTAAAGCAGTGATAACCTGTAGCATCCTGTATGGTGCTCTGTTTCCTTAATTCTCCTACCTTCAGTAAAAATATAGGGCCCTCTAAGCCTTAGGTGGGGAGTGGAGTCACAGTGAAACCATAAAAACCTCCAACCACACCAACACTTAACCTGGCAAGTCCATATTAAAGATAAAGGAACAGTAAAAAATTTGCTACTAGTCTTCTGTGGAGAAGTCTAGTTTCTCACCCTATCCATCCAGTTCTTCATATATTTGACTAACATGTGATAGACCTGCTAGTCCAGGACATCATTAGATTAGGACAAAAATGTAATGCAGACTTCATCTCAGAAAACTTGTGGGACTGTAACATAAGCTGTTTAAGACTGACCAGATCCTATCATCTAGGTAGAAGGAACGAGGGGTCCAAAAGAAGAAGGTGAGTACAGCTTTTCCCCAAGGAAGAACCATGATTAGAATTCAACATTTGCCAGTGGTGTAGCTTTTGTGTGCACCCTGCAGGGGTAAATTCTGCAGCAGTGATTTATTTAAAACTTCATTTTTTTCTCTCAGGATGAAGCAAATGTTTTAAATTACAGCTATAGTATGGAAGAGTGAATTTAACTAAAACACAAATATGAGTTATGAAAATGTTCATGCCTTATTTTCAGAGTAATAACTAAACATCTGATAAATTAAATTTGTTTTAAAAGTACCCAGTATTTCACAGTGGATTTTATTCTTTTGCTTGTTATTTTCTCTCTTAAGCCCTGCTCTTGATACTTGATCTGCGTGGGAAGATTGTATCATCCATGAAAAGCTCCCAAAATTCAGCAGAGCTCCACAAGTACTGATGCTCTGTAAGGCTGATTACAGGACAAAGACTAAGGTTTGTGCAACAGGGACAGTGCTTCAAGGGCATTTAGGTAGAGCCCTGGCAGAGCACTGGGTACACCAACACAACATGAGAGAAGAAGTCATTATCTAGGAATAAAGCACAGACTTTTTTTGAAAGCTTATGCAACAGAAATAAGCAATTAAAAGTGACTCATCCATGTTGAGTCTGTCTAACCTTTACTTTCCCAGATGTTGCTGGTTTCTTCTGTTAGAAACTCTAGTGTAGTTAAAAGTGTCTTGCTGAGGAGAATGTTGTAGATGGGCATTATCTTTCTAGAGATACAGAGTGTGTCTTCAGTTACTTGAGCCTCTTGGGAATGTGGTGGAGAGCTCATCCTCAGTTGTCTGTTTTGCTTTTTATGTTTTCTTTAGTTGTTTTTCATTCTGGCACTGAGTGGGCAGACGAGACTCTTGAACAATCTGTAATTACATAGTGTCACAGTTGATGAAGTTACAAAGGAGTAAATATGTAGTTGGTATTAGAAAGGGTATTTTTAACAATACTCACTCTACATCTAATAGAGTGCATCTGTGTCCTCTGTGGGCACTTTGCCTTGGCTAATATAAAAGGAGAGCAATGAGGAAGAGAGCAGCATAATTATATCTGCATAGTCTTCAGCAGAATCACTTTCTGCAAATACACACTTGACATTTGAACTCTTTCATACCAGTGCTGCTCCTATTGACGCTTTGCCCTTGAGTAGGAATACGACTGAGTTCTGACTGTCGACTCTCTTATGACAAGAGAGGTGGAAGTTCCCCAGCATGATCTGATTGCCACAGTCACAGAGAAGACCTTTATTAGACTATTGTGTCAGTAATTCTTGACCTGGGGTCGTGCCTGTGTCTCAGGGAGGCATGACAACTCTCCCTTCTTTTTGGCTTGCAAGGAAAGAACAACAATCTGATATATTTTCCTGCTGTAACATGGGTTACACCACAGAACAGAATCAAATAGTTTCATCAGCCTGCCTCTGCAGGATTGTTACCTCCAGTGTTTCCACTTTGGCTAGCCAAATTTTGGCATCTCAGTGATACAGAACAGCTTGCTCTGGACAGTGCCACATGTCTAAAGTAATGAAATCATACTGTATTTATATAACTGAGAGCTGAGGGACACAACTTCTTAAATAGTCAAGGGCCAACTCTATTTTGTGATGGTAATACGAAAAGATTTGTTTAAAAGCCCATTGCATATTGATGCTTGATGTTCCTTGGCTGAAGCAGTTACTAAACACATTCTTGGTCATCTTTATTATTTGTACTGCAACAGCACCTATGAATTCATGTATCTTGTCCAAATGTACAGAGTGACATTACTTGAAAGTGCATCATTTCCAGCTTTCAGGACAGATGTGCGCACAGCAAGACTGACTTCCATGAAACAGTGTCAGTTCACCTCATCTATACTCTCCTCTTACAACCTGAGGATGTGACTCAGGCTGTTGAGAACATCCACCCACCTCTCAGCTTCAATATTCAAGCTGTTGCAAGCATAGTGATCTTCAGCAACAACACACCTACCTCCCCATGCACATTACAATGAAATGGCAGGACTCCTCTGTGCGTGGGGATATTATTCTTGGCTTATAGCGCAGCAGTAAAGGGAAGAGCACTTCTAAAAATAGCCTTAGGAAAATAAGACAAAAGTGAGAAAAGGCAATAGTAGTCTCAGTTTGCCAAAACTTGAACAGAAGCACTAGACCTACACTGTTTTCTAGTCGCTTGCTGAACTCCTGAAGAAGTTACTGATGATTGGGTTTTGTTTTTCTTGTCTTGCTCTGTCTCTTTCTTCCTCAAAACCTGATGGCTTTCAGCATCTGACAATAGCACCATCTATGCAATATAGCAGAAATGTTCAAGAAATAAGAGGAGCGGTCTGCTTCTTGAGCAGCTTGCTAAGAATAATCTTCTGTATGAATGAGAGAAGTCAGATGCACTGTAGGAGAAATCCAGCAGAGCTTGTTTGCCCTTTTCCCCCCTCTTCCCTCTAGCCACAGGAGTGGACTGAAGCAATCTCAATCCCTTGGGCCTGTTGTGGTGTGGAGGGCTTATGCCCTTCCCCAGCATGAAGGGTTATTTGTGACTACTTATTTTTGTCTGTCATTTACTCTCTTTTCGCTGTCTTGAAGTTTTCCCTCTCTCATTTAAACAGTGTTGCTCTGTTTTTAGCAGCAAGGTATGGAGGACAGAGAGCCTGGCCTGCCTTCATCTAAAAGGCAGAAAGAAAATAATCCTTTTCTCTTTGGCATGAGTGTATATTGTGGGATCTCTGCCTGGCCTGCACCATTCCCTTTCTATGCCTCTGCTCCTCCTTTGGTCTGCCCCCTCAAACATTCCACTTGCTACTCTTTCTTCCCCTTGTCATGTAAAACCTCACTATGGAGGTAATGAATCCCATCTCATCCCTTTCTCTTTGCTAATATTTCTGTGAGGTGAATGAGCCCACTGAGAATGGAAGGAGGAGATAAGAAATCCCTCATGGAAATATCCCAGACACTTAAAATAATTTGGAGCAAAAATCCCTGCAGGTTTATTGAATACACCTCCTTTCCCTCTCCCATCCCCCACCTCCAACACACAGATTTATTTATCTGCTTTACTGCATTTTGCTTACGTCAAGAGCTGGATTGCTCCTGTGCAGCCCCCTCGCCAGGCAGATAATTGCTACATATTCTTTTGTATTGCTGCCACCACCTCCACCATCGGGCGCTTTCTCAAACAATCGCCTGCGCAGCCTCAGAGCAATCCATCTCTCTGCAGACAGTAGGACAACAGTGCTTTGATATTAGGGGTCTCCCAGGAGCAGGTGAGAGCCTTGCCTCTTTTCTTGAAAATCAAGTGAAGTAAATACTGTGCATTTCTCCTTCCTTTTCCAGATCATTAGCAAAGATGTTAAACAAAACCGGGCTAGCTCTCTGACAGCTCCAGCCTCTCCTCTATGGTATCTCGTTGGCCGTCACTTCCATGCAGACACACCGACCTGATGCAGTGTCATTTATCATTACCTTTTGTTTACAGGCACTCAGCCAGTTGTCACTCTGTGTGACAGTGCCTGTATTCAAGCCAATATGAATTTATTTTTCAAGCAAGACTTTCTGAGAGTAAAGCTTATGCTTCACTAAGGATCCAGTTGTAATGCAATACTGGCAAGACCTTTTCCTTCACTATCATCCCCATTATATTTCTGATTAAACAAATCATAGCATAGCCTGGCCTTTCTCCTGTTATTTACTGCAGAGGGTTTCTTCCACACGCTTGTGCTTATGTTTTCATTAAATTCTATTGCTATGCATTTAAGCAATAGCAAATTTTAGGCTTCCTTTGAGTTCCTCCATCTCCTGAAGGCCTGTTTCCTTCTTAGCTCACTGGACATGGGACTGTCCGACTCCATCGGCGGTAGGGAGCTGGAGACCTCAGCAGTGCTAAGACTCCAATTTTTGTCCTAGAAGGATGCCTCTGACAAATGTGACATCAGTATGTGTGAGACAAGATAAACAGCATTTTGTAGGTCACATTAGCTTCTTCCTTTTCTGCTCTTCCCTTTTCCCTGTGGGAGGAAAAGAGCCAGAGAGGGGCAGCATCCCAGGGAGAGCTGGACCACACGCGGTTATCGCTCCCTGCACTGGTGTGAGAGTATGCAGGTAACAGTCTCTTTGCAATGGCCATAGATGGAATCAGAAGGACATGCTCACCTGCTGGATTTGCTGAGTTGTCTTCTGGATGAAGCCAATGAAGCCAAAGCTGGTTGGACAAAAACTGCAGGGACCTGTTGGTCATGATGCATGTCAGAAGCACGTTCAGCAAAATAGTTTACCACACCATGGACAAGTAATGACTCTCCTTTCACTTTTTTTCCTGTTGCTAATACATTCATTGCCAAAAGAGATATTTCATTTCCCCGTACTAATGCAGCCTGAGTACCATTTATTACATATATATTCCCTCTCCTCTTGTATCCTACCCCAACAGCACAAAATATATATTTGCACAAAAAAGATTAGGCGACTAGGAACATATCTTAAAATTCCCTCAGTCTGTCTACAGCTTCAAAACTACAACAGGAACGAGAAGCTGGGCCCAAAAGACAGAACTGGATGAACTATTTTACATAAAATTTCTGGTGAACCAGGAAGATTCCATGATATTAAATATTTCTTTCAAAACAAATTTTATCTCAGAGATTTTTTGCCTGAGAATGATTTAAAAAATATTTTTCTGTTTGCTGAAAACTAAAACCAGTTTGGAATGAGACGTGGTTATTTCAATGACACTTTTCCAGAGCTACTAGTGAGACAAAAATCCATTATCTGTAAAGCTCAGAGTAGACAGTCTAAGTCATGAATGTTATGTTGAAAGCATCTTACATCTTTAGATGATAGATGCTGTACACATATAGATAGCATATATATATAATAAGGCACGTATCTTCTATATATGTATGTGTGTATTTGTATATATATTATACATATATGAACATGTGAGTGCATAACAACAAGTTCTTTGTGCTATAGTAATTTTGCCCTGAAATATAGTAGCTCAACGTAGCTTATGGAGAGGCATGCAGTCTGCATTATTACGGATATTAGTTCTTTACAGCTTTGGAGCCAGTCCAAGATTTAAGCACATACTTATGTTTGAGTATATCAGTAATTGCACTGAGCTTTGCTTGAAAGTTTTTCTTAAGTCTTTTCTAAAAGTATTCCATGAATATACAGTGTAGGATTTCATTATTAACCCTTTTAATAGTCTCCAGTATCCCTCCTTTTCTTCTGTTTTTGGAACCACTATGTTGTGATGCATGTATATGCAGCTAAGACTTGTGAGCTGTATGTATTAAGTATTTGGATCCCAGCTTTTATATGATTCCCTCAAACAGGACCACTTTGAAGAGCAGACAAAACAAGCAGAGCTGTGGTGGACTGTGTAAAAGCCACAGCTCAGATGCCTTGGACAGCAGCTCTTGTCACTGGTGTTTGAGGGCAGTAAGTACTATTTGGAGTGAGAAAGACAGTTCTTGGAGATGATGCGCTTGCTGCCACCCCTGGCAATATCAGGAGCAGTAAAGAGAGCTCCAAGACTTCTATGTGAGCATGGATCCAACAACATGGCCCTGATCTCAGTTTTTCCTGCGCCCTGAGTCAGATTGAGCTGCCTTTGCCTTTTTTGTATGGATACTCTGTGTCAAGCAAGCAGCAGAGCAAGGCCAGCCCAGCCTGCTCAGCAGTGCTTAACGTGAGTGCTCCACTGGGGCGCAGGTGCCACCTCGTTCCGGTGACTGGGAAGCAAGTGAAAACAAGCAGATCAGCCTTTGGCTGCACAGAGCTACAGATCAGGTCCCCAGTGCCCAGCTCCCCACTGATGGACAGAACTGCGTTGTGGAGGCAGTGTAGCATAGCTTGTTTAATGCTGCATTATGTTAATGCATACCAGAGAGCCATTAATAGGGAAATCTTAGATTTAAAATATAACAAACCACACAATTCAATGTTTTGTAGCAATGTGTACTCTGAAGTCATAAGCACATAATATTTTTGATCAGGTTTCAGCCCAAAGCAAATTTTCTCAGCTAAGTAGCTCTCTAATATATCTATGCACAAATATATGTATTTTTCTTTTTAATAAGATTTGTTAATATTTACCAGACACGTAATGGCACTGTTATTTTTACCCAGGGTGAATACTTTACCTATTAAAGGTTATGCAACCTTTCAAAACCAAATTAAGCAAAAACATTAGCATCAATCCACTGAACACAGACACTATTTAAAAAATGTAGATGTTTTCCAACACTAGAGTGAATGGAAAAATATTGCTGCCTTGACTGTCAGATTACATTTCTTTCCTATTGAAGCTAAGTTGGTTAAATTAAGTGATTAATTAACTATGCATCTGCACAATTAGGTGGGTATTTTTATTCCATTTAACTTATGTATTTATTTCTAGCTTGGGAAGAAAGAAACCATAACAAGACAAAGGGAAGAACATCTACCAGAATTAGACATTCTCAATAGCACTACTGTAGTATGGATTTTACTATCATTTCCATTGTAGCATTGTTAATTCATTGGGTTTATCACTCACGCATGAAAATTTGTTCTATGGTAAATTTCTTAGAGAAAATTTTGCTAGGTTTTATTTACTGTTATTTTTAGACTAGAAAAGCTATAACATCTAACAAAAATAACTACTTTTTTTGCAGGTTTTCTGGGTTTCTTTTTGCCATGAGCTAACTTGGCCCAGTCTGTGGTTAAGTAAGTTGTCATTTCCAAAATCAGCTCCTGAGCTGCTACCTAGACTTTTGTCTGTTGTATGCATGAGGGCAACAGTCTGAAAATCACTTGAGGTCTTCTGCGGCCCCTGGTGCCATAACTGTGCCAACAGCAGAGGGAGCATTAAACTCATTGCCCACGGGAAAGTGTGGGGAGTGATACCCATGTGCCTAGAATCCTTGGATGGGTAGGATGAGCTCATTAGCCTTCTGGCAGTCATCCTAGGAGAAGGACAACTCTGATTCCAAACCCAGGCAGATGGAGCTCGTTTAGCCCTGTAAGGCCTTCCATCTAAGAGGTTAAACCTCCGTCCTAAGGACTTCACTGCCAGCGTCCAAGCTTGCTAGGCCCTGGCAGATGACCCTGGTGGGTCATCAGGGTGGGTCCAACTCTGTGCATGCTGTGTCTCACCTAAAAAATCTCCCTAGCGCAGGCTCGAGGGTGCTATCCGCTATCCTCTTTTTATCAGCGTGCTTGTAAAAGGTGCTGATGAGGAGTGTGGGTGGAGCCCTCCCTGGATCTTTGTTCACGAAGCCTAGCCACGACGACGATGACGCATGAGGGCAAGCAAAGGCTGGTGCTGCTTTGTAGCTAGAAACAGCTCAGATTCTCAAGCCAGTCTAGGGCAAAAGCATCAATCACAACTTTGGTTTCTTCACTGCCACCTTCTAAAGTGCTCGTTGATGTCCATAACCCTGCCTCTAACACTCAGTGGCAAAAGGGCACCTATGGCTTCTCCTTTCAGAGTGAAACTCCCTCCTTCCACCCGGCTGCAGCCTAGTGCTGCATTTCTTGTTGAATTCCCCCTGCATGGCAAAAACAGAAGTGCTTTTAATGCTGTTGTTCACCAAACCTCCTTTCTGAGGTGGTTTTTAGCTCAGTCCCTGCCGGAATGCCGGCCGCTGTCTGATACAAATGCCGTAGATGGACTAACGTGGGCCCAGCAAGCACTGGGCCTGCAGCTTTGAGCTGCTCCTTTGCAAATAATGAACTGGATTGTCAGAGCCCTCGTCAGCCAGGCAAGAGAATGAGAACCCTGCTGCTCCCTTGCTCAGTTTGCGACTCCAGCTGCTGGCAGTGGCAACTATTCAGCTGAAATTCCCTCTAGTAAGAAAGGTTTTTGGCTGCTACACGGAAATGTTGGGATTTTTTTTCCCCCTCCCTTGTAACTTTTGTTTTTTTGGCATCAGCTGCCTTGTGTCCTCATGCAAAAGTTCTTTTCATTTCTTTTTCTTTTTTAAGCTGACATTTTGATTCTGCTTTAATTAAACCACTTTGAAAGCAGCATGACTCTGTTTTGGAATGAGTTGCACCGGTACCAGTTTTGTGCGGAGGCATCTCTACTTCAGAGTGACTGCATCCCTTCTGACAGTCCTCCTACAGCTAGCCCACCTTGCCTTGCTTCAGGCCTCCATCAGCCTGAGTTTTCATACCTGCATGAACCCTACTGCTTTACAAACATCCTGACCCGATGTCACAGGGCAGTTTTTGTGCCAAGAGGCTGTTGCTTTTGCTCCTTTACTCTTCAGCTTGCCTTAGACCCTTCTTGCTTCTTTCCCTCTTCTCCCCTCTTCCACTTAATTACTGACACAGTGGGGATACTGTGCTCCAGTATTTCTCAGGGCTTTTTTTTCTCTCCCAGGAGAAGAATCTGTCCAGTCTCCACTGAATTAGTCAGTTCTTTGCTGTGACCTACCAGTGTCTGGGGCAGGGCATGGGAGAGTAAAGAACTTGTGGGGACAAGGACCAGCACCCTCCTACATCCAAGGACATGGCTAGCATTACTGCACTACAGAGGTGTTCTCTTACTGCTCTCTCTACCTAAACTTCTGCACCTTATCTGCAAAGGTGTAAGTAGATATAAAGAGTGGTCGTTATAAGACCAGTAATGCTTTTTTTGCTGTTTCCCTTCAAACTCACCCTCGTCCTGCCCTGATCATAAGGTGCTCTTGCAGCTTTATACTTTTAACAGCTTTGTTTTGTTCAAAGTGTCTACTCTTGCAGTAATTGGCTAAATGTCCCACCTTTTCCACACATATATACACTTTAACGTTCTCTGACTTGCCTGTTTAACCACTCCTTTTACCCAGTCTCCCCTCTCTGCAAAGTAGACATTAAAGTATCAGTATTTTTCACAGCATGTTTACCAGGGTAGAAAAACCCTGGTTCAAAAAAAAAAATCACAGTGAACCATGACTGAACATTTCTTAGTTCTTGCTTTTTTAACTACATTTATAGTAAAGGAGGGAAATTGCCAAAATTAAATCTTGACAGCACTATAAAAAAACCCATGGAGATAAGGTAGAAATTCCCAGATGTCTTCTCTTTCTCTTGCAACTCCCTTCCAAGCCCATGAGCTCATCCCCACCAACATTTCCTTCTTGGAGTGAATGCCTCAGTCTGGAAAATACTATTATAAGGAATTCTTGGAATTTTTAACAATTCAGATTCAAATCTATTGTTATAAAGACTAGTTATTTGGCAATGCACTTTTATGATTGAAAAATATATGGGAATGATTTAAACAGAATTAATGGCCAAATGCTGGGTTACAGAGTATTTTCCTAGGGCACTGTTCAGTTACTTTAAAAAAAAAATCTAACACTACAATAAACATGAAAATGCTCTCAAACTGGCATTAAAAATATGAATATGTTCAATAAAATCTTCTATCATCAAGTACATTTTGTTAGGGATGGGACTGAACCAGATAAGATGACAGGCAGAATTAGGCAATCTATGGAGTCCTGGCTCTGTGATCCCTCTCTTACAGAAGAGATGGAAAAGATGCACTTTAATTCTAGGAAAAGAAACTCTTCAAATGTTTGTCCTTTGAGCAGGCAGAGAGGAGGGAAATTGTGATCATTCCTTGTTGTGCCCCTGCTTGCAGGGCAGTTACAAGCTGTGTGTTCAGGGCAGATGATGAAATTCCAACCTAGCATAGCCTAGTGGGTTTACTTACTGCCACAACAGCTGTGCTTAGTGGTGGATATTTTCGGGATCAGAAGTTTGGTTGTGGTCCACGTCACACAACACGTGACTGGCAGATGTCTGGATACACAGTAAGGCTTGCAGGAATTGGTAGCTTGGAAGTGCTGGAGAGGTTTTGGACATGGCTATTTTGACTGTATTTTCTTTATTCCAAAAGTGAATTTCAAACAACATCCACAGTTCTGGGTCAGCAAAAAGCCAGAATTCACACAAAACCAATCTATTTCTTAAAGTTGTCAAAATGGCAAGATTCTTAAAAACCTGTCAGCTCATTAACATATAATAATCCCATGCCAACTTGTCTTGAAATATTTAGTAGGCAAGAACTCATTTTGCTGATAATTAAATGAATTTTAGAGCATTCAAGGTGGGTTGTTTTTTAAATCTCATTTTCATTTATGTTCACTTGTAACTGTTTATATCCATTTAATAACTAAAAAGGCATATCCACAATCTGTCCCTGGCTAAATTCCTCTGAATAGTTCACTTGTTCAGAGCAGTATTGGCTTAGCTTGTTAGTCTGGTGATCAGCATGGTTTCTGAATCAATGTAACACAGGAGAGGGTTTACTGCTGCCACAAAATGCAATCAACTGCCTAGCATATTTGTCTGAAGAATTATTAAAGCTCAGAATGGAAAGTGGTAGAGATAGAAGTATAATTCTGGTAAAATCATCAAAGAATGCAATAACTGAGTTAGAAAATGCAGTGACAGATCTAATTAACGAACTAAATTACAATTCAGACCAAAAATAATTGTCATTAGAAGTAAAATCACATCTGTCTGAAGCGTCTTAACATGTTTGCCATAGTGATTGGTAAAACTGGAAAGAAACCCATTCTCATTATTTTTTTTAATGCAATTATTACACACAAAAATCAGTCATGAAATCGAATATGCCAGTTTAACAAACCATTCTCAGCTAAGATCCTCCCCTCTCACACAACAACACAGAGGTTTAGGCTAGGGCTGCTGGCTTACAACACTCTCCTTTTGTGCTCATGTTGGAGTTAACATTATTTTTGGACCGACTCTTCATATTCTGAATTAAAACAACAGACCATTTAATTTTAATATTGACCTAATTTTGCATCTGAATCGGTTGGAACTGTCTAACAAAAGGAAAATACTGACAGGACATGTGCCAACTGCAGTTTAAGTTGGGCTGCTTTTAATATAAGCTGAAGAGCTTTTGTATTAAGCTCTAACAATGGGTAATACAGTCGCCAAGCTGATTACTTAGGCAACTTCTGGGTATATTCACACAACAAATTTGAATTCTAAGTATTTTGCATACTGTTTTCACCTATATAATTGTCTGCTGGCCCTTATCATTATTTATTATGCAAAACTGAATTTTTTTTTTGAAGCGTGAAGAATGAAGTAATTTAGTATGCAAACAGTTAAAACTCTCCTGTGAGTTCCGATTTTGTATGTGTTGATAAATTCAGTTACGATGACTGACAGAGTGAGATTTTTTGGGGTCATATCGGTCACTCTTTCCATGACACTGATGAAAATGATAAACTAAATGCCAGAAGTGTCCCTGGCGCATCACAGGAGAAATGTGCAAAATGTCAGTGTCTAGCCAGTGTCTATTAATAACTAAATATGATTGCATGTAATGAGCAGAGATTTTCATGTTGATTGAAGTATGATTTCTTTTGATCTTCCAGATGTTGCTGCTTAGAAATTCATATTGCTCTTTTGCTGCTAAATGCATAATGACCTTTTAAAACCTTTTAACTGTTAAAAACCCTATTATTTTCAACAGTGAAGTCAAGCTTCCAGCTTTTTCTATGTTGAATGGAAGTTCCTTTCTCTTCCCATCCTCACCTTCCCTTTTTGCTTTCTCTAGTCTCTTCTCTCTCTTTTTTTCTGCTCTTCTTTTCCTATAATATATTTCTCTAGCAAAGTTCCTGCTACTGCTGTGCTCAGAGAGGCAGATGGCATAAGACTGCTGGATTCCATCGCCACTTGTGTCACTGCTACTCCCTTAAAGTCCCAGAGAGTTATCTAGCATAGCTGGGAAATGTGGCCCTAGCAAACATTCCATGTGAATACCCAGGTCATCTCGCTTCTGAGGTAGAAAAGAAACAAAGGCAGGTGTCAGAAATAAAGAATCATGTAGCTGATGCTGATAGCAGAATGATCTGCTCTGAAGAAAGGAATTGCAGAGCATTGTAAGCTTTCTGCATGAATAATGCATTCGTGTCGCTCATTTTTGGGCTTAGTCACACCCTGCCTTCCACATTTGGCCCCTTTATGGTTGCACCTGTGTATGAATAGTGACTGCCTGAGAGCTTGTAAGAATAAAACGAGGCCCAGAGTAAAGGCAGCAGCAGCTTCTCATTATTCAGCTTTTGTGCCAGTTCTCCATTAGCAGAAGGCTGCCTCTGGCCTGTATGACTCAGCCATGTTAATGCAGGGAGCTGCTTCTGAACCAGGAAGGTGTTTAAAGCTCTTAACCAATTTGTTTAGTGAGAACTGTATGAAGACAGAAAAGAAGAGTATTTCTACTCCTAGCACTTTTGGCAATATGATCTTTAGGATGCTTCAACACCTTTGAATAGGCTTCACAATGCCCTGGTTTCTTCTCTTTACTGCACTGTTGCAGCATCGTTTGCACTGAAAAGGGCCTTGGGAGACCACCTAGTCCAAGCAGGGCCAGCACTGGCATGAAGCCTATTTCATCCATCATATTTAAGTATTTTGGATGAGTCTGGAAGGAGAGCTGCACCTGAAATATTATGTTTGGTATGCTGTATGCTCAATGGATTAAGGGCCAAATCCTCTTCATAGTCTCATTCTGAGCAAATGCAATGTCTTCAAGCAGTAAATTAGCATAAGGATGAATCTGCTTGGAACGGTTTTCAATGTAAAGGCTTGTCCTATCTAGTTACTTCCCAATCATCCTTTGGGCTCACTGCCATCCAATCTAGGGATCAGTTCAGTTCTTCGTATTGCCTGGATGCTGGTAAGTGATGGGAGATTGCCAAGGGCAAGGCTAAAGCACAGGGCTAGCCTGAGATGTTTTGTGGCCTCTGAAGTGGAGACATGGCCCAGGGATCTATTTGAGCTGTTGTGTAACAGCAGAAATATGTACCACTTCTGCACAGGCAATATGTGGATGGAAAAGAATAAAGACAATAAAGCAAAGAAAAATACCTTGCAAAATTAATCCCACCTCACATAGTTTGGTTGTTTGGTTTTTTTTTTATATCTAGATCTATTCCTGGTAATGTTCAGCATAAAACAAAAGATTCTGGTTTTAGCTGCAAATTCACCACTCAAAGCCAAACCTCAAGAAGATTCTAGACCCTTGGAAGACCAGACCAAGTCTGCAACAGCAGAGGGAAAGAATGGCTCTAGTTGCTGCTGTACCAGATTATGCCAGATTTCTGGATTTGCAGGTAAAAAAATGCTGTCACCTTTGCAACATCTCTGTGAAAGTGGCTACATCTTTTACATACTTCCCTGTGGATCTCTTTGTCACCAACGCAATAGTGACAATCCTGGGGCCCATTGCTCTCAGCTACTTCTGGTTCCTGTGCAATGTACTGTGTCATTCATTATATATGCTGGTCCCATCTGGTCTGACAAGCCTTCTCCCTCCTCAGAAGTGATTACAAAAATGATGACAAAACCCAGGGAATTTTTGGTTTCTTCTGAAAATGATTGTTTTGTGTTGCACAAGGGTGTTTCCCACCTATCTCTGGGGTCACCTGGTAACCATTTCCTAGCCTCCTGCCACCCAAGCCATATCAAGAAAAGGCATCTGGAAGCTTATTTGCCATGGGAGCTGCTCCCTTGCACCATCACTGCTGGCTCTCTGTGGGCAGAGGTGAGCCAACTGTGTATATGATAGTTTCATGACCATCATTTTGATAGAGACTATTTATTGTAGTGGTTTCATTTATGTGCTGCCAAGATATTAAGAGAAAAGCTGATGCTAATACAGTACCAACCACCAACACTGCATAATTAAGCATGCATTATTTGCAGTTGATGTTTGTCTGTTTAATATAATTAAGGATAATTAAGAGAAAACAGTGAGAAGATAGCACTGCACAACATAACAATCTACCAAAGCAAGTGCAACAGAGAAAGCAATGTCTTTGAGTAGGATTGTTCACCCTACGTAGAGTTTGCTTCATTGAGTCAATTATAATAATTACATATTTGTATATATACACCCATACATGTATGTGTGTATGTGAAAAATGCCAGGGCATGGCTGGGGCCCATTGGGATTTTAAAAGATCTGTTTACAAGGCACTCAGATTTTTGAGAGAGTAGAAGCATTTGCCACATAGGACTAAGTTGAACACAACTCAGCTTTCTCTCTTCTAGCATCCCTGCCTTTTGTTTACACTGAAATGCCCTGTGACTGTTCTTGTCTCATCACATTTCCCATTCTCCTCACCCTGAAGCTAACATCTCTGAATTGACTGGAGTAAGTCCAAAGGAAGTTAAACACAGTAGTTTGGCCACTGGCTTTTGCTACAGGAGTGAAAGTGGATGAATGTCTTGTGCCAACCTGTGCTATGGTAAAAGCATCTTTTGATGTCCCATCTTGGTGCTAAGCCTCCTCCCTAACTGTGGTGTCTCAGATACCAATCACCTTTCTGCTGGTGGCTGTCTCTTTGCTTCAGGGCTCTGTTTCTTTAATCAAAATCAGTAAGGACAGCAGAGGGAGTGTGTCCAAGGATGCATTTACTTGAAATATCCAGAGCTCTGAATGTATCACCAATGTGGGCCAGAATGGCCTGGGGAACATCTGTGCTTCAGCTTTGCTCAACAAAGGCAAATACATCTTACTCAGTGCTTTGCTCTTATTTAAGTTTCCATATTGCTAGAAATAATTCAATGTATCTTTGTAATTCTGTTAAGGCAGGCTCACCAGTTCCCCCACTTCAGATTCAATAGTAATTGGGTTGGTATTACCTGCAGGTATCTTTGTAAGAAGATGCTGTTAATGTCACTACTCCAGAAGCTTTATCAATAAGTTAATTGCCTCTAGAAAGTTGACAGCCTGCCCTTATGAGTGTCTCTGGCTTTGAGCAACCTGAATCTTAAATTATTATTTGAAATGACTTTTGCTTTGGAAGATAATGCACTGGAGAGGCACAGTAAGAAGCAGCACCCTTAGACAGCACCCAGGTTTGATGAATATATACCTAATGCAATCACTATTTTTATTTGTTCCTCAGTGAAGGCACACCAATGGCCTCTGGTGAGGATTTACAAACAGCTTGCAACCAAATGTGGATTCATATATAGCAAAATGAAAGCAACCATTGCCTTTCAGAAAAATTGAATTCCCTTCCCAACAGGTCAAACATGAGCTCAGATGGTGATGGTTAAAGAGGATAGCTGCCATGGTGTGCAGTGGAGCTTCCTTAAAAAGGTTCCATACCTCCATAAGGCTTCAGCAGGATGAATCTCTGCACTAACACAGAACTTTTGGAAAAAAATCATGCTCTAGGATAGAAACTTGCCCCTCATTCCTCCAGGGCCACCTTTACAGTAGGCACAGTTGGTGATTCCCTGCAGTAGCTGGCAGAATGGGAAAATGTGGCATAGCACTGCCCCTGTCTCCAGTTTGGACAGTCTTTACCTGCACAGCTGCTGGCAGACACTGTAGGAGACAATGATTATTGCTCTAGGTGTCATCTCCCTGCTTTCCTCCTCCTCAGCAACAACTAGAGAAGTAAGACCATGTCTCCTTCTCAGACCTGTCCCTTCCGTCTCTCACCTAATCCAGCACCTCCCATTCCCCACTCATGAAGCATTCAGACAGGTGATCCAGTAGCCCAGAACAAACTAGAAAAGCAATCTTTCCCCTAACTGGTCTCTCCTAGCTTTTCCTATACCCTTCCTCTAAATCTTTTCTTTGCTTTTGCAGAATTGAGTTTTACCTGCAATAAGAATGAGCTTTGATTTGGTGTCATGCTCTTAAGCTCTGCTGTGAGCTTATCCTGAAATGCAACATTCTGCCTGGATTCTGCAGAGCTCTCTGATGTTTGGTTCTCCTGGCATTGCACAAAAAGACCTGATGGGTTACCACAAAGGGGTAATGAGGACTACTGCCAGCGACCTGAATCCAAGTGCATGCATAGCTAAAATTTTAGGAGGCTGGGAAGAAGGAAAAAAGAGATGGATAATGCTACCTAAATCTCTTTTCCAGGCTGTGTGAAAACATAACTACTAGCAGAGGTTGCTTCTGTCTCCTTTTATTGTGAAGTGTAAGGAAAGTAGAGGAGAACCACTGTAAATGACAGTTGTCTTCAAGCCTTTGAAATCTGCTTCATTATCCTTTCATAAAGGAGGCTGTGGAGTCTCCTTGTCTGGAGACATTGCAGAGCTGCCTGGATGCATTCCTGTGTGATCTCGTCTAGGTGATCCTGCTCTGGCAGGGGGGTTGGACTAGATGATCTTTCTAGGTCCCTTCCAACCTCTGACATACTGTGATATTTTGAACTACGTGGCAGTAGTTAAAGCACTGACTTAGGCTGGGGGAATATCTAGCTCTCAGCTTTCCTCTGATGGAGGTAGAAATATTCTCCAGTTTCTAGGGTGCCTACCCCATTATCTTGGATGAGAGTAGTCACCAGCTCTTCTTCTCAAACTAAACCATGGTACAGCCAGGCTGTTAAGATTAACATGGAGGAGACAGCAAGCAGAAGTGAACTGGGCAGCACTCAGCCACACATCATGCAAGAATAGTGCTGGGTTTTGCCATGGCTTTCTCCTGGTCTTTATCCAGTGATGCTGAACTGTAACAGTAGAGACACCCCAACATACTGTAGCCATAACAGCAACAGGGAAATGACTGAACCACATTTGTGGTATCAGAANATGGCTCTGTAAACACTGATCTTTGTACTTATAAAGGCAGGTTATAGGTGCCTGTTTGCCTACACTTGGGTTCCTTTGGCATCAGGAGCCTCAACCGTGCCACCTGCACCAGCAACTGCAATGAAAGTCTGGGCAAGATCCAGGCAAATCCTGCATGAATTTATCTGTCAATGTCCAAACATGGGATTGTTGAAAAAGAGCCAATGTCTGGTATTTGTAAACAAGAATGTGTCTCTGTTCATATTTATTCACACCGTTCTCCAATGTTTTAGTTCCTAAATTGGTGTGAGGATAATTCCTTGGAAATTAATAACTGTTAGAGCTCTGTGGCTCAGTGAATTGTTTACTTCCTTACATCATTAATACTATCCTTGTAGAGAGAAGGAATGTTGGAAATAATAAACACTTCTTCCTTCTTTAATATTCTGAAGACTATGGGAGCAAAGGCAAGACATGACTGCTAGCTGCCATGGGGCCTCAAAATACACAGCTTCCAGCTGATGCTTTAGGCACCATGCTCAGGTCTTTTCTTGTCACAATAAGAAAAAAGTGGTATAATTGCACAAGCCCAAGTTTGCATCTCTTCTGACATACTGACTCTCCTTTTGTCTGTCTTGCTGTGTGTGTGTTGTATATGCATCACTTAGAAAACACGCTGGGTTTTACATGCTGGGCATAGGGATCACTACTGAATCCGGTTGGGAAATCACCCCTGAGCACTGGCCGTTGGTGGGGCTGCTGGCTCAGTAGGTGGCACTATTTCCTCTTGAATTAGAACCAAACTTGAGTCCCAGCATGATGTGTGGGGAGCCATAAGGCCAAAGAGCCCTCTTTGAATCTGTTGGTTCTGTACAAGCAGCATTTCTGGCTTCGGGTGGGAGGAGGACTGACCTTGGCATTGTAGTTAATATTCATCTGTATAATTTTATTCTGATTCTATAAATCTCTTTTGCACATTCAATGGGGTATTGTATTGTTTTCACTTCCCAGCCAAAAAACTGCTGTCTGGTAGTCAATATGTTGTAGTAACTCTCTTAAACCAGTTATTACTATCTACCCCAGAGATGGCTGCATTGCTACAGTGGAAAAGAAATGTCCCCCTATACATTCCTTCCCCTCACAATGTTGAATCTTAATTAATCACCACTTATAAAGTGCTTTGAGATCCCCAGAGCGGGAAAAAAAGGTCTGGAAGTGCAAGTATTGCTAATTGTTATTTTAGCACTTTAAAAGCATGAGCCTGGCCCTGAAAACTAGCCACAAAAATGCACTAATTCCAAATTCTACATGAGAAAACTGGAGGCCACAAGGGAATTTGAAAGGTTCCTAATTAGGCAGAATTCACAAGGCAGACAAAAACTGGAAGACAAAGGTTAAACAAAAGAGGCAAGAATATATTTCATAGGAACCCAGACAACAAGTAGAGAAATGCAATGACAGATACTTGGTCTAGACCACAGACCAGGTGCAGATCCACCTGGGGAGATGCCTGTGCCCTAACACATACTGCACTGATATATATACTGGGCTAACCCATACCTGAGGTAACTCAATCAAATTCCTTGGAGTGGCACCAGGGATTTGCTTGGCTCCTTTTGTTTAGCTGGCATCACAGGAGAAGGGATGGGGTATTAGACTGACATTGATAACTGCCTGCCATGCAGTCAGAGCAGAGAGTCATCATTTGTGTGCTGCTGGCTCTGCCCCATAGAGTCTTTGCATCTTGTGGGTTTTTTTCTTCCATATTATTATTCTTACTATTTTTAGAAAATCCTGGAGACAAGGAGCAAGTAGTTAAAGCCACTATCTTCTCATAAAAAAAAAAAAAAAGAGCAACATCCTTGGAGCTACATTTACAAGGACAATTCAGGATACCAAAAAAACATTTTATCTTCTACGCCCAAATGTAAATTTTCTAACCCACTCTCTTCCCCTCACAGGAAAAATTTAATTCCCTAAGTACCAGAGTTTCCACTGATGAAGTTTACCAGGTGCCATGGCCTTGGACTGGCATAGATACACACACATTCACCTGCAATTTGATGACTGAGTGGCTTGACAACTGTTTCACTGAAATTGTTCCTCTTTCCCAGAGGAGGAGATCCTGCAGCCTCCCTTGGAGCCTGCTTCCTCTCCCAACTCCCTGCATCTTCTCACAAAATGCAGCCAAAGGCTCATCCTCCCTTTTACCAGTTCTGATAATCCTCAAGATCAAATCCCTGCTCTGTCTCTTTTAGCACAGAAACTCACAGCCAGATCTCCCCTCTTTCTGGAAACTTTCTACCAGTGGGATACTGAATGAGATAGGATGCAGCTATCTCAGTCAGTCCTGTAAGTTATTTCCAATGTCATAGGAGGCCTTTCCTTCACATTTGCATTCTGATATTCAAGGACAAAAGGACCTAGCCATGCCTCTGCCCCAGTGCAGGTAAGGATCCTGCCCCCAGGGCTGCAGAATCAACTCTTTACCACTTCTTATTCCCTATGACTTAGTGAATATTTATATCTTTAATGCAGCATGGAATGGCTCAGGTCCCACAAGCACAGCAAGCAGGGGAATATTTGATTTGTGAGCCTGAGATAGGGAGCAGTTGTAGCTGAAATTCAGGTGCCATGGGAATTTCTGTAGAGGAGGGGAGAGCCCTGGTACCTATGTAATTTAGGTACCGAGGAGGTCTGGAGGATAGCTGTTTTGGAATTTAGCACACAGAGCAGCAGTTAGACACCTCAAACACCTCAGTGAATCTAGTTCCAGGGGCTCCAGCACAATATGCAATCCATATTCACATATTTTAATTATTCAAAAAGGTTTTTACCTTCCCTGAAAATTAAGCACACAGGGCCCAATTCTAAATGCTGCACTGATACAACTCTTGATAAGTATCAGTGAAGCCAATCAGCAAAGCAGCTTTTCACATTTGCCTCGAGAATGGGATTTTTTCCTTATGGAACCAGATAATAGTGTTGTCATCAGGCTTACCCATATGCCTGCAGAACAAAGTACCTCTCTTATTTTGCCATTGCTCTAGCATTACCTCTTTGGACATTCACTGCATATCTAAAGGCTCCACAATTTACACAGACAATAGAGAGCTTCTCTTTACTGACTAGCTTTAGCTGATCTTGCTTGTGCTCGGGATGCAGTAGTCAGTGGTGAGTTTCCTCACGAAAGATACAGCAGAAAAGTGTAACATCCCATC
Organism: Bucco capensis; assembly: GCA_013396975.1. Taxonomy (NCBI): domain Eukaryota; kingdom Metazoa; phylum Chordata; class Aves; order Piciformes; family Bucconidae; genus Bucco; species Bucco capensis. The sequence continues at coordinate 803,405 of VWZO01016725.1, read as the reverse complement.
AAGGGTTAGGGCTGTGCTGACTACTAACCCAGGGACAAACATTCTCTACTATCCCCACTTCCCACCCCTGGAAGGAAAAGGGAATAACAGAGAAAGAGAAACTTGTGGATTAGAAATGAACTAAAACTACTTTTATGAAAGTATAAACAACAAAATGAAATATATACAAATCCAATACCAAATCCAAACCCCCATTGATAGTAACTACATTACCTTCATCTCTGATACTGTGGCAGAAGGACTCAGCAGCAGACAGGAATCAGGCTCAGGAGCTGGATTCAGGAATTCATGGATTGAGATGGAAGGAAGGACAGAGAGTCCTACAGCAGCAGAGCTGGGCTTCTGATCCTCACAGGGAGAGTTACCAGTCTGCCAACCCAGATGGCTCAGGTGCTCAACCTTCAGGGAGGGTGGAGGCCCAAATTTCCATTATTTGATGTTAATTAAGTGCTAAATGTGTTAATCATGCACTTGTCTCTCTTGGGTCTTAGGCTTTATATAAGAGACCCCCAAGCTTGGTGTGGGGGTTGGTTGTAGTGAACAATTGACTCTAAGTTCTATACTGAATATGATGTGAATGGAATGGAATGGAATGGAATGGAATGGAATGGAATGGAATGGAATGGAATGGAATGGAATGGAATGGAATGGAATACCTTTTTGGTCAGTTTAGGGTCACCTGAAATGTCTGCTCCTCCCTGCAGGTGCAGCCTTTTAGTTTGTACCCCTGTGTGGTACACAACATTTAGCAGTGACTTAGCTGAAAAGTAAAATCACTGAACAGAGTTACTTCTATTCTAACTTGAACCAGGAGACATCCTTAACAGAATCCCACAGGTGCTGCATGGAAGGGTATGTCTCAGTTTGGGGCTGGATCTTTGCTTAGTGCATGCAGGTTTTTAATGTTAAATGTTTTCAAGAAGTTAACATCAGAGACCATTTTCCTTTGTGAGCCCCAAATGAGTTACAGCCCAGGTGCTGCTTAGGATAAAGTTTTGTGAAACAGCTCAGGCTTACAGTCCATAGCCTGCAAAAATATAATATCCTCACTACAGATCCTGTGGTCTAACTGTCCCTCACATTCACTCAGCTCTTGGGACCTCTTGGCAATCAATTTGTATTATTAGAAAAAAGTTTAACATGGGGAAAGAAAAGAAGAAATGAAAGCTAGATTAGTGAGCTGCTCTGTCTCCCTGTATTCCTAGCTGAGCCCACATGAGGGACAGGCTCAGGCAGTGCTGCCAGCAGCAGGGGCATGCACAGGGATAGGGGCTGCTCCCCAGAGCAGTGAGCTGCAAGCTTCCCCCATCTGTCTGTCAGACTTCACCCTCAGAGGTGAGTGTGTCATCCCCATTGAATGAATAGGTCATTCCTCTGTGTGATCCATCCCACAAGCCTTCCAGCAGAACTCCCTATCATCCAGTGTGGAGGCAACAAGTGAGACCCAAATTCCTTAACTACAGCATGCTACCATTACACATACCACAGAGAAATCTGGGATGGGAGAGAGAGAAGACCTAAGAAGTGATGTTAGCTGTGGCAGGAGAAAATGGAATGCTTTCCTTCTCTGTTTGAGCCTAATTATTGTGCTGAGAGTCTGCCTTCACTGACGTCTTGGAGCTTTAGGGCTCCATGCTGGAAGCAGGATAAGTGCCAGTAGCAAAGGGACAGGGTACTCAGTACCAGAACAACAAAAACATCTTCATGAAGGCAGTGACCTGCAGGACTCTAATTAGCTCTGGTAGCAGCAGGACCCATCTGTGATGCTGAACACAGATCTGAAGCTTGAAGAGACTCTGGCCAGCCACAAGCAGGCTCCATAACTGTGCCAGAAAAGAAGGGAGCTGAGGAAACTTCTGCCATGGTGACATGAAAGAGTGCTCAAAAGGTGTCTGAGGCTCTTGTGCCAGCTGGCTTAGGGGCTGCAGAGCCTAGGTATAGAGACTAATTTCTGGGAAATCTAAAGACATCTATGTTTAATATTAGAGCTGGTGACTCATCTTCTCTATTTGCTACCCCAACTGCACAACCAAACACAGAGGCTCCAGTCTTCTTTCCTATGACCTTCAATCATCTGTTGGGCAGTCACATCCCCAGGATGAAACTGGGAGAATTTATTTCAGAGATCTCACTAGCTGAGATGAAGAGACTTCTGTGCTGCATTCACCTATCTTTCCTTGAAGATTGAAGATGAGGTGGATCACCACATTTTCCATCATTCTGATCTTACAGTACAGTTTCCATGTTTTCTTAAATGCAGGAAGTATATAACCTTACCCATGCCATATTTTCAGAGATCTGGGCCTATTTTCATCATATTCCTCTAGGCAATTCCAGACCTATTTTCTACTTGACCCCATAGTTTTTAATTTGCATGGCAGATCTGATACCTTTTCCTTTCCTGATTTCTTTTGTTTAACAAAATATCCCATCTTAATCCCTTGAATTTGCCCATGATTCTGCCATTAATCCCTCAAATAAATAAAAAAAGAAAAGGCTGCTAAATGTGCAAACTCTCCCAGAACCCAGAGAAACGAGTAAGATGAGGAACATCAGTGCTAAATACTGTTGTTTACTCATGCACTCCAAATGCATTAATAGGTTACAGAATGGAGATGAATTTAGGTTAAAGAGACAGCTTTGTCACTTTGCAGATGACAGGCCTTTAGACTCACAATGTAAATAAGACAATTCAAGCATGGCTTTACCACTCAACACAGTTCTCCTCATGTTCTTACAAAAGCTGGTGCAGTTGTGTATTAATGTGAAAGGCACTTTCCTGCCTGTGATTATTTATGTAATCAGTAGGAAAAAATTCATGATGAACTAGACTCTGCAGGTCAGCCTCTGATCACTCTAATTTGAATGCTGGATGAAGAAAAAAAGTCACAGGCAGCCAATATCCTGAAAAAGAGAAGATCTGCAGGGATGCTGAGAGGAGACTAGCAGTGAGTTGTCACAGTAGACTTCACTGGTTATTTTCTGTCTTTCTCTCTGTGTATCTTCTGGTCTTTTGCCTCTGAATTACTAGCTTAGGCTCCCCCACATGCAAGACAGATGCCTAATTTGCAGATACTGATAGGAGTCATGTCCAAAATAGATGTTGAACTGCTCAGACCTGTTAAAACTGAGAAACTTCTGGGCATGTCTGAAAATGCATTAGTTGCCTAAGGAACACTGATGCTTGAGGCTGTAATGCCTGCAGATTTTCAGATGATGCTAGGTTTCATGCAGGAATTGTTTTTGGGGGTGCCACTTTTTTGGGTCTTAAGTCTTAGAAAGGTTTAGTTGTGGTGTGTGCCCCTAAGTCCTTGATATTTCTGTGCAACTCACAGGGAATCACCTTTGCCTTGCTAGCTGCACAGTTCTGCTGATGTCCCTGTTGGGGTGGGTGGTGGGTTACAAGGATATGGCATTTGGGCTCCTTCTGCTTCTGGTTATTGTATGGGGAGCTGAAAGGTCTGGCTTGGGAGTGGCCATTCCTTTGTGTGGCAAGCTGCTTGGGTGCAAGGCTGAACCAGTGCCATACTGAGGCAAAGTTCTTTACCCCCTTTCCGTGACAGAAAACATAAATGCATTGCCCTTTGGGTTGGCACAGAAGTGATTCCAAATTGGCCATAGCAGTCTATATACTCATCATTTGCCCAGCAACAATATACAACATTTCTCCCAACCTCACTCTCATGTTCTTCTCTCATGGAATCACAGAATCATAGAATAGTTCAGGTTGGAAAGGATCTTTAAAAGTCATCTTGTCCTATCCCCCTGCAGTGAGCAGGGACATCTTTAACTAGATCAGGCTGTTCAAAGTCCCATTCTTCAATGTTTCCAGGGATGGGACATCTACCACCTTACCTGGGTAACCAGTGACAGTGTTTCACCATCCCCTACTGTGAAACATTTCTTCTTTAGATCTAATATGAACCTCCCCTCTTTTAGTTACAAGCCATCACCCCTTGTTCTATCACAACAATCCTTGCTATAAACATTTGTCCCCATTTTCCTTACAAGACCCCATTAAGTACTGAAAGGCTGCAATAATGTTTCCTTGAAGCCTTCTGTTCTTCAAGCTGGACAACCCCAACTCTCTCAGCCTTTCCAGAAGGGTCATGAAACCTCTGTCTTTGGAGGTTTGCAAATCTCAGTTACACAAAGCCACAGAGCTGGTCCCGTGTGGGTGATAGTCCAGATGAGCAGGAAGACTAGAGAACTCCAGATGTTCATTCCAACCAACAATTCTGTGATTCCATGATTTAGACAATTATGGAGATTTTTTATCTGTAGCACAAATACAGCTCCAGGCTTCTGTAATGAGGCTGAGTCAGACCAGGAGACTAACACAAAAAAATCTGTGAGCAAAAGTTTTTCTGTAAAAACCAATGCACCAGAAGTCTGGAAGAATTTTACCCCTGTGCTGGTATAAGAAAAATAGTTGCATGTTAATCATCACATTGAATGGACTTACTGTGAGTCTCCTGTCATGGTACAGAGAGCTGGGGATAACTTCAGAAGGAACCTGCTGGAAAAGAGACTCTGCATGCTGAAGTGGTGAAAAGCTGGCTCTCAGCTGACAGCAGAATAAAGTCCTTTTATCCTCTAAAATGATTCTTATAGAGACCATGTATGTGGGGAGCCCCATCCAGCTCTTGACAGTGGTACTTCTCTGTATTAAAATGTTAGGAGAGAAGGAAATTTCTTAAGGAAATAAGACAGCATTAATTTTACTGTTACTGGGTTTGGAAGTAAGTAATACTGAAGTCTCAGGCTTGCAGTCATCCATGTAACAATAGCCCTCAATTTAGCCTGCAACAAAGAAGTCTGCTGTCAACACACACACATCTCCACCATCTTTGAAATACCTTCTAGCACCACTCACCAGTTACTTCCTATGTGGTTAACACATTCCTGAGTGGGCAAAAGTAGCATTTCCAGTTCTCACTGCATCACAAGTCTTTGACCATATGGACTGGCTGCTGTATAGAGTCTGCTGCCACTTCACCTAATCCCACGTGTCAAACCAAAAAAGCAGATTGAAGCTACGGCAGGCACACATCAGTGTGCATGGATATGAAACCTAGAGAAGAAATAAACTTGTAGATCTCTATGGATCTTTTTAAATACTATATTTTATTCCATTCCATGTAGCTTTTTATACAGTTCTTATCACCATAGCAACAGAGGTCCAGCTCTTCAAAGGGTATTCAGGTATCCTTCAGCATCCAAATGTACCAGCTGGGTGCTGTTGCAGTCACAAAATTACAATTAAGCTTCCACATACTCCAGTGTGTGTCTAAGGTACCCGAATACAGATGCTGCCCATAGCTGAGAAGCTGCTAAGGGCTCCAGCTAAAGCCAAAACAGGATTTGAAGACAGATTCTCAAAGTGAGACTTTCCCCCCTTGACTCTCCAATCCCTTGGGAAAACCCTGGGAAGGTGTTTAAATGAGCTGTGGGTCACCCAGTGGATAGCCTTGGGATAAGTATGGCCATACATTCATTTCTATACCTGCTAGTCTTGCCATCCTGGCAGCCCCATACAGCTTGGTGGTTAAAGGACTGATGTGTGACAGACAGGTTTAAATTTTACTCTGAATCATTTGAAGCATCCTACCTTAACCCTTCCTTCCAGTTCTCCCTGTTTGAATGAACAGGCTGAAGCAAAAAGATTTCCTCTGCAGAACACCTTTCCCCTAGGGGAAGACTTCAAATTTTTCCTCAGATGAAGCAAAACTCAGGGAACTGAGTTAGAGTTTCCTGCAGCACAAGATTAACAATCATCTGCCATGCTTTGGTTTCATTATCTTTTTGCAAAGGGAGATATGTGTGCAGGGGGATTTTAAAAATACACATATTTCTGTGCGTATAAACTGTAGTTTGCATGCTTCTCCTTAGATGAAGTGTGTGTACATTTAGCTGCATTGTACAGATACTGCATGAATAAAGGCTGTTGTGTACATTTTTTATTTTCCCTCTGTAAATACCTCAACCTATGTTGTATACAATGATGTTTATGTTCAGACAGTGTGCAAGGCTGTGCATTCATGTGCCCTGTTTGATGGGGGAATGGGATCTCCTTGGCATGATACTTATTAGTATCATCAATCATTGGGGGTGTCATTTCCAAATTCCTTTTCCCTTACCTAATTTGCTAAACCTAATTCTTTATCACAGTACAAAACCCAGCATGAGAGATGGAAGTGATAATGAGAGGTGGCTTGCTCATCCATGCTCTGCTGTACAAAGGCAATGTCAGCCTGGCATCTTCTGGAGGGATTTCCCATTTTCTTTCTCTTTCCATGCAGGGTGCTCTGTATCTGCTCAACACACAGCAATTAGCAACCCATTGCATCCCTATTGCATTGTGGCTTCATTTAATTCTGGCTCCTCAGTGTGCTCTTGAGTTGTTGGAGTCCCTGTGTCAAGCATCTTGTTTGATCTGTCTGCTGGTGCTTTCTTGACTAATGCATCCAGCTCAGGATACCTCCAAAATTCACTTCATCAGCCACAACAACCTAAGGCTATGTATTTTTTTTCCCCAGGTCTTATACTAAATTAGCAGAAGACCTTTATCAAAATCTTGCTTTATTCAATTTGCCAATCTTGTTCTACTCGTGTGAATTATTGCATGTCTTTAAAACTGGCAAGGATGAAAAAAACACGAGTGGAATCTGAACTACTGACTCAAAACTCCCATCCCTGACACGGTCAGGGCCAGGATTTCATCCTATATGTCCCATCCCATCTGCATATCCTGTTCTTGTCAATGAATTCAACTCAGCAGAAATCATTGATTTCCCTGGGTTTATTCACAGGATTGTCCTACACACAGACTCCTGCTGGAACTGATGGATCTGCATCCTGCCCACATAGATTACAGCACTGGATTGGGGCCCAGTTATTCATGGATGTGACTTTGTTTCACCAGCAGACCTTTAAAATATGCAACTGCTTCTCAGTTGTTTTAAAGAGAATGCCATAGAAAGAAAACAGAGACACAGGAAAGCAGTAATAAGGCAGGTCAGGAGCCCTAGCAAGAAGTCATCTTCAAAATCTCATGCATGTTAAGGGAAAAAAAAGCCCAAACAAACTCTGTTTTTCATAAGATGGGGAAGGTACATCCAGTGCGTAAAGCTTTTAACACCAACACAAAGAAGTTGTGAAGACAGAATCTGCTATTTGGTGAGGAATGGGTAAGAATAGAAAGATGTCACCAATTAGAAGCATCTCAGCTAGAAGTGTGAATATTTTCAGAAAGCTGAAAGAATGGGAGACTTATTTTGAAACAAAAAAGAGACTTTAATCAGATGTTGAAAAATTGTTAGGGATGCTTTATAAAAACTCCCTGGGAATTTGGTTGCTTAGTGCTAGGAGGCACTTAACTTTTTTTCTTTTTTCCCCCACTTTGGACATCTGTGATTCCCCCAGTGACAACAATCCCATGAGCTAGACTCTAGTCCTTTTGGGACTCCCTATTCAGATGCTGTTGTACTGACATCAGTCTTTGTCATCATGGCTAGGCTTCACGAACGCAGATCCGGGGAGGGCTCTACCCACGCTTTTTACAAGCGTGCTGATGGCTGAAAAGGCCAATGCGAGATAGACAAGAGCAGTTGCAAAAGGCACAGCAGAAGGACTCCTTAGGAGGTATAATCTGCAAGATACAATTCTTTCTACGCTGTCTTTTCTCCTCAAGTGTGATCCTGCGTGCCTGCTCAAAAACATCAGCTGCATTAAAGATAGTGTGTCTCCAGACCTCCCGATTGGAGGCCAGAGTAGAGCAGTTCAGGTGATCAATATGGCCAAGGCTGAGATGTTGTTTCAGGGAGTACTTGTATCTCCTCTTTGGGGCAACTCTCTTGCAATAGCCAGTGGCAAGTTCACCATAAAGAATAATTTTAAGAAGGCAGTAGTTCTTCATCCTGGAGATGTGAGCTGCCCAACGCAGCTGCGTTCTCAGCAGCATGGCCTCAATACTTGAAATTGCTGCTTGTTCTAGGACAGACGGATTAGTCACATAGTCTGACCAATGGAGTTTTCAATCAGTCTTTGTAGGAGCACAGGAAACAACATTGTGGATCATGCCACACCACACAGAAGTTTCACCAAAACCAGAATCTATACACAAGTCCAGCAAAACAGACTACTTCGGGAAAGACCCTCTCAAAAGGCAAAAAGTCACATCAGTAACTCAGACTGACAGCACTCAAGATTTATCAGAAAACTGCAGGAGAACATTTCTGACAGAGAAGTTGCGATAACAGGAGATGCACAGTGAAGGGTCTCCTTTGATAACTGGGTTCACAGTGGATTCACATCTGTACTAAGGCAGATGCATAGCAGAAGATACATTACTTGAATGCCCCATGTGCAGCAGCAAGAATCCCAACCAATGAACTCAGCTATTTGCTCAGAGGTCCCAAGACCCCAAAGACTGCTTTTTCCTTTACGGAAGAGGTACCAGTTTACTCAGCTTCCTGACTGAAAGCCATGTTCAGACAGCTATAGCTATAAATCAAGGCTTAAACAATGGTATTTGAGATTGTAAAAGTTCTTCTGAGCAGGGATTGAATATTACACTGACCCAATGTTCCTTACACTATTCTTGGTTGGCTTTTGGGCATCTTTGCTAAATTTATTCTTTAAATATAAAGACCTAAAGGTTGTAAAATGGCAATATTCCTATATGAGAATTATCAAGCATAAAGGAGAACCTGAGCTGATTGCAACCTAGACCTTCAGTAACTTGTGCTCTGATCTGGTCATTTCACACCCAAAGGGATCATGCCAATGCCAGTGTCAGGTACCATCAGATTCCTTGTGTCCCATTGGATGGCCCATAAATGAACTTGCCTGATTAAGCCCTTTTTTTCTAGGAGCTTTCAGTACATAATGGAAATGGCTTTTAACACAGGGAGGCTGCAAGAAAGGAAGTAAGACTTTGGCACTGAAACAGCAAGTTTCTAGTCAATGGCTGTTTGTCTTCCCAGAGCCAAAACCATGACTGTACCCCACAGTAAGTGTTCTAATATTCATATTATCTGAGAAGTGTAAGTATTTTGCTAGCCTTTTGTAGCAGACCTGTAGAGAAAATAATCATAAAATGAACTGTAAGTGTAAAATTAAATGTGATTAGACACAGGAAGTAAGCCTCAATTCTTGCATTTTCCCTGCAGGCAGAGAGAAGTCCTATTCCTCCCTTAAACCCTAAAGCTTCTTATTGGCCATGTCCAGCTGCATGCCCCACTGGCACACATGGTGCAGGTACTCCCTGGAGAAACTGAAGGACTCATAGCTTGAGCTGACAAGTTTTGGCAACTCAGCTTCTATCCACATTTATATGACAGTGTAGTACCCTCCACTCAAAAACAAGGCAGTAATTTCTCTGATGCAAAGCCAGTTGGTTGCTATGACAAAACATGGGTTTTGTTTGAATGCTATTTTTAGGCTAAAGTATACCTCTTGCATCAACATCTAAGGAGGTATTAATCTAGACTTTGTTTAGGCTCCATATCTGAAAGGGCCTTCCCAAATATGCTGACCATTTCAGATGACCAACTCAAGAGCTACTTAAGACTACAACAACCAGCAGCAAAGAGATGAAATTCTTGCCCTCAGTGGCTGCCACACCAAGGCAGGTGGAAGTTGGCCAGGTCTCAGTTCTTTTCAGTCTGTACAATTTTAAAGAACTCAAATTATTGAAAGGATAAAACTTCTCTACATACTTTGAGATTGAAAAATATTACACTTCATGGCAGAGAGTTTTTTGACAAGCAAGTACCTTATGCTTCTCATTTGACTTTCACCAATCCCACTAAAAGTGAGGTAAGGTCAATTAATACTGTGCCTGGTAAATTCTCTCAAGTCTGTAAGGTTAAGTGTTTCTACTATTGTATTTAGAGAACTGCCACAGCCACTTACAATTGGATGGTCTGTACTAAGAACAAATATTATTATATTGGAAATCCACCAAGTTGTGTGCTGAAGTTCCCTTCCAGCTAGGATGGTTATTTAGGCAGTTTTCACAGTCCTCCTGCTGCTCAAAGGACTGTGTAACAGTTTTGGCCCAGGAGCCAGCTGTATGCTGGGTTTAAACACCAGCAATTTTCACATTGGGGTAAGGTTCAGTGGAACTCATTGGTTTTAATTTGCTGCTTTGAGAAGTGCAACTGCCTATGTTTTATAGATTTTTCTTTTCCTATGAGGGAACTCATCAACTTTGATGTCTGTAACTATTGATTCTCTGTATTAAGGGATTGGTAAAACAGATTAACTGCAATAGCATGTTAATTAAGACCATGTTTCAGCTTTCCAAAATTACTCTCCTTTTGCACAAAGCTGATGAATTGACTAGCATTAGACAGCATCCAAGCCAAGGAGACAGAAGGTATAGTTCACAAGGGAAATTGTCCACATGCCCAAGGAAGTTGGACACAATGCTGTCCTATTTCACCATGTCCTCTGTGGGACTGTTGTATCCAAACCTTCAGTGGTGCTAACAGGATACCTTGCATAGATCTGACCCTGTCAGATGTTCAGCCAGCTTGAGACTGCATTGTCCATGTGTACAAACCCCAGGATGACCTCGTCCTACAGAAAGGTGTTTTGCCAAGCAAGCCCAGAATATCAGATTGGGAATCTCTTCAGGTTTTCTACATCACCTTCAGCTAAATAAAACATTCAGCTCTTTCCATCCATCCTAACATTCACCTATCTTCTGCAGTTAAACTTTAACCTTTGGAGTAGACCCTTGGGGTGGGTTTATGCCTGGTACAGAGGGTGCTACTATGAGCTGGGGACATTATGGCTGCCCTTGGCTAAATCAGTTTTCAACTGAAAGGAAAATGCAAATATCTTGTCTATTGTGTTCTGCCACAGTGGTACTCCCAGACTTCCACTCTGGAGGAAGGATCCTCTTCCTGCCTTTCACTCTGGCTTTGCTCTGCCTTTCCCAAGCCCCATTTCTGACTGCACTCTCACTGATAATTTCCTTTCAGAGGCTATAAACCTCAGTGTTAGCTCAGCTTGCATTAGTGTCAGAGAAATATGTCTTGACAGTTTACAAAAAAGAAAACAGAAAGTTGAGCATTTTTTAATGTGAAATGTGTTAGAGTGCCTCTGCTGAGCTGCTCTGAGAGGCCTGAGGCTCCAGCTACCTGAAAAAGCTGATAAAAGCTACCAGCATCCAGTGATTCAGCTCTCTCTACCGTGGTTCTGGTCTTGCTCTGCATGGGTGACTTATAACACACAGGAGCTCAGGTTGCTTGGTTTTATGGTTTGGGTTTTTTTTCCCCCTCTCAGTCTGGCAACCTCCCTTTCCACCTCTCCCAGGGATGGGCCACAAGGAAGGCATTGGGGGAGCAAAGTCCCTCCCACTGTAAGAGAAGATCAAGTTCATGACCACCTGCTGTGACAGGACAATCTTTAAACTAAAGATGGTAGATACATATTAGTTGTAAGGAAGAATTTTTTCCACAGTGGGGATGGTGAAATAGTGGCACAGGTTGCCCAAAGATGTGGTAGATTCTCCATCTCTGGAAACATTCCAGGTTAGTTTGGACAGGGCTCTGAGAAGCCTGATCTAGTTAAAGATGTCCCTGCTCACTGCAGGGGGATTGGACTAGATGACCTTCAAAGGTCCCTTCCAACCCAAACCATTCTATGATTTTGACACAGACTACAAGTTAGTGTGGCTATTCATCTAAGTTTCACTTGCATTGAAACTTTGGCTTTTCAACTGCCTGGTGTTCTTTTGAAGATGTATTTAGTCAGGAAAATGCTGAGAGTTGCTTTTTATGCAGTGATGTGGATTACTTAGCTGTGCTGGCTGGGAGTGAAGAAAATTGGATCAATGCCAAGGGATATCTCTGGTGTTAGATCTGAGTCTGGTCTGATCCACCCTCAAAGAGACAGTACCATGTGGGCCAAATCACCTTTTCCAGCACACAAAACCCTCTCTCCATTTTGCAGCCACCCCAACAAACTCTTGACCCTCATAGGATCATACAAGCTGGAATGTTGCTTGGATTTTGAGAAAGAAATATTGTCAGTGCAAATCTCCAAGGTCATGTACATGCTTATGGCTAGTTAATTTCCTTTTAATTTGGGTGTTGAAAAACAGAGGAGCATGAACTACACAGCTTTTGGAGTATTATTTAAAAACACATCTTTCCCAGGTAGATGGAAGGGTACAAAATGTGGATACCTTTTAGCAGAAGCCTCAACTTTATTGTTAGCACGATTTCCCAGTGACAACATTTTCTGGAAGGAAGAGGGATGCTTGATTCAGAGGTTATTTTAGCTGGTTCTATCCATTTTTCTGAAGTGAATTCCTCCCCCTCTCTCCAAAAGTCTTTTTAATAACAGCTGTTATTTCTTTCCAAGTGCTGGGAAGAGGAGTCCAACAAACCCCTCCTTGGGTTCCTTCCAGAAATAAAAAAGGATTCAGCTGTCCTTCAGGACTGCCTTTGCATTAATTCTATCTCAACATATTTTATAAGCCTGCATGTCTGCCTTTGCAGCAGCAAGGAATCTCAGTGGGATGGAGCAGCTTAATCGATCAGCAATCCTGGTCACCCAGAAAGAGTGTTAATTGGCCTTGGTACTTGAAGCATGTGACACCAACTGACCTGATCATCAGAACTGGAGAAGTCAATAAATTAGAGGAGAAATGCAGATGGATAAAATAAGGACCCAATTCTATATAACATGCTGTGAGCCTCATTCCTGAAGCCAGTAGTGCTGTATGGAAAAGCCAAGTCAAGCATTTGTTGGACAAGGCTAAGAGCAAGAATAATTTTATGTTTTCAGTTTCACCTTTTAGTCTTCCATCATATACATTTGATATGTCTTAGAAATTTGTCTGAAAGCTCCTAACAATCTGTGAAAATTATTCATTCTCACACTCTAGTAACCCAGTGGTGCAGCTTGCCTTGCCCCTGTGCTCCCTGGGGGTGGACTGAGGTTGGTGAAGCCAACATGAGCTGGTCAGGGGACTGGCAAGGACATGCCAAGGCTCACTCCCCTCTGACAGCAGAGCAGCCTTCACACAAAATCAGGCGTCTCAAATGCCACAGGTGAGGTCTTAGCTCCCTCTGAGACAATGGAAGCAGGTTTGCTTAGCCACAGGGTCCAGCAGTTACCTCCAACCACTGATGAACTAATAACTTCAGGCTGCTAATTTAGGTCTGTAATTTAGACACATGACAAAGCTGCTGTGAATACCTCCCATGGTGCCTGCAGTATCAGCCATCAGCAATGGCTTGAGCGAGGGCTGAAGGAGTGTGGATTACCTTCACAGGCAGGTCAGGCTCCTTTTAGCCTTATTAAAAGTGCTCCCATCCCTGTGCTGCAGATGGAGGACTTCACTCCCTGGAGCTGGCAGGGGTGACTTTCCAAGTGTTGGCTGCAAAGGAATTAGCCTGTGCAAGCACACAGTGCCCCAGTGAGCACAGGGAAGGATTACCCTACATACACAGCCAGGGTTTGAGCACGTGGGCTTTCAGCAGGCAGCTGGGTCAGGCAGAGGCTAGTGAGACAAAGGAGTCCAATATCCCAAACCTGTGCAGGGGCAAAGGGCAACCCTTTCATGCAGTGTGGCTGGGTAGGAATAGAACACTTAATGCCCCTTCTGTGGTACTGGGTGGTGTTGGGATTGGATCTGGAGTAATACAGCTATTCATCCTGTCTGCTCCAATGGCAGCAAGTGCTGCAGTGAATCCTAAACCTTCTCTTAAGCATTAAGGATAAGAAGGAAATAAACAGAAAATGCATCTGACAGGCAATTTCTTAAATGGAGGATTGGGAAAAAATATCCCCCAACTTTGTGTTCACAAAGAAGCAGTAGCACATGAGCATCACTAGGCTGCACAAGCCCCTTCAGAGGGGAGGTCAGACACAGCCCTGGCCTCATCTGGCAGGGTTGTGTCTGTTGGCAGGGCAGGGAGAAAAATTCATGCAGGCCCTAACTTGGGGTACAGTCCTCCTAGCAGCCAGCTATGGAAGTGAGCAACTCATTGCTGTGTTTAATGCCCACTGCTGGCCTGTCCTGTTGGGACAGGGCAGGTGACATAAGATTCTCAGATGTGGGACAGGAAACCAGGGGACATTTGTCAACCCCCAGCCATGAAATAACTAGGACTGAAGCCCCAAGGATAAGGGTGCTTGAAATGACATGTAACACAACCTTTTGAATACCCATTTGAGTTCTGAATTACCTTCTAGCTTTTATCTTTAAGGCTAGTGGTAGATGAAATAACTGTGACTATCTCTGCCACCATGAAGCACCTGATTTTGTAATTTAAAGTTGCTGGGCATGGTAGGTGGTAATTTTTCCCCACCCTCAGAACCCAGTATGTGGAAACACACAGAATCCAGCCTGAATATTTATGCAATGAAAAACAAAAATGGAGACTTTCTTACTGAAACCAGAAGCTGTGGGGACTAAAGTATCAGTCTGGAGTATCCAAGCCTCAGAAAAGAGTCTGTCAAACCAGAGGGGCCTGAAGAATTTTCAGTGCACTTTTCTTGCATTTTTTTTTTTCATCAAATACTGGATTTTTTCAATCAAAATCTGTCAGGTTTTGCAGCTGACTCTTAAGCTAATTGGAAAGTAGACATCTTAGAATTTTTTCAGGAAAAAAAGAAAAATTCAGAATTTCCAGGTATTTCTTAAATTAGCTCCAAGAATCCTTACAGCAACTTAGATATCTTGACTTTGTATTTTGCACCCTGACCCACTCTCAATAGCCACACAAAGGACATAGAAGAACTAACCATGGATTGTGCCACTATCTACATGCACATCCCAGTACTCAACGTAAGTGAACATCACTATCCCTATTTTATAAGCAGCACAATGAAAATATTTGTTTTATCCTTGAAGTTCCATTAGAAAACAAAATCTATTCACTTCCTTTTTAGAACTTTGTCCCTAACCACCTGCCTTTTATTAATTTAAACATATCAAAAATCATAACTACCATGAGAGAGTTTACTACCAGTTTACTGCAGTTTCCTACCAGTTAGAAGTACCCAGTTGGTGTTGGTGTGTTAAGGGTTAGGGCTAGGCCAACAACCAACCTAGTAACAGAAAGTCTCTATTACCCCCCTCTCCCCCACTCCAGGGAGGAAAAGGGGCAATTAAAACAGAGAGAGAGAGAAAGACTTGTTGATTACAAATTAAACTTAAAGTACTTTAATGAAAATAATAACAGGAAAATTATATATATATATATACACACACACACATAAAACCAATATGAGAACCAAACCCACCTTGATGGCAACTGTGTCACCACTGATGCTGTAGCAGGAGGTCTTCAGCAGCAAGAGGCTGGATCCTGGAACTCTTGAATTGAGATAGAAGGCAGAACAGGTAGAGTCCTGTAGGAACAGAGCTGGGCTTCTGATCTTCACAAGGCTGAGGTGCTCAACCTTCTGGAAAGGGGAAGGCCCAGAGCTCTCTCCATATGTACTAGTTGTTAATTGGGTGCTAATTAGCTCAATTAAGCACCTGTTTTGCTGGGGTCTTAGGCCTCATGCAAAGACCCCAAGGCCCAAGCTCAATATCACAGCCTCAAGGACTGAATATGACCTATATGGCATGGAATACCTTATTTTGACTCAAACTAGGACATGGTGGAGTCAGTGGAGGGAACTGGGGGAGAGGCACTACTGCCAACCTGGTGCACAGATATCAGTCCAGGAAAAATGACTCCCAGCTTCTAGTAGAGCCAAGATGGTAGCGAAGGGGTGGACATCTCCTACACCAAGAGCTATAGATGCCCAACCATGAGTAAGTGAACATGTGCCTGGTAGGAGTGCTGTGACGCTATTTTATCCAGCACAAATGTCTGGAGGTACACTTACCCATCTGTTGGCTATCCACAAAGCTGTGCTCTGGCATTTTTTTGTGTGTTGTTGTTGTTTATGTATATATAGATCTGTGATATAATATATCACAGCTCCAAAGATAGTTGCACAGATAAACATCTGTAGGCAAGGTATAGTCCACAGCAGGAAAAAACCCACTCTGTTAGCAGGGAAATGACCAAATCTGCCATCAAAAGTCACAGACAATGTCCTGTTAGTTGCAACTGGACTAGAAAATGCATTTTCAAAAATAAGCAAAGCTTAAATATATATCTATATATCTGTCTATATGAGGAAGAAACAAGGCACTACAAACTCACTTGGTTGCCTTCTAGTGCCAGAAGGTGTTCAGAGACAGTTGGAGCTATTGATGTTAAGTCAAGTATGGAAGGAAAGTAGACCAGATTATATTAGGCTGGTAGGCAGGAAGGAGAAAAAACATAACCAATAAGAGCAAAAAAATTCTCCAGATCAGCCAGGTGAAAAGTGCAAATCTGTCTTGTCCCCTCCTTTCCATAGCTCACTTTTTCCCAGAGCCAACAAAAGAGATCTGTACCATATCCCTTAGCAGCTGGACTTTCAGTGGGGAAGACAAAGTTTTTAAATAACAATAATAAGCTTTCCATTTGTATTTTAATAAGGAAACATTTCTTTTGATCAAATTACCAAGCCTGTCATGATTCACCTCTGAGTCCTTCATTTGGCTAATGAGTTTATGCTACTCTCTCTAGGGGCAGAAGATCTTGTCATTCACACAATGATGCCATTATCAGCATATCTCATGCTAAGGCAAGGCAGGGAAAGAAATCCCTGCTCAGCTTTGTTTGTGCTAGTCTCTCCTTCCTTCTGTGCTTGGTGCTGTGAGAGGGGCCAGTCATTGCTTAGCTCTGACATTGCTCTGCTCAAGGGCTCCTGTCTTGTCTCAGAGTTTTGAGGTCAGGAGGGATCATGGTGTGCTATGAAAAAAAACCCCACAGCTTTGTCCTTTCTCAGACCAGGAGCTGCTTACCCTGTTACAGTGCAAAAAGCTCCTTCGTTGATTCAACTTGGGCTCAAATTGAGTGGAATAGACTCCCCCATCCTTCACCTAAAGGTTGAACAAGGGTGAAATTCTGGCTGAAACGTGGCCAAAAGAAGGCTGGACTGTGGTTGCAGCTGGGCCAGGAGGTGATTCTGTGTCTCTGGTGTGAACAAGGTACTAACCCATATGATGATAACATCACTCAGATGACTTTGAACTCTGTTAAAGACAGGAGGCATTCCATCCCTATCTATTTCTGAGCCATTTCACACCATGCCAGGGCAGCTTCCCAACTCTGGTTCAGGACTCCAGAGGTACTGCCCACCACCTGCACTCCCATCAGGAATACTGGGCAAACTTCAGTTTGAAGATGGCAGACGAGCACATGGGACATGGTCTGATATTGTTTTTATAGTCTCTGGCTAAAAAGAAAAAACAAAAGTCACATTTTTTTCTATGCAACTTCAAAATGTTTATTATTCATAATCCTCACACAAACTCAGCCTACACTTGGGCAATCCCTGTTCTCAGCTGTGTGTGTGCTGGCACATCAGGGAAGCTTTGTGGGAGCTGAGTCTAGCAGTTGCCTGTTAGCAGTGCAACACTCCCCTAAAGTGATGTAATTTCTCTGACCAGAGCATTGGGGAATGGCAGCTTTCAGGAGAGACCTAAAGCCCATAGCCAAGTGGAAGTCCTTCCACATCTCGTGATTCTTTCCTTCTGTAAGAGAGGTTATTTCAGTAATGCCCTCCCTACCCAACCCCCAGCCTGTATTTTCCACTGGGAACAGTATTTTTCCACTTTCAGTGCCCCAACAATTCTGGGCTAGATAACTTACCACTACTTAGCTACCTCTGCTGATTTGGGAGGAAGCTGAAAGCATTAGTGGAGACTACCACTCAATGTTTAGCTGGCTGGATTAGGGGAAGCAAATCCCACCCTCTATGCCTACATTACAGACTAAAGGGTTGGGGTAGATATGGGATGAGGAGAGGAATGAATACTTATTAGAGGGTTTGTATAAATACCTTTTAGTGGTACACTAATGTGCTGTTATCTGTTCCTCGATCTTGGCTACAGGCAGGAGGAGTTTATCAAGATCCTGGTGCTTTCTTTCCCTCTTTCCCAACCCTCCATATCTCACTGTACATTAAAGGGAAGCTCAGACAACTAATTAAATTACTTTTCCCTGATATAAAAAACTTAATAATATTAAATGAGCTTTCACAGATGCCAAAACTAAAAGCTATAATGGCATTTTCAGCCAGCATTGAATTATTAATTAATTGACATAGATTAGAAATAGTGTAACACATGGAGCATCAGCCATCGATTTAGAAAAAGCCTTTAAAATGTGATGGTTTCAGTGACTCATGCTAATCAAACCCATATAGACTTCTATATATAGCAGCAGGAGTCTTCTCTAGGATAGGGGCAATAGCATTGGTTATGTATGGCAGGGATCTTTGTGCCTGCCATTTACCTAAGTCCTGCTTTTACAGGACTGGAATTTACCAAGGGAAGTACAAAAGCTTTTATAAGCCAGCATTCTGCTAAAAAGGAGCTTTGTGGACATTTTGGTGGTTTTGTACATGTTAGATGTTGTGTTACCAACTTACAGAAAAGGAATTTTGAGTGGATGCAGAACAGGAAGAACTGGGAGAGTCTCCCAGGGTAAATACCTACAGCACTGACCAAAAAAATGTGTTGCTTTCCTTACTAAGAACAATGTTGTTCCAGCCTGGAACACACCCAGGCAGTGAGATGATAACACTGGCACATCAGTACAGAGTTGTCTATCAACCCCATTCCTTGGTGAATGTCATGGAATGAGTTCCTGCTGTAACTTCTCTGCTATAGGCAAGGACCCACATTTTTCCTGCAGAAAGCGTGGTGACAGCAGTTATTCTTAGTCTCACACTTTCATGTCAGAGCAGCACCAGCCTACAAACCATGTCAATCTCCATTTGGCATCTTGGCCATGGAGAATAAGGCAGGTGGAAGGTAAACACAGCAGGAATTTGGCACAACTGAGATTTGAAGTAAGACATGGTATAGAGTCTGGTTCAGCAAACATAGCTATAATAAAATCTTTCAGAACCAAATACCTGAGAGTGTACAAGCCACCAGTACATCAGAAATGTTTTCTTTCCCAAGTCATCTCATTATCTTATGGTTCTTATAGTGTCTTTACTCCTTCAACCTCAGAGAAAAATAAAAAAGCTCATTAAACATAACAGACATAACCTAAGGGCTTCTCCAAAATGCTCAGCAGTTAGTGCTATAAATGTAAGGAAGGCTAAGTGCTTCCTAACTGCTTAGGAACACAGTTTAGCTTGGTTGCCTGTCTTTGCAATGGAGGTATATGGGATAGGCAGAACTGTAATTCATTTAAGATATATCCTAATGGGTCCCAACTTGTTACTTCAGCTTCTATTATACCTTGCTGAGAAACCCAACCAAACAAATCCAAACCAAACAAACAGAAACATAGGTTCTACTTAGTATGACCAGTAGAAAAAAATGAAAAAGGCACTGCAGACTGTCTGTTCTGTAAGGAGCATCTCTCTGAGCCAGGTCACTTACACAGCTCCTTCAACCATGCATGGCTAGACACACCAGATGTTAAATTAATCTCCTTTTCCAAAAGGAGAAGTGTATTCCTGCTCATGGAAACAGATCCATAAATAACCAGAAGGTAATTCTGGAAAAAGTGGTGCTTTGCTTTTCCCCTTCAGTTACTCACAAGAGCACTGGCTTCCTTTCAGCCTTGGCAATGCTTTTATTAGGATCTCAAAGCTGTTGGTCCACTTTGGCTTCTGCCCAACAAATTAGGTGTAGCATCAGTAACACTGCAAGAATTGGTCCTGTTCATGCTCACTCTCTCTCTCATAATATCCGTATGCAGGAACAAACATTTCTAACTTGGACAACACACATGAAATCTGCTAGAAAATGGAGCAGATTTCCTGTGTGAAGGAAATGGATGCCACATTTAGAAACAAGTGCTTCTAGAACACTGCTGTTCACTAGTTTTTTTACATGAACTCAGAAGTCTAAATACCATGTTTTTGGCCACTTCTCCATTTATTCCCCTCTTGTGCCAGAAAGTAACAGTTCCTATGCTTCTACACAAGGCTGTCACTGGCTGTGAGGTCCACAAAGCCACTAAGCACTACCCAGCATAGAGGCTACTTTCCAGCTGTTCTCTGCTACAGTCTTTGCAGTAGTACTTCATGCCTGGGCTTGGTGTGCACTCAAGCAATGCTGCCTGCTGCTGAAGTCACAGCCTTACCTTAAATCCAGTACTGGTTGATGTTTACACAGGTATAATGAGGATTTTGGAAAGGTGCTGCTGGTTTGGAAGTAGTGGGTTATACAGGGAAAACTACTGCCCTGTCAAACTCCCTCCTATGCCCTGAATTTCAGTAGAAGCTACAGATTCCAACTGGCAGGCATATGATATGGGATTTTGTTCCCTGAATATAGGCATCCAACGTCATTTGAGGCACCTCAGGAGATTTAAGTCACCAGCACAGGGCTGGCAAACAAAACACAAGCCTTCAGACTCTCAGCTATTTGGCATGAAGACTGGAGGCTAGGCAAGATACCCACAGCATCTGCAGTGGCATTGAACACTTACAAACAAACACTGAATCCTGCCCAGGGGGTGGGATTCAGCTCACAGATTAAGGCACATAAATATAAATGCTTCCATGTCTTCTCATGTCTGAGTGTCCACTACAGTAAATTGCAACTTTGTTGGTGAAGCCTGAAGAGGAATCTGTCTGTCCAAGTGTAGGCAACAACCTCCTTTCAGGTAGTTGTAGAGAGTGAAAAGGTCTCCTCTCAGCCTCCTTTCTCCGGGCTAAACAACCCTAGTTCCCTCAGCTGCTCCTCAGAAGACTTGTGCTCTAAACCCATTCACCAGCTTCATTGCCTTTCTTTGGCCTTTCCTCCTCCAATGAGCTAGAGCAATAAATAGAAAACCAAGAGCAACAAGCAACAAAGCAATGTCCATTGGCAGCAGCTGGGACATTATCCCACAGCCAGAACCCTGGAGAAGGTTGAGGCTGCATGTGTCTGTGTAGCATGAAGCAAACGTGAGCCCTGGCTGCATGAATCAACATAGGCACAACTGATGGCTTTTGTGTTTGCCTAGGAGATACATCATGCTTCAGTGGTTATACAGTTAAATCTATTTCTCTTTTTGTCCTCCATCTGATGTTACCAGAACTTTAGAAAGCTATCTTGGAGATGAAAGACCTCCTAAATTACACCACCAGGAAAATAGCTATAATGGTGCATATATTTTGCTTCCAAGATTAAAGTCATCTTTGTACAGCAAGAAAGGCAGAGGTATTAAAACATGCAACTGCATAAACAAGGTTAAGGAATGTAAAATGTGATTCTTCTGATGGGAAGGGAGTGAGCTGGACCAGGATGGTTTCTACTTTCTGTTTACATTTTTCTAGTTATTTCCAGCTAAACTATTTTAAGTCTTCCTCATTACACAGGTGAAATTTTAATACACATTACAGGACCATGGAAATTGCCATACCAGCACTGTCTAATCTGACTGCTTCTGATAACAGCTAACAATAGTTATTTCATGGAAAGATACAAAGCTTCATATAGTGGACAATGCTTATGGGAAAATTACTTCCTATCCCTCAGGGAAAAGACTGATTATTTTATGCTATGCTTATGTGGGAACCTTAGACTTTATTCCTCTTAATCTTATTTAAGATAACACTGAGTATTTTCTATTACCTATTCAAATTTTTCTGTGAATCCTGCTACTATTTTATGACTATAAATCCTTGGGCAGCCTTTACCACCCATTATGTGATGCTTTAAGCCGTCAGCCTTCCCTCCCCCAAAACATTTTCCTGTCTTTTAATTTTCCTGAAAGAGGGCATAATTTATTCCATTTTACACTCTGTGACATATACCACAGGCCAAATTTTTTCACTTCCCAGTTGTACAAGGAGGGTTGCTTTAGTTTACTAACCTCGTGCCTGCTTCATCTTCTGGTTTGACCATGGGAGTCTGCCTTGATGAAAATGTTGGAAGCTGCAACACTACTACAGGCCACACACCCAAACCAGAGGTGGCTGCAATCTCTTCTGCTCAGAGCAGGTTCAGTGTGCACCTCTATGCTGTCAGCAGGAGGTTTGTGTTCCTCTCTGTCAGCACCACTTGCCTACTTTGGATATCCAGCATCTAGCTCTCCAGCAGTGGATGGAGGTACCAAAGAAAAGCAAAGCACCAGCTGTTAATGCTATATTCACAATACCATACTCCACACACAATGTGACTTTATTCACAAATATGATTTTTACAGAGGTAGAACAAAATACTTTGTATAATCTTTTTTGTCCTTTTTTTTAAACTATATATATATATATAAAGAATATAATAGAATGACAAGAAAGAAAAGTTTGTAAACAAAACAATATTATGCCATCAAATACAGTACAAATAGCATGCACAAACAGCTTCAAATGAAATCTTGCTGGTGTAACTTTATTTTATTTCTAATGTGGTAAATGAAGAGTAGTAAAGAGTCATGCTCTAATTGGATTGACTATGCCACAGCTCTGCGACTTTGTTTTAATTATTTTTTTTTCTTTTACAATAAACCAACAGAATAGCTTTCTTCTCACTGTTGTGGGGAATGCTTTTGTAATGCCCAATGTAATCTCAACAGAAAAATATAATAATCAAATCTACAAAGTGTACTCTCATTTAAAAAGCAAAACCATAGAAACTGTACAGTTTTAAAAAGCGAATTATCTCAACTACTTCTTAAGAGAATTTTCTGAACAAAGACTAAAATATGCAGAATAAAAATTAGGAAAGCTATTGTTCTGTAACAAAGCTAATTAAATACTTGTTTTTCTATTCCAATAAACAGTTTTTTAATTAATGACTATTCTGGAAATCATGAAGTGGGATGGGTTTTATTAATGTTCCACTTGACTAATAAAGCATGAACTCCTTACAGGTACTATAGCTGTCATTCTCCTGGGGATGGAGAGAGATTGGTTCTGCATGCATGCTATAGACAGGAACAAGTTTTAGTCATTGGTGTGGATTTAAAAAATATTTTAAAATGTTTTAAACTTTCAGTAATATTTATAAAAATAATCTTGCTTGTTTTGCTATTGGACTGAAATTTGGATATGGGATTTTCTGCTGAAATTCATTCTTGGCCCTCACAATTGCTAAGGACTTCCTCTGGATGTTACCTGTGCTGCACCAGGTCCCACAGATGATGGTCAAGAGCAATAGTTAAGAGCTCACACTTGAAACACGTGAAGCCAACAGCAAACCAAACACTGTTTTCCCTGTGGCTCGGACTGGACCTCAAGGATCTGAGATTTGGGGAATGGTGCTGTCCTGCCCCTCCATCCTTCAAAATCCTGGCCCATGTCATGAGAAAGGTGAAGGCTGGATCAACATTTGTGACATCTACCTCTCTGTCCCTCACATCTGCACACACTGTGGGATCTGGTCTGGCCACTGTCCTGCTCAGGGTTGGCAGCCATCCTTGCTGCTGTGCCTGTGGGAAAACAGGTTTTTTTTCCCTCTGTCACAGGCTTTGGCCAGCAGGGACAGAAACTGTGAGCACTGGGATAAATCACCCTCCTGCAGCTCCCTTCCTTAAAGTCATTTAAAGATTCAACCACATAAGCAGCACCTGTAGATTCAATTTGTCTTTATCAAGAACACAAAGATGGTCAATATTAAACACATGCTGTTTATGGCTGTCAGGCACCAGCCCAAGCTTCAATGGCAATAAGTTTACTAAAGATCAAGCAGAGTATTGAACAGGGAAGAATGGTGAGTCTCATTTGACTGTGGGCTCTCAGGTGATCCTGGTTTCCAGAAAGAAGCTCAACTCAAGCTGCCAGTGAACACAGGGCATGTCCCACATCCAGCACAAGTGGCCAGTGGTAGCCTGAACAACATCCTTTGCCAAATCACATGGATTAAGTAAATTGCAGTGAAAAGGGCAAAGAAATACCTGTGCTGCGTGAGAAATCTATCTCTGGGGCTTCATCCATGGTTTTGGCATCTTCCTGGGAAACGGACTGTCAAACCCCTTCAGATCTGGTGCAGCTGAAACTTCTACTCCACTAAGAGATCCTGCAGCAGATTATCAGCCCCAGAAGCATGGCATTTATTGAGAGGTGTGAACAGTATGCTACCTGCACAGATGAAATGCTCTGTGTGATAGTTTACAGTCAATAGAATAGTCCTGGCACCTCTTTGTGGAAGAACTGTACAAAACACATCTGAAATAACAAGATTGTCGATGGTATTCAGTGGGAGATAGCCTAACCCTCTGAGTAAGACTGCATCTTTCTGTTGTGTAAACTGGTCTAAAAGTAGGAATAAAACAATACATCCCTGCCCCATTAGCCTTATGGAGGATTAATGCCCTCTAATCTACTCCAAATAAACTCCAAAGCACGAAGAGCAATATTTAAGTCCTACACTCAGCTGCTTGTGAATTTATAGGGATCACCCTGAAATTGCTATCATGAAATGCAAATATTTGCAAAAGAACAATTAAAAAATATTCCTGAAGTGCAAATGAAAGGCTCATCAGCCACGTTTGTGGTGTACACAGGGACAGTCAGAAGGCAAACACTAATGAATCCCAGGGCAGAAATCTGCGCTAAAAACCCATTAGCCCATTGGCAGTAGGCAATGGCACAGCGTCTTGTACTGGGAACTAATTCTACCCAATAATCAGAGGGCTTGGCTTAAGATGCCCTCATTTTGATTTATTTTTGGATAGTTTGTTTGGATATAACTACCTGTATTTTCAGAAAGCAGCAGCAGCACATGGCTCACAGTAAATCTACTTCAAACACTTGGCGATATTGCTCAAACTGATCTCATCTGCCCTGATCTGCAATTTTCTCTTAGCTAAAGTAATAAAAGAATCCTGTTAAACCTAAATTATCAAATGAAAAAGGCAATTTTCTCATTCATACTCCATTAGTTTTTTTAGTTATTGCTAGGAAAGCTCTAAAATGCTTAGGCCATAAAATAAACATGTGGCTTAATGTACAGTATGTGTACTTAAGAGGACGATAGCATCTGCAGTAACTGCTCTGTACTGCTGGAGTAATGGAATGCACAAATTAAGCAACAGCACGTACCAAGTAAAGCATACAAAAATGTATGGCAAAAAGTAACAAGCCTTCTGCTTCTTTTTAAATAACTCTTTAATCGCTAAAAAGAAGAAATCACCAATACCCACACCTACAACACAAAATTGCAACATAGTTGATTTTGATAGATGTTTGTCATCTCTGTGCCAGCAAAACTCTCTGATACTGTTATCTTTAACATTTCACTGATTAGAAGTTTATAAATGCTTCCTCTTCCCAGATTCAATAATATATTTGCCGGTGCTAAAGTCAAACCATTAGCCTAATATGGTTTCAAGTACACAACACTGTTAAGATTGTGGAAAAAACAAACAAACAAACAAACCCCAGATTCTTAAATCACAGAGATGTAACATAAGATGAAAATGAAAATAAGAGCCTAGATCACTTTTAGGTACCTTTGATAATTTTACTCTCAGGCCCTTCATTCAATCATATCAGAGTACTTTCTATCAGTAATTTAAATGCCTTCAGAAAAGTGCCACAACTAAACCTGTGAATTCATATAAACAAGATTGCATAACCAAACCATTTACAGACATATTCTAGCATCACTTTGCAACAGCAGGCATTAGGATTTTGAGAACACAAGGGTCTCTGAAATTCAACCTGTGTGGTTCTTTATCCCTTCATGTTTAGTCAAAATAGGCATCAGCCAGAACAAGAAGCAAGCAGAGCCTTTGCAGAAAGCTGCAGTAAACATCTTGATCAGACAAACTCAATGAGAATCATAAAATGCAAACTGGAGCTTTCTCCTTGGCCAGGCTTTGACAGAAATATATTTCCCTGGCTAAAAAGGATGGCACAGCACAGTTTTACAGAGGAAAATGCAAAAAAAACCCAACCAAACAAAAAAACCCGAAACACAAAACAAACCAAGAGTCCCATTCTCTTCCTCAGTAATCCCACAAACCCAGGAATCTGTTTCCATAAGAGCTCCAGACATTTACCTGACTGCTGACAGGGCCTTTCCCCACCACCTGAGGTGAGCCTACACTCTCCTTACCTGCACTGTCAGTGGTAGGTACACGGTCAGAGTTGTGCTCATTATCCCCTGGCTTCCCATTAATGTGACCAACCTGTTCTCCCCAGCTGCAACAACTGTGCAGGCCTGTTTACTTATAGTTCAGATTTTCTTCCAATTATGGCACAAAGCTGAAAAGTGAACAACAGTTAAGTAAACATATGCTTGCCAAAGCCCAGCGGGAGAAGGTGCAAGCTCTCTTTGCCAGAGCATGGACCTGTGTTTACTCACACCCTCAGCACTGTTTCAGGCTCTAGCTGGCATTGTGGAGGAACAATCACCATCCTCTTCAGGCCCCTCCCTCTTATTCAGCCTTTGAGAAGTTACAAAATATAGCAACACTGTTTTCTGAGACTATATTAACTGCACTAATTACCCACAATACTGTATATTTGCTATTAAGAACATGAATGTGTGCTTTCAAAGTGTGACATTCAGGGCTTTGAGGATGTGAAAGGAATTAGATGGATTGTTCTGTCATTTAATCCGAGGCTTCAATGTACTTTAAAAAATTCATTTAAAACCCCCCAAAACAGAATACACATTTTAACTGTTGAACTTTACCAGCTAAAGGAGTTTGTAAGGACCCTATCACTATGTGGTTACAACAGAAGATACACAGTTAAGGTCAGGTCACGGTTTCCAAGAATATTCACAGGGACTGAGGATGAGAAAAGCGTGGGGCAGATCCTGCAGGAACCTTCGGGATTCGGAGCTGCTCACTGGGGAAGTGCCTTGAGTATTGCATTCACTTCCTCTGCCACTGCTGTCAGAGCAAACTCAAACTGCTCCTGTGGAGAGAACAAATGCATACTCTGAATAATAGAACAAAACACCTTCTGAAAGCTTGGTGCACTGCTCTGCAGCTGAGCATCCTCAAGACATTGTGGAAAATATGAATATGCAGGATGAACTATATGCTGCAACAGAAAGGAACAAAATGTTCTGGGATTACTGATGCCATATAGCATGTTTGACAGCATCTTGAAGCCAGACTAATTTTAATGGAGAAAAATGTTGGTAGCAGAAACTAAGCTATTGGGACACTATGATGTATTGCAGTCGCACAGCCAGAAAGGTTTGGGAGTAGTTGATCACCAGTCATTTCCTTCTGGCACAGAGATAGAAACTCATTAACTCTAATAGGTGAGATGTTGCAAACCGGAGCCTTTGGCTTTTCTCAAGACTGTTTCTAGTTGAAATCAGCTAGAATAACTCTCTCTTCACCTTATATCTATTATATAGAACAATATCTGCTTTTTGGCTTACCTGTTATTGTTCTTTTTCAGCCTCCTTTTTTGAAGGCCTTTCTGTACCCACAAATTACNCCAGAACTGGACACAGTATTCCAGATGAGATGATGTTTAGACCACTCCTGTCTAAGAAATTCTTGGGAAAGCTTTTCTCTGCCATTAATTTGCATAAAACCAAAATTACTAACAGGCTTCTGTGCTGGATTGGCAGAGGTGTGAAGGACACAGTCATGAATAGCCAGCTCTTCTAAGTGCAACTGTAACCCACTCCTGAACTGTGTAGTCCTATAGGAGGCAAAGGAGTTTTACTTCCTCAAGGTTAGCAGGTGTTATATTTTCTAAGCAAGTAATTTTGCTCAAAAATTTAACTTGCTGAAACACCTGACAGGATGATTTGACTTTTCAGATGAAAGAAGAAATGTGGGCAGTTTACTCAGAGTATAGGCAAATCAAGGACACCAGACAGTTTCAGGATTTTCTAGAAGTACTTCTGTGGTTTAAGCCAGCCAAGGTCAAGTGCTGCTGAAGAACTGACTTTGAGAATGGAGTTCTGAGAGGCACCCTGCAAAGCAGCCTGAGATCACTGCTGGGATACTATCTGTGGTTCCAATTAGAAAATGCTCTGCTTTGTCATGCTCTGCTGCAGAGTCATCTCCTATGTGGAGATGCCTCAGAGACAAGCAATGATGGGCACAGTTCCCTAGCAAAAAAGAACAAGATTCAGAATAATTTCTCAAGACACTGACATTCAAAAATTTTGCTGTCTGCTTGGTGCTGTCAAAGTGGCATTTGCTGGACTGCAGCCAACAGTTTTTAATCAGACGTCACTTCACCCTAAAGAGTAGGATTCATCCTCATTAGGCACAGAAAATGGTGTATATGCCTGCCTATTCCTCCCTGCAGTCCCCAAGGTCTCTGCAATTAAAGTAAAAGACTGGAAATGCTGGTGGCCACCCAGAAACATGAGTTGTATTTTAACCAGAGTACACTGAATGCGTGAGAGGAACTGGAGGAGAGAGGAGGCAGAGAAGGCATTCATCTGGGTATGCTATGCCAGAACCAAACCAGGTGCTTGTACCAGCTCAAAAAGCTTCAGGAAATTTGGGCTGATGCATGAGAAGTGCTTGTGTCTGGGGAAAAAGAGCCTCGGCAGTAAGAGCTGACAGCTGCTGGACCCCATCAGTGCAGCCCTGCAAGGTGAGAGATCTGTGCAATAGCCTAGGCAGGGTGGGAGACCCTTGCTCTAGGGCTGGCAGAAGAGGAGCAAAGCAAGTGTTCCTAGGATGTCACTGCTCAGATGTGAGTGGGACAGCTGGTCCCCACTGCTGCCAGTCCTTGAAGCATGGGGAGCACAACAACAGAAGAGGCTGATCTGAACACGATGGGCTTGACATGGTGATGCAGCCAAGTTTCAGAGATGTGCAGATGCCTCTTCCAAGATGTGGGTGTCAGTTCGGAAGAAGGGAAGCTGCCCGTGGTAGTGAGGCTACCTAATGTGCTCTTCAGCTGAGTATTTGACAATCAGGAAACTTCTAAGACTGGGGAATACAATATTTTAAAATTAGTCTCATGGCTGAAAGTAACTTATATGACTCTAAAGTTAACTCACTGAGAAAATCTACCCTTTAACCTTGCTAGTGAGAGACTTGCTCACCTCACTGTGAAGATCTGTCAGGCTGGAGACCATGTGACCTGTGACTGTCTTTACCTCTCACAGAGGGTTACCCCTCATGTGAGCACAGGGCATCATTACACCACCTGAGGAAAAGTGTGTCTCACCTAAGGACTGTGGACTGATTGACAGGAACTCCAAAGTTCAGGACGGATGCTGGAGACAGGTTCAGTGGAGGCCACTAGCTAACACTAGGTGTGATCTCAAATTACTGAGGCAAAACAACTTGCAAAGCATCACCTCTACAGCCAGAGCTCAAAACTGACTGTGAAGCACTGCAGTAAAGAGACAATAGAGCAGACACATGAGATGTGTGAGGACATGATCCTTCTGGGATGGAGCAGCTGAGCTCTTCCCCCTTCTTCCTTTTGTGTAATATGCACAGTTGAAATGCAAATAATGCAGCTTCCATTCATGTTTATCACTATCCTCCAAAAAAAACCCCACTTTTACACACCTTCCACACCTTTCCACGAGAACAATCAGAGAGCAAATGAATTTCAATCATTTTTAAAGTTGCTCAGTTTGTTGTTTTGTACAGTTACACTGTCATTCACATAGGCTATTTGCATATACAAGATTGACTGGAAATGGATTTGAACACATAGCTTTGCCTAGAAAACAGAGCTGGATAAGCATTTTGTGGCATCAGTCCACCTATAATGCAGAAGTGGCAAGAATATATTTAGTAAATATAGTAAGCTATGTGTCATTAAGTCTACAAATAAAAATTCTCAGGAAAACAGAGTATTTGTAGCATCTATGAAACAATAAAGAACTTTAACTAAATATTACAAATTATGAGAAGAAAGATATAGGAGAGAGAAAAAAAGGAAATGTATGTTTTTCCCATCACAGAGAATACAATTCCCCCTTCATTACTTTTTCCTCTCATGTGACATATCAATTCTATTTTATGATTCCCCTGCAAAAAAATAACAAACCCACAAACCCTCTATTATGTTTCTCAGAGATGCAGAATGTCGTTATGATAATTTCATTACCATTTATTATATACAGTGCTTTTGAATTAAAGATCCCTTCCAGAAGACAAAATGTTGCAAACAAATCTTTCACATGCTTATTGAAAATGTGGAGCGCTGCCTGCTGGAAACACAATAACATTGCTGAAGTAAGTTGGTGTTTATTTTGCCTAGGGATATTCTGTAATTGGCATTTCTAACCTGACTTTTAATCCATCGTTTTAAATTACTCCAAGAGTCTAATATTCCTCATTGGTATTCAGTTGGGAAAGCACAGGGGTTTGTTTAAATCCATCAGGAAAATTCTCTGGGGATCATGCATTGCTAGCATGTAACCAGATATTTATAATTTGCAAGACATTAGCTTGAATAAGTGATTTTGGTGGTTGGGAGAAAATGACAATGATGGAAGAAGGAGCAAGAGAAGAGATAAGCTATATCCAGAGAAAATTTTCCATCCTGGATGAAAATGCAGGATATACTTATTTTCTGGAGCTCTCCAGATATATGTTTGGAGGGGAAAAACACACCTTGAGTGACATTTTCATAGGACTCAGGTAACTATTTCTGAGCTAATTAAGAGAAGTTGCTCATATAACCTCATTTTTTGGTTCTGGCCCTATGTTTTTTTTTCTTGTGTTGAAGGCAAAAAGATGTTAATTTCTCTGTCCTGAGAGGAAACCTGGAATCTGAGCTCTATATTTCTACAGAGCTGCTACATATTTTGGATGCATTTACAGAGTAGTTCAAGGCCTTGCATCTTCCCTCTGGGTAAATATATGTGACATTGGATGCTATATTCATGTTTTTTTCCTGTCTGAATAATCAAAGCAGGAGAAAGATTTGTGCAATTTTATGTCTTACTTGCAGAAAAATGTTAGTTGGCTTTGACTGGCTCATCTTTATTTTTCATGCACTTAATTAATTGGTAAATAACAATTAACATTCCCCCAATTGTTCTCCAGCACCACTTCTCCCAGTATTAATGGGAAGATAAAATGATTAGGAAGAGATTGAAGTTATGAACCATTGATCCTGCAACATTCATTTCACCTTTGTCCCTCAGCAATTTCAGGTCTCTAAATGTTGCAGACTTTCCTATCAGTTCCAGCCTGGCCAAGACAGAGTGCTGTCACGCTGCTCTTGTTACTCAGATCGGAGCTATAACTCTCATTCAATATTTTACAGTGTCACATACAGATTTATTTAGTCTCCATGCCATGAACTAGTTTCTCTATTTTCATATTTGCAGCTCTTAACTTGCAGCAAATACCCCAAAATATCATTCCATACATCACTGAAGTTGCTAAGAACCAAAAGTTTTATTCCTGATGTAAGGGCCTACAACCAAGTCCAACCATCTATCTACCTATCACCACCACGCCACTAAACCATGTCCTTAAGTACCACACCTCTATGTTTTTTAAACACCTCCAGGAATGGTGACTGCACCACTTCCCTGGGCAGCCTGTTACCATGCTACACCCACAAAGCACATAGCTTTAGGCATGAGATAAGCTTTTCTGGTCAAAAGTTAACTAGAAATGACTCGATTTCCTATAAAACTGTATTTCCTTTAATTCAAAACTGATTTTCATAACATAATCTAATACAGCAGTTACATTCTCTTTAGCAAGTCAAGGCTTTAAAGAAAATATTACATCCACAGTTAAGAACAGATACTCTAAGAAAATAATCCATATCTCAGGATGAAAGCAAGAACATTCTTTCAAATGCACATTTTCTTTAGTAGGTTATAGATTGTTGTCTTGACTGCCCTTCATATATGGTAATCAAGATAGATGCTAGATATGTTACAAGAAAGAGCAGTGAACACCAAAGAAAGTAGCCTAGATAAATCTTCAGCATAAATAAACCTCAGTTGGTAGGGAGCCAAACAGAGTAATCAGCAAGCGACCTGCGTTAAATTAGGTCATAGCCTCTCTCTTCTGTCATGAAAACAACTACTGCGAAAGACCTTTAATGTATTTAAAATCCCAGTGGATTTATTGACAGTACCTTTGTCTGGACCATGCCTGGTCTCTGGTCCCTCAAGTGCTCCAGGGTAGCAGCAATATCAATCTCTTTAGCACCTGCAACAAACCACAAATTGGGCTGAGTTCAGAGCACAAGATAATCCATGCTGCATCTGTCAATCTCTTGCTATCGGGTTCCCTTTGGGCTAACAGTCCAATTGAAAATTATTACATCCATCTCTCAGCAGACTTGGCAGGCAGCTGCAATTTTTGTGTTCATATAGAAAAATAAGAGGTTGGGGCAGCTTTTATTAACATTAATTCAAGAAAAGCCAGAGAAAAACAAATTCTTAAAAATGCTTCTGCTCCTAGAGCAGAATATATTTTGCAGAACCTAAGGGTCCATTGGGGCAATGCCACTGAGTGCCCCTTTGTCACCTTCATGAGTATGCACTGTTTGAGAGCCTGAACCACACAAAGACTTATCCTGTTAAAACAAGATTTAGGAGAACTTTTGTCCAGAAAATCTGCGTGTGTCTTCCTAGTTCAGGACCTGCCAGACCATCCTGCTGCATGATCACTGCTACAGCTGTCAATACTACAGCATTTTCTTTAGGTTATATTTTGGGTGTCAGGACACTGCTGCTGTGTAGTGATTGGCAGCACCAGGAGGCAGAAAATAGGCATGCCGAGCCTAACTGCTCTGGGGACTCGATCCCTTCCTCAATGCAAATGGAGGTGCTTTCTTTTAGGACATGCTATATGGAGATCAAAGCATGTCTTTGCTGCCTCTCACCTTTCTTATAATAACCCAGAGCCTGGAGAATCGAAGGAGACAGGGAGATGCTGATTTCCTCCTTGATTTCCTCCAGTTAAAGACTGCCCTCCTCATTTTCCTTAAGTGTCTAACCTGCTACATGTTTTTTGAAGAGACTGAGAGGAAATCAGGACTCTGGCCCCACCCAAAAGTAAAAGCCTGGCTGGAAATCCTTCAAACTGAGAAGTTTAGCTACAGAGTTAGGCTCTCTCACATCCATCTCCTTCTGCATCTTGCAAGAATACCACACAGTGCCAAAGCATCAGTAGAGGTAGACTTTCTGTAAACCTTAGCACTGGTGTAACACAGTACCTCAGTTTGGGGTTTAGTCTCAGACATGTACGTGCATTTAGGTGGGATTTTCCTGTTCCACCACAGATGTCCAAGGGAGCAGAGTTGTATGAGTA
This sequence comes from Bucco capensis, assembly GCA_013396975.1. Taxonomy (NCBI): domain Eukaryota; kingdom Metazoa; phylum Chordata; class Aves; order Piciformes; family Bucconidae; genus Bucco; species Bucco capensis. Next base: position 770,190 of record VWZO01016725.1, on the reverse strand, counting down.
CTGCATATACTTTGCAGCCTTATTTGTGGCCTTGTTAGATTAGCAGGAATTAAAACTCTTAGACTCATAAAATCATTTTGGTTGGAAGAGACCTTTAAGATCATGAAGTCCAGCTGTTAACCCAACACTGCCAGGTTACCACTCATCCATGTCCCTGTCACAGAGGCACCCACAAAACAGACAGCAATAGCTACCCAAAATACAGACTTACAGTAACCAAAATTCCTCAGCACTTCTCCTGACAAACTTAAATTGCAAGTTCAGATGTCAACTGGGAATGTACTACTGCACAACTGATTCTTAAGCTTTAAGGAATATTCTAGAAAGATGAACCAAAATATGTGTGCACTCATAAAGGGAAAAACCTCCCACTCAAGGGTGCCCAAAATAGTAGCATCTTGGCTCAAAATAAGAATTCTCTTTTTCATAAATTAAGGTATGAGAAAAATTTAAGACACTGATATCCATAGATGAGGTTAACCACAGTCCTGAGCTGGTCTCTCAGGTGTGCTGCAGGAGTGAATGTGGAGATGCTTCCAGTGGAGCTGGCATGTGGGCTTCCCCATAGCTGCGAGCAGCTATGTCCCTTGTCCAGTGAGGGAAGGTCTTTATTTGAAAACACTCTAGCCTCAGGACAAAAAAGGGGAAAGGCTCATGAGAATACCTAAACACACTCTTCAATGGACAGACAGGCTTCTGAGCTTACCTTTGAAAGAGTTAATTCCTCCATTTCCATGATGCAGATTGCAGACATTTACTAGTGAACTGATGCTTGGGTTTTTATCATCATTAAGGGAATGACATGCCTAATAGTAGGAACAATGCCTGATTATAAAATCCTGATTTAGCAAAACACCAAAGCATATGCTTGTACTGGAACATAAAAATAGTCCTAGTGTGCCTGTGTGCTTAATGGGAAGCTTGTTCTGAAGTGTTTTGTCAGTAGAAGTCCCTGAAAAATCAGTTTTTACTGATTAGTTTCCCCTAGCCCATGGGTTGTGATGAGCATGTGATCCACAAGCACTTCTGATATCCTCAGTCATAGGTAGTTAAAAGGAAACAGAGAGCAAGGTACGATCTTGGCCACATTATGTGTCTTGTTGAGAGGCCAGGGGGTTAGAGGCAAGGTGAAGCAAAGGCAGGAATTGGTTTGCTACCCCCTTTTCCACTTCTTAATGCCTCTGATACTATGGTGACAGGAACTACCTAAGTGCTTAAGGCTGATCAACAAAACTTAGTGCTGCAAAGATGTGCAGCTGTTTTGGAAGAAAAGTATCTCAGAACAAGAAAATTTACAGGAAAAAAGGATGAAATAAATGGCACAGAATAAAGCCAGCATGACTTGTTTTCTCTCTACATAAGAAAACCTCTCTTTCTCCTCCAAATCCACTGCTACATGTTCTGCATCTATTCCCTTATTGTGTCTAAACCAAATGAGTTTAAATATACCTTGTAAGTCCACTATTAAATCTCATTTTGTGGTAAGTTTGGATTTTTCTATCCAAACTTACAATAGATTGCTGTTATATTATGTAAATTCAGTTCACTTCCACTGATCTGTGTGATAGTCGGTAGAAAGTTCTCTGGTGACAGAGATGGACAAAGGAAGAGATTTTCAAGGCACAACGGGAGGTCTGAACCCAACCTGCCTTCACAGATGAGTGGAGCTCAGTGTTTAACTGCAGTGTGAGCTCTCAACTCTCTTTGAAATTATTTTGTTGACATATGACACAAATTTAATGTCTTCACCATGCTGAGACTTTCTCTTTAATCTGAGAACATAACAGTATGGCATAACAGTCTACAGTAACACTTCATTTATGCTTCTGAGCCATTTCAGGTGACAAAAATACAGCTACATGACACTGGGAGAGAGGGATACCAAATCTAAGGACATTAGGGTCAAATCATGCTATTACTGAGATGGGCACAAAATATCCACACACTGCTAAACATTTAAACATTGTTTACCTGCATAGCCCACATACAAACTAAATTTGATGGAGTGGTTTAGAGTAAAATCTGGAAGAATTTGATCCACTGATTCCAAGGATATCCCATTACTGGAAGTGTTTTGCTCAGGCTCCTGAACTATAAGTTCAGTAAGAGAGGGAGACATCAAATTACTGTCTTCCAAATCTAGAGGAAGAGTTAAAAATATTCCAGAGGAAAGCACTGAAAATTGGAGGAGAGAACACCAAATGTGTCCAAAAGGCAATATTTTCCATCTTTTCTCCCCACCAATACATATCTATTTGCTTAACAGTGCTACTGGTTTCAGAAAAAAAATAAAAGAGAGGGATAAAAGAGGAAGCATTTAAAGAATAAAGAACTGCCTTTTCACCTTTTGATGGTATTTTACCCTGCAGGGAATAAATTTGGTTTGTGTTTGTGACAGGTTCCTTTTTCCACAATGAATTTCACTGCTTATTTTAAAGGAATGTAAGAAGGCAACTTAGTGTGAGACTGAGCTAATGTTGTACCAGCTGCATTGTGAAAAATGACTGTGCAATGTGCACTCTTTTTTTCTTAAACAGAACATGCATTTGCAGTAATTCACTGTGAGCCAGACACTAGCACCCTTTCCCCTGCCCTTGGCAGCTCAGGGAGCTAGCTGAGTAAATACCTCCAAAAGCATTTCCACATCAGTGCAATCCAGACTTTCTAACTTCAGTAATTAACTATCATCTTCCTAAAGGCTTGAAGCATTCACAGTGAGTGCATAACAACTCACATCAGGAACATTAACTGGATAAACTAAAAGAACACAAGAGAAGAAGCAAGCTGAATGATATTTTGCCCTCAAGGAGAGAAGCAGTTTCTGAAGTTTAGGGTCATATCCTTTGCAACCCTTTCTCTCCCTGCAGGCACCAATGGAGGATGCATGCTGGCACTTAACAGCTGGTGCTCCTGATTAGCAGATCTCAAGGGGTTAAAGTGTTTGCCCTCAGACAGTTGCATAAGTGGAGTATCCAGCATGTCATAGGTAAAAGTTTAATTTCCTTTTCCTTCTGCAATAAATAACAAGTTAGCCAATCCGGCTGCAATAAGCTCCACGAGGTGACCAGCAGCAGCTCTTGCAATATTTATAATCATCATGAATTACCCAGTGTTAGTTTTAAGAATAAAAAAAATGAAATTTTTCCTCCCCCTAAACATAGCAGGAGACCCCTTTTGATAAGCACAAGACACATCAAAAATGCTCTGTGTAGGATAATCCCTTCCACACTGTAGCAGCATTACTGTGTGCTGTGATGGTACAGGAATATGACAAAGTTTGTGAGAGGGGTAACATCTTTTAAATTATCAGCGGGGAAGAAAAACAATGAAGGTGTATCATTAAAAAGCAGTTTTCAGGTTCAGCACACTGCAGAGCCTCTGCACCCAAAAACATGCTAGATTTTTTTTCTGAGTTATAAGAACAATCAGATTTTTTTACATAAATGTGCAAAAATTTTGGCTTAATTAAGGCAAGCTTTGAGATTTTATTTGTACATAATAGGCTTGAACATGCTTGCACTGAAAGTAAAGTCAGAAGTTCTATTTTATTCATTACTAATGAAAAGTGCAGCACAGATTCTGTGAGACTGATAGAATTTTATATGAAAGGACTGTATTAAAAGGAATATTTTAGGTTCTAGATGCTCTGAATTTTCTGTGTATTTATAAAAATAAAATGATCCTTAAATACTTCATCAAAGCAGTTATTTGTGTGTGGGGGGTGTTCTTTTTAAATAACCCAAACTGAAGAGTTTTCTTTGTGATGTTTCACAAATACATATGACTCATAAATATTAAATTAAAAAGGATTTTTTCTGTAGCTGGGAACAACTTTCAGATCTACTGGCATATATCCTCAAAAAATATGATTATAACTCTGCAGAATTGTTATAAATTTGTTACTCTGTGTCTTAAAGGATGGTTTGGTCATTAGGTTGCTATGTTTAAATACATTTGAGTTCTCTTCCAGACTAAGCCTCTCTGACTGCCTGCATCACCTTGGCTAAATCAGTAAGTTCATCCTTTGTTTCACATCATCATTTATAAAATGAACCATCTTTTTCCTACCTAATAAGTTGTTATGAAGGCAAATCCATTAATGATTACAAGGTACTTGGACACTAGAGAGGTGAGGACCCAGACAGATACTCTGGGTTTTATTTCCAATACCCTTTGCACCTTTCTCAGCCCTCTTTCTGCTCCCCTTGATCATGAAGTGATCACAAAGCTGAATATATGATGCAGGAGCCATGCTGAGCAGTTTTAAGTGTAGGATTATTAGCACTGCTACCATTTGTCCTTAAGGAAATGATGATGATCTGTGTGGGAATAAGCATTTATCCCAATGGAAAAAAAACCCAGGAGTACTAAGGGGAATACAGAAATGACATATCAAGTGCCTTTCTTTTTGCAGCAGTAAGTACTCATTTTCATTCTAGTCAGATACTACCTGCTTAATGCATCTTTTTATATTTATTATATTGTATAGATTTTGAATTAGACCTTGAAGGGCAGAGGGACTTGTTAGGTCAGATTAAAAATTGGCTTGTTAAAAGCTTGAAGGAAGAGTCCCAACACAGATCTTTCTGCTGCTGTTGCTAGAGATCCAGCTAATAATTGCAAGATGCTCCTGATGGGCAGCCTTTTAGCCTCAGAGTCAGGCACAGCCTGTATTCACAGGCAGCTGGAAGCACCATGGAAGAATCACTTGGAATATTATGAAACAGCAAAAATATACATGAAAAAGAAAATAAAGACAAAAATACAGTGTCAACAAGGACAATGAGATGTCTCATCACAGCGTGTCTGTGTTTTGGAAGAATACAAGTGTTTTTCATGTTTGGGTGATGACTGTGTGACTCATGCCTAAAACTGATGCTTCATGGTCAAAGCAAACTCATGCACACAGCTTTATGTTGCCTTTCTTCCCTCTCCATGTGAGGACTCTGACAAATAGGCTTTCTTAGGTTTAGTACAACATTTTCTGGCCCCTTTTGGTGCTCAGCTTTGCCTTCCAAAGCAGGCAGACAGTGAACAGTGGAGACCCAAGGACAGAAACCTCCTAAAGAAGTGCAGAAAGTAACTAGATCCAGGTCTGTGAGGAGCCTATGGACAGAAATGGCTCATCTATACTGCTGTCTGTGATAGTGTATAAGAAACAGAAGTAGGCTCTCTAGGGAGTTAGGAGGGTGTATCAGTACCTCCTGGACCATTACACTCTCACAGCTATGCTGTTCCCAGTGCCCAAGCTAGATGGACGTAGCACAGATATGTTATAGATTTGCAATACCTGCAAAGCTCTAGATGCCTCCAGCTTCCCACTGACAACTTCTAAAGGACAGCTTGTGTTGCTGCTCCACTGAGTGTTTGCCCCATTGGGTACTTAATGTCGCAGTGAAACATTTAATCACACCATATGAGGGGCAAACTCAATCTGATTGAAAAAGAAAGGGTCATAACTAGAGGGAGTGTAACACCACTTCTTCACTGACCATTAGTTTTAATGGCATACCGGTAATATTTACTAACTAGCTTAGTCTCAAAGGCCCAGCCTCATCTCATCTACTCCAGCCATCCTTGAAGTTCAAATTGGAGTTAGTCATCTCCTCTCCCAACAGCTAAGAGAGAGAGGGGAAGCTCTGATGGGCAATTCATTTGCCTGAGAATTATCCTCTAGAGGTGCGTATCATTCTCCAATGATGACTGAGGAGACCTAGACAACTAGGTTAGGTGAGATGCTTAATGCTAGGTGCTTCATAGGGCTAGTTAGCTGGAATGAATCTGGGTTGAAAAGAGTTGAGTTTTCTGCACTGTAGTTTTGGGCTCCTGAATGCCAAATCTAACAGTGTTTGAGACCTGTTTTGCACCTGTTCCCTTCCTCACTTTCCTCAGCCCCTAAGTTTGGCAATTTTGATGGAAAGAGCAAAAGAAAAAGCAGCATCAGATCACAATCAAAAGATAAAACTAGTGTAGGGAAAGCCACGCAAGTGAAAAATGCATTTTAAGAGTAACTGCTGTTTGTATAGTGCTCTGCTGCAAAGAAACGAGTATTTTCTTCCTTCAGCCTGCATTGCCTGAGTGCCCATTACACAAAAACACTTGTAAATATTGGAGGTAAAAAAGGGAGCTGAGCAACAGCTAGAAACTACAAAAATAAAAGCAATTTTCATTTGTAGTTATCCAGATGTCTGCTGCTGCTGTAGCTGCTGGAGTTCTGCTATTGGCCAGGAGAATCATTTGATGCTTTTCATGGAAAGACAAAAGCATCAGCAAAAACCTAGTGTGGGACAGACTTTTAAAGATGACAAAAAAGATAAATGTATTCAGACTGGCATTTTCATTAAAAGCTTTTTCTCTCCCTGAGACGAACAAAATCTGTGTGCGTGTGTGAATGTAGTGAGGGATGGACCCAAGGTACACCTGAATCACTGAAATGACTGTAATTTCACACAAAATACATGAATGCCTCTATACATCTAACAATAACCTCAATGAAAATTTCATTATCCTTATTAAAACCAAAACAAAATAAAGCAACTAAAACAAAAGAACTCAATGGGCAAAGCAAGAAAATAAATGAAGAAGGGAGTACTTAAATAATAAAAGTGAAATCATGAAAATAATTGTGACAGCCATACACACACAGAGTATACATTATATAATGGGTCACTGCTTAGACATTTTATATTAATACTGCCAAACTGCATGTTATAAATGTATAAATGTAAGTGACGTGGCTTTGTCACTACACAATCCAAAGGAAGGTGCTACTGAAGATGAAACAGCTAGGAACAGCCTAGTATTTTAAAAACTGCTACAGGAAAAGAATACTTCTAAGCTTACACTGATTTTAATAGTCTTGCAAGGATGGAAATTCACTACAGACACGTCAGTTTCTAAGCTAATATCCTTTGTCAATGCAGAAAAAAAACGCAGAAATCACTCACTGTAACTGAATGCAAATAGATGCTAATTTGAGGACCAATTCTTCTTCACTTCCACTGTGCATTGAGAGTACGTCCATTACATTCTATGGTACATAGGAATTGTTTCTCTTCTACATCTAGATTTCCTCCACCCTCCCCAGAAGTAAAAAGTAAAAGGAATATGCCTAAATTGCTAAATGCAAGAAATAGAAGTTAATGAGTTATACTGCATATGGGGTAAGATATTCCACAAACACCTATGGTTACTCTAGAAAATACCAGTGCACACATCTAAATTCAACTTAAGACATGCATGCACACACATATACAAAGTGTATATATAGGAAGAACTATGCATGTGCTGCTACTGTCTTCTTATCAGTGTTCCCCAGCATCAGCTCCCCGAGTTCTACACAATTTGCTTCTTGTACAACCTCTTCCAGAAACTACCTGTAAATTACCTGAATGGCAGTTCATCTCCATGTGCTGAATCAAACATGAACAAAATTAAGATGCTGATTGCAAACATGACATTTCTGAAAATGTGCTCTGAAAAAACTTGGGAGTCTCCTTTGGAAAATGTGGATTTTCTTTACAAGAGACACGGGAATACCTCATCCATGTGTTTCTATTACATTGTAAGAATCACATTTTACATTACTTTCATTTTATGTTGTGCATAAGTGGCAATGCTTTCATAAGACAGTACATGGAGTGACCTGAATAAAAGATGCAACTATTATGGATCTATTCTTTAATGAAGTTTATCCTTGAAAATGGCTAAACTGGTCCAGCTTTAGAAGCTGTGGAGTAATTTACACTTTCGTTAGATAATATACATTGTACCCTTTACAGCCAGAAGACTACCATCTGGTCAATTAAACTCTTCTCTTCAAATCCTTCTATGGACTGCTGCACGAGATTAGCTACAAAAATGGTAGTTCTTCACTCTGTATATAAATGTCCCTTTCCAAACATTTGCCCAGCTGCTTCTCAAACCGACAGCACAGTACTTCCATGACCAGTTTTTTCACTTTTCCATATTCTAACCTACCCATTGTGTGAAAAAATGCTGCCCAAATTCCTTATCTGCTTGTCTCCTCCTTAGTTTCAGTCAATGACCTCTTGTTTTCAAATTAGTCACTATCTCAAGCTGCTTACTGACATCAATACATTCCTTTCAGGGTCTTCCAACGCTCTATGGGGACCCCCCTTCGTGCTCCCTTTCCCAAGGAATAGCCCATGTCTGATCAGTCTTTCTTCACAATTCATTTGCCCCAAAACCTGAATAATTAGGATTGCTTTCTACCACACTTTCCCAATTCTTTCCAATAAAATCCCTTGAACAGCAAATAACTCAAGAAATATGACTCTCTTACAGTAATCCCTGACCACTAAACTATCTGAAAAAGAAAAAAGTCAAAGAAATTACACCAATAATTTGTTTGCAATCCCTATATGCCATAAAGGAAATGTTCTAAAGATGCAGTCCATACTACACACACTGAAAACATCAACAACCACCACCTTCCCTGTGGCCACTAATTTCACAACAGAAGCTTGTAGAACATGCTACATTTTAATCTTTATTTTATGAACTATTAATCAATGACCCTGTAATGTCAATAATGTGTCAAAAGCTTTGAAGTGTCATATGTCAAAATGTATTTTGCAAAGGAAATAAACAGCTTGTTCTAAATGGAGAGAGTTTGCTGAGCATCACAGGCTGGACCATGAAAAACTGTCCTATACATTCCCCATACACTTTTGCATGTAGCTGGGGGCCCAGCTCTCATTGTGATTAATTATCTGCTGGGAAAGGCTGCAAGAATGAGCACTATTTGCCTAATTGTGTTTCCAGGGTAATTCACTGCATAGAGGTTACAATACATAAATGCAGCTCATTTGTAAAACTGGCCTTATAACATATGATATGTTTACATGGACTCTAAGAACTTCCTTCAGAAATTGAAATAGCAACTTCTCAGATGTACAGGGTTAGCACTATTGCTGCAGAGAACTGAGGCAATCTTACGGATAGCACAGTAGTGCACAAAGCAAAATCTAATTTTTTTTGCTTTACTGGTCTGCAATTTTTCCTTTTTCTTAGGCATAATAGTCTATTTCACTGAAATCTCAAAGAACAGCTGTGATTGATTCAAACTTAAAAATTTGTTTTCATGTTCTAAGTCTTGAATTTTTCTGCTGTAATTTTTTCCCCACCTATTTCTAATCCCAATTCTTGCCCTACTACCATTAAAAGCCATTTAAAAAAAAAAGTAATCTCTCTTTTACACTGTACATTCTCTCAACCACTGTATAAAACACAGTATGTTAAGTTTTATTTTAACGGGAGAAGCTGGATCTTGGGCTGAAGAAACAGTCTCTTGTTCACCAAGAGCATATCAGAAATAGTCTGCTCTAGACTTGTATCAGCACAACTGAACAATAGACATTTCTCAGACTTTGCATAAGGACTCAAAACCAAGCAGATTGAATCCATTTTAACATGAATGTGGACAAGCATTTTCTTTCATAAAATCTTCTCAGAGAGAAGCTAACCCCACAACTTCATTATGATTGTTAAATCCACACAGCAGATAAGCACAACCTCAGCAAGGGTTCAGATTAGCCAAAATCATTTGATCACGATGAGTCAGAAGGCGAATTAAGGAATCTTTTGTTTTGCCTTAAAATGTCACGCTATAAACTGCATCTGCTCAGGAGCTGACTCACAAGACCCTCAGACAATAGGGTAGTAGGGGCAAGGAAAGGACTTGGGGAGATAACCTCCGCAGCCAGCCCAGGCCAGAGTATGTGTGTTCACCAATTATAACCCAAGCTTTTGAATTTGAGAGAATAAACTGCTGGTTTTGCTTTGTGAAATCAAATCTTTTTGCTGGGTTTTAGAATTTGGAAATCAATACTTTAAAAGGATTGTAAAATTCATATTCACTTTCCCTTTGACTCATCTCATTCCAGATAGATCAAACATAAGAAAATGGATGGTCAGCAAACCCCAAGCAGCTGCTGGCTGGATTAGTATCTAAAAATCAAACTATTATCTACACTATCCAAGCCTCTCAGTTCAGAAAAATGAAAGTGGGAAGACTTGTAATCCAATTTTTTTTTTCTTGCCAGAAACACTCAATAAAAATGTCTTGCAATATATAAAACTTTTAGTCACTACAATAAGCCTTCAGGAAAGCTAAGAAATGAGAAAATTCTCAACTTTTCTATTGATCACACTAAAAGAAAAAATCATGATCATCTCAGAGCTACCATGAGTTTGTGGCAAGGAAGGAATACCAGGTAGACTAAATCTAAATCAGTTTATCTTCCCTACTAGCAAAAGATGAAATTTGCAAATCCATCAAGAATATTGACAGTCTCAGCAGAAATCAGCCTCAGCAAAAAAAGTCTCTGTTAAAAATCCAGCAAGCATTGTTATCTACAGAACCAATCCATTATAATTTACTGTATAAATTGTGGAAGCAAATATGGAGTTGAAATAAATCACTTACCAATTTCTCACTCAAAATTAAAGCCTGGCCTAAGCTGTCTGCCAGGGAAATGAGAGGTGACTTGTCCTAAAATTGTAACTCTCATATAAAATTAGTATCATAGTTAAATAATCATCATAGTCAAATCATGTTAAATAGTATATAAATATGTCACTTTAAAGCTGGATTCAAGCTTTAAAGCTTGAATCTCTGCACATCAATCTAGCAAGAAAAATAATTATACTAATATACTACACAATAAATAGCAGCACTAAGTTACTGGAACAACTAAACAAAAGAATAAACTTCTATATAAAACTTCTGCTGACATAACACAGGAATGATAGAATGAATAGGCACCGTTGTTCTCTGACTGTTCCAGTATCTAATAATCTTATTTAATGTAGCTGTTTGCAGTGAATGCACAGATGCAGTCATTATATTTACAGCACAGAGGACAGTGAAATTCATTAAAACCTCACCCAACAGGACATCCTTCCTGATACTGTGCAGAGCCAGAGGGAGCCCCGCAGGCTGGCGCTGCATGGCTCTCAAAGACAGCTGTGTGCCAGGAAGGTGTTTGCTGAGCGAGGGCTCCTGGGAGCTCCATGCCAGCTCTCGTGTGCCTTCCTGCCAGCTCAACCTCTCCCAAGCACTCCAAGGGGGCATTTCTACCCTCAGTACTAACTTTTATGGTCCTGCCAAGTGCACTAAAATAGGGAGCTTTGTGTTTTTTAAACTTCATTTCTGCTTTCTCGAGGGGCTGTCAGACCGACATGGTGAGTGTCAAACAGAAACTCTTCCCCATCTTGATTTCTTTTCCCCTGCTTTAGGCTTTACACAAAGGTCCCTAGCTGGTGATGTTCAGCATCAATAATAATATGAGGGACCTCAACAGGCAAGACAGTAGAAGATATGAATTTATAACATGCTTAATAGACTAAGTATTGGTACTAATTCAATAAGCAGCAGCAGAAGAAATTGTAAATGACAGAGGCATTTACAGTTAACTGTAATCTAAGAATGCAGGGAAGTAAATCATTACATGAAAAAGGAGCTCCTTTTCTCAACCTACCCTATTAAAAACCCCACTAAAGAGCCAAGGCATTTATTGATTGCTTTTTACTTTCCCACTGCTAAAACTAAGTACTCCTCTATTTACTTTGATTTAAAAATGCATTATTGTCTACTTTCTAATAAACCAGACAGTGGAACAAGAAACTCAAATTATTCTAAGTTTATTCTTAAAAGTCTTTTTTTTTTTTTTTTTTTGAAAGACTGAAGGCCTTAATCCTTAAAAGCTCTTTTGAAAGAAATGTTACTAGATGCTGGCCTTGCAGCTGGGCCCAGATTGAAAGTGCACTTACATTTTTATGTTTAGCTCTGAAGGACTCTGAAGTTAGCCCTCGCACTCCACATAAAAGCTTTGGAAAGGGCATTCTTTGCCACTCGTGCAATTCATTCTCTAAGAAAAGGAAATGGAAAGAAAGATTTCATGTCCAGGGCTTCAGGCCTTTGATCATTTGATGAACATTGGATCCTCAACCTGGGCCTCCAGCTTCTCAGGCCAGACAAAGAGGGCCTCGGCCGCACAGGCTGGGCCTCGGTTCCCGGCCGAACAAAACCTTTGGCGGCCGCACAGTGTGACAGCCTGGGAAAGGCCCACCTCAGCAGGGCTGGGATGCCCGCTCTGCCCTTTGATCTTTCATTTAAACCCCAGCCAAAGCACCAGGTCAGGGGATTTTGCGTCGCACACCCCCACGGGCAGAGGGGAGCAGGTCAAGAACAAAATGGGGGTGACTGATCTCCAAAAAGCCCTGTGACGCCTTTCTCTGGCCAGTTTCACATGACTTGTCTGGTATTGTGAAGTGCTAAGCCCACACTTAAAATGGAATTTGACATTACATGGTACAATGGAGTCAATAAATGGCATTCTTCAGTGCTTTTACAACAAAGTCAACCCTCCTTTAAGTGTCTGAAAGCCCCAAGCTAGAAAATACTTCTCATTTACTACTTTATGTGAGTAAATTGCATATACTTTAAATCTAGTTTTCATTACGGCTTCTCATTGCTGATGACTGAAATGAGCCGAACAAATACCTAGCAAAGGTCTACATTAATTTGACAACATGCCATTGCTTCTATTTTTGAAGATTAGATTGTCACGTGGCATGTAACAAGCACTGGAAATATCTCCATATTCCTTCACAGAGTGAACATCTATTTTCCAACGAGCATGAAAAACTAATCTCATCCCACTGAAAAATTTATTTTCAGTACAGTGCTAAGGAGAAGGCAAACACGCAACTTCTTTTAACATCAGCAGCAAGTTCCACATGATGCTTATGGGCAAAAAATTCAGTCCATGTTTGATGAGACATATTAACAAAATCTGGAAAGAAAAAAAATGCTAAATACTTCTTTCTAAAAAGATAGGATGCCATTATGTCCCACAGGACTGAGATAAGCAGGATGCAAAGGCAGATGAATGCAAAGCATGGAGTGTATTTTTAAACTACACACAGAAATATGTCTATTTTACAAGATTTTAAAACAACTGTGAAGTGATTAGAGCTCAAACATTGTTTCTCTATATAAATTAATATATGTTTTTAAAATTTACCCCTTCTCTTTAAATACACCTGTGTTCAGAGAGCAAGATCAAGGTGGCTTAAGAACTCAGGTTAAGAATTAATAAAGGCAAATGACTATTTTTTGTTTATTTTTAACATCACAAGGTATCTCTTCCTTTTAAAATGCTGTTCTATGAAACTGTGATACAAACAGGTCCAAAAGCATGAGGAAGGAGTATAATATACAAATAAAGTTGAGCATTACTATGTCTTTTTTGTGTATAGTCAGGTTTACATGCCCACTTCTACCCTCCTTCCTTCTGAAGACAACATCAGTACTAAAAATCTGGTTTAGTTCCAACACGCAAAGATTATTTCAGAGTATCTCATGCACTTCCCACCATGAACCATTTATCAATCAATAAAAGTAATGGAATGATCTCAATTTCTAGAGACTCTATAGACTTTACTCTAAATAAACAACTGAATATATTTATGCTGACAGATTACTTCTGACTTCATAAAGTTATATTTCACATATAAAGAAACTAAGGAACAGAAAAGAAAGTCACTGAATACTGAACAGATAGTGGCAGAACTGAGCACAGAGCACTAGCTGATTTATTTTCAGTCCTCTTTCCTGTTCACTACAGTCTTTTTCCTCCTAAGCAACAAAGTTGTGCAGCCCATTGAGGCCTCATCTGATACCATTTCTAGGCACTTTGGTGGCACTGGACAGCTACAAAAAGAAATGTAATTACATTTGACCATCGTGGCTGTGTACGTGACAGTGGACCTGGCAACAGTCATGAAGCATCCCAAGACCTAACTCATGTAAACATTAAGGATTGTACAGCCCCAGGGTATCTTGTGCAAACTGTAATGACTATTTGAAATGATAAATTTTAAAATTCAAATACTTCTCAAGAGCACAGAAACACCTGCTCATTCACAAAGCACTTGCGTTTGGGTTTGTTGTTTGAAATTGCTATCAAAATAAAACTTAAGAGCATTCGGGAGAGAGTACAATTTGCCTCTTAATTTATTCTCAGATTTTCTGTGGATATTGCTCCCTGTGTTGTCATGGCAACACAAGCACATCTTTCAGTACTGAGGAAGTAACAAGCCTTTCGATTCTCACCTTTAGCCATTTTATTGAGAACCATGTCAATTAGGATGTAGGTTCCACTTCTTCCTGCACCATCACTGTCAACAGAAAGGGAAAAAGAAAAAATAAAGCTGATCACTGTGCATCTAGACTCCACATGAAGGTACCTGCCCTTAAAGTTACACTGTTACACATATGGGGAGAGGAGAGAATGAGGGGCTAAAGAGGAGTACTGAGAGAGGAGAAAAAGCTTGCACTGAATTAACACAAGCTGTTTGTGAAAGATAACAGTCTGCATGGATAATATGTTTTAATTTTTTATGCCAAGGTGTGTTTATGCATGAAAAGCATATTAAACAACAGTGGAGAAGTCACTAACCCTAACAGGATACCATTTCTGTTGAAAAAGTGTACATATAACAAGCTTATAGTCATTTGCATACGAGATCAAGAACCACAGAATCAGAACATAATCCAAAATGGTTCCAAAGTGTCACAGATAGCATTTGAACACAGTGGTCAGAGGGAATGTGTACAGAGATCTGTTAGAGAACCAAAATATTTGATCACTGATGGACTGCAATCTTTCTTCACTATACATAATGACTGATTTTACCTTTCCCTTTAACTCTTCCTTAGTTGCAAAGACCAGAAAGAATATTTTCATGTAATTCCTAAGAACCAACTTTACTTTGTGTATTGTCAGCTCTTTCTCAGCAATGTGAGACCAAGCCTTGGGAGGGGGAAAGCTCCCTAATCTGAATGCAGCTTGTGTCCCTTTCAGAGAGCAACGTGTAATTGCCAGCATGATGCTCTTTTAGAGCTGCTGTTAGCAAACATAATTAAGACTTTAAGTAAAAGCTTTTTTTTCTTTCCCTCCCCAAAATTTTTACAAAGGTGCATGTGTGACCAATTAGACTGGTATGTAGTTTTATTAATTAAGCCATTATTTTTATTGATAGCTCAATTTGTGTACAAGAATTAATGAAAGGAAAAATAATAGAACAGCATGAAGCACGTTATTACATTCTGTTTACAGGCAGGCTATGGAACTTAATTTTTGTTAAGTCTCTGTAGACAGGGGCTTTTTTCCTTCAGTTACTAGATCACTGCTTAGAGAAAATGAGGTAATGGTAATATTTTTTTCTATGTCTATGAAGGGAACAAAGACACAATCTTATTAGTTAAGCTGAATAATGGGAGACAAGGCAGTGATCAGGCCCAATAAAAACAAAAACTACTGAGCCGATGGTAGACAGTTCCATCCATCACTGTATGGAAAGAGCAAGAATCTTGACAGCTCTTCATTCTGCACCAAATGTTTCTTTTCTCAGGCTTCCTGAAGGCAATGCAAACAAGCCTCCTCCAGAGCATTCACCTCTGCAGAGGGTCCCATACATCCAGTGTAAGGTGACTGCTGAGCCAAACGGAAGAAACATGTCCCTTCCCTCCTCACCCAATGTGGAGTGCCACATTTCAAACAACCTGCCTCTTAGCAGGGCTGTTTTTTCTAGCTTCCTCATCCACAAGAATATCTTTGATAAATAAATGCAACATTCTTCTTAAAAGTCAAAACCTCCAATGGCAAACCCAAATTTTATTCCGGTAAAGCTTTCCATTGACCTGCCTGATAGCTTTTGTGTGTGTCTATCAGACTGTGAGGCCTAAACATAATCTGTTCTTACAGGATTACTCAATCTATGGGAAGGTTTCTACCCCCTGACACTGCCCTCTTATTACCATGATCACTAAAAGCAAGCAAAGAAGAAATGAAATATAACTGAGTGTTAACACATAAAGAAAGCTAATTTGGGAGGGAATGCAAGGAACCACTATCATTTTGAAGGAGACTATGAAATTGAAGTGCTACTTATATTGGAAAGGGTGGTCCTACATTGCTAAATAAAGGCATAACATCTATGAAAGCATAACAAAGCATTATGAAAACAGTATTAATTAGCATTAAAAAACAGTTGAATTATATTTAATACCTTCAGCCTACCTCTTTATTGGTTTAGTGACCATCAAAAACTTTAATTTGCCCATTTTACTTATATCTATATGAAATTCTTACACGTATGAATCTCTCTAAAGCTATTTTAGAAATTGTACTTGCCTGCAATGAACAACTACTGGACAAGAGCGACCCCTGTAGCACTTGTTTACTTTTCTGAAATAAAACAGACACAACAAATTAATTATATACTTTACATACAGTTTCCTTAGCCAACAGTCAAAAATAAGCAACAAGAACAAGCAAATATTGTAGTCTTTAAAGAAACAGTCAGGTTGATAATTTCCTAATAGAACAAGCAGTTGTTACGTACATAATCTTGTTTAAGGTTTGCTTCTGCTTTGTTGCTGTAGAAATCCCAGAAAACATGCCATTATTGCTGTTGGCTAGGCAAAACAAATGATCTCTTTTCTCAAATGTCTCATGTCCTAGCTCCAAACCTAAGATTATTTTGAGATGCTTTAATTTTAAAGCCAACATTAGAAATATCGAGGGACATCAAACTGGCTATTCCAGTGTACTTTGTACAATATGTGCTGATTTGTAACACCAGTTGTCCCCAGAAAGATAAATGACAAATCTCCTGAAAAGCTTCTCAAGAGATTCTAAAATGCAATCTTTTGTGGTAAAATTAACTAAAATCTTTAGTGAGCTTTACTGCTTTGGTTGTAGTGCAGAGGTCTTATACATTTAACATTTACATGTTGTTGTCCTCTACAGTTTCCTGGTTAAACATTTTTGGTGGCAAGAGAATATATGTGAAGTCAATCAATAGAAGTGCAGCTACAGAAGAGGCCTGCTGATATGTAAACTCATGGAATTAACTAGTGCTGAAGTAAACTGACATACGCAGTCTAAGAATAGGGCCCACAAAATTGGTTTAAATCTATTTAAATTGCCTTACAAAGCCCCAAATCCCAAACCTTCTCTTCTGCTCTAGGATATATTTTGCATGTCAAGTATGTTACAGGCTTAAAAATCCATAAAATATGCACACATATGTTAACAAAGCAAGCTGAATAAAGGATAAAATTGGAAAGTATTGCTTCAAGAAATCACAACCTTTCATTCAATTTACTTGATGAGATGTTTGCGTTTACTGGAGGTAAAAGTCTCCTATAAAACCATTCCATAGGGCAGCTTCCAAGGGGTGTCCAGATCCTCTTAACAGTTCTCAGCTCAGTGCAACTACTACATAGGATTCTGACTGTTAAACTGAAGTGAGCTGCTATAATTTGGCAACTGTGGGACAATGTTATTATGAATTTTAAAGCATAACTAACCTACTGAATCATTTAGTTCTTGGCTGTTCATCTATTCACTAACATCTGTGCTGTGAAAACATGCATATATCTTTAAACATTGCTTACAGGATAGCCTGAAGATGCCTAAACTTCTAAATCTGACAGGGAGTCAGCATATCTGGAACTCAATCCAAACAGGCTACAGAGATGTTGGTGATGTCCCATGAAACCTTATTTTCACAGTCTGCTTTTTGTTATTTAAAATTCTAACCAAACTTGATAACCATATTAAGTTCTTGTAATGATTCCCTTTAAACATTAGAATTCAGGAATTTTTCACAATTCTTACTTTTGATTACTGATGTAAATCATACTTGCAAACACATTATGTTTCTATATTCCTTGGATACAAGTAAGTAATGCAGTAGAAAACTGTTCTATGAAAGGTGGTAACTCACTGAGAAGCACCTGACTTTAGAAGTTAAATGGACCATTTATACATCCATAAATGCATAGATTTGCAGGCACTACCAAGCAGAACTTCAATGATTTAAGCTGAGTAGAGTTTTCACAAAAGTGAACTACTCAATTCCTGATGATCATATCTGAGGATCAACTCCTCCTATCCAATATAAAGCCTGATATTTTTGTATTGTACAATAAATCATATTTGAAATGTCTGTAACAACATCTGATACAGTCAGTCTGCATTCCCCTACATGCAGCTAGTCATCCTCCCCCCACCCCTCATCATGTGCATTTGTAAAGAGTTGTTTCTGCATTGAAAGTATTAAATAAAACATAATAACTACAGGGGGGTATTTACCATTTCTTTTTTTCTGCTTGTGTGCTTCCTTTGTTCCTTGTATGGCACCACTAATACCATATTTGCATGTTGTGACTAGCCATCTACCAAAGTCCTGATATAATTTCAATGACAAACTCAATCTAAACCTACCAGTACATCAGGTCTCTCAGTAAATCAGACAGCCAGAGACATCATGTTAGGAAAGACACCTTATGTTTGTCAGTTTTATTGAAGGCGTTTCAAACATTTTCATTATCACACATTTCAGAAAACACATTAAAACAAAGGGTTTCAGTCCAGCTGGTTCATGGCTTTGTCTATATATACTTTATGAAAATATTTAGAAATGCAGCAACATCTCATTTCATTCTTAGTTCTGGCTAATGAGAGTGAGCTGAAAATTCATCAGTAAGCAAAGTTCTTGAATGTTGAAGAAAATATATATTATATATATATACACATATACAGGAAGAATTAACTTAGAAAGAATGATTAGTAATACAAACCAACCCTTGGCTCATTGAGTGAAAAAGAAATCATCATGCAAACCATCAGCAAGCAAAGGTCAGAGGTCGTTAGAGGCTCAGAAAAGGGGTTTCCCACATTGTCCCTGCAGCAGAGTCACAGTTTCCAATGATCACTTTTGTGACTATGCAACTGGGCTCATATTACTAGCTGCAACATCACAAAAATGACACTGGCAACCGCTAATTAGCTGGCAAAATAAGAATTTGTCCATTTTTAAAGTGAGCAGTGTTAGTAAATGCCATTGCACACAGCGAGAAGTGATAGCATAATAGATATATATTTTAAGCAAAGCCCTCACATGTGATGCTAATTATCTTTTAGCTTAGCAGTCCCTCTTTAAAGTGTAAATGTGCTCCCTCTGGGCTCAAGAAATATTTAATTACACATATCAGTGCATGACTAACAAGCTAGTCCAGAGCAATAATGATTGGTCTATTGTTCAAAATGAAATTAGGACTCCAGAAGCATTTAAAACTGACCAGTGGTTTCTGTAGTAGCCTCACCTCTCAGGGACTGTCTTTTGTATAGATTTTTAAGACATAGAGAATAATCTCTTTTTGGCAATTTATACCTACATTATGAAAGCATGATTGATAGATTATTCCACAGGGTTTAATGTATCTGCTAGATGCAAAATCATCTGAAACACTGTCTGATACGCAGTAAGATAAATGTAAGCTTTCAGTTTTCAAAGAGACTTGCAAAATTTACTTCAACAAAAATTTTAAGGTCCATATTTCCACAGACTCTGGGCAAGGTAATTTTGGGAATCCAATTTTTCTTGGTGATGAATTATAAAAAATAGAGGGTTGGTTATGTATATGTTTAATTTCATATATGTATGTGAATATATAAATATACACACATATCCATATATATACAAACACTGAATGCACATAAAAACATAGATAAGATTAAAAGAAATGAGAGCAGCCCCTTCCTACAGCTACCTAGGGTAGTGCTGTCAGACCTTTATTCTGGGGGCTTTATGACTCAGCTGTTGTAATCCAGCAGAGTTTGTACTTTAAATAAGAAGCTTCAGGTGCAAAACATGTATAAATGAATTCCATATACATTATTTTACCAATAGTGCCTTAGTTCTTTTTGTCATTAAAAAAACCAGCAACAGCAGATGACCAAGAAAACTGATTCACAGACCAGCTATTCTGCATGCCAGAATTCCTTCTCAGGCAGAATTTTACTATGCATTCAGTATCATGAGTTCATTGTACAAAATCTGCACGTAGCAAATGGTTACAGTTCCCTATACTGGGACTGTGAATACATATGAAATGAACACTCAGAATTCAATTAAATCTTAACAGGTTCATTCCCATACTGGCTTTAAATACAAAGAATGGCAGCTCCACTATTTTTCTCATCTAGTTATAATTTTTCTTTTTCAAAGTACTGTTTAACACTTCTTCAACATGTCTATTTAACCCTTACACAATGTCACTCTAAGAAGTGCTTTCTTGACGAGGAGAACTGGGACTTAGTGCAGATCTAATTCTGCAGTTCAAGCAGGGACCTCAATTCTTACTGAAGCAAGCTGGAGTTGAGGTGCTCCAAACTTCACATGTCCTGGCTCTACAGGCTCATTTATAGTCTAGTTAGAATTGCTAGCAGATTTCCCACTAACTTCAAAAAGAGCAAAACGAGATGCTGTGTCGGCTCCGTGCTGCAGCCTCACACGGCTTAATGAAACCAATTCAGAATTTTCACTACAGAAATTCACTATAGGCAACTTCCTCAGTACCACAAGCAAAGGCAAATCAACCTGTAAAAATCACATCAAAGTTTGAACCCAGACAGTAAAAACTTTGAAAACCCAATTACAATTTCAACTCCATCCTATGGCCATGCTTCCTTCCTCTGCTGTTGCTTTTGCATTGTGATTCTGTAGCATATCCTTATATCCTTACTAGCCATAGCTCCTAGTGACTCAGTACAGCTGTACTCTGTTACTTGACCTGCACTGTGTGAGATGACTCCCTGCTTTGAAAAGCTCTGCAGCATCTACAAGAATACTGATGGATGGATGAAGGGTGGCATTTAGTCCTAAACTCTTAAGGGTGAAATTCTGCCAACAACTGTTCAGTCAGCTCGTGTTGGATATACGCTAGCTGCTCCCCTCAGGTGCAGATGCGTAACTCTGACTGGCAGCAGTTAGAGCTCCCAGTACTTATTGAAAGAAGCAAGTTTGGACCTTTTGAGCACCAAGCCCCTTATAATCACTTTGGAGGGTTGTAGATAATATTGTAGTAGAGAGAGGAGAGCACGTGATCCTCACAGGCCACTTGTGGATTGAGAACCAACTCCCCAAACCTCCTGAAGATTCTTTTCATTAATCATAAGTGCATCGCTGTGGATTAGCTGGTACAGGCTAACACCTACACACGGTGCACTGGGCACGCTTTGCAATCAAATGAAGATTATTTCACTCCAGCATTTATCATGCATGGCTTTAATTTTCAAATTAAAATTTAGATAGACACAGCAAACATTAGAGAAGGTGGCAAGGACTTTCACAGGTTTTGCTTTTGTATATTTGTATTTTAAAGCCACACTGACTTTCTTTAAAATTCCAGAGGGTATGCTTTGTCAACATTTTCATCTGCTTTCTCAGATTTCCACCTTCCTGCAGCCAAAGGAGGTCTGGTGACCTCACTGTTTGATCCTTATGTGCAAATGCTCCCACAGGAATGCCACTATTGCCACAGGATTCCACTGCATTTTTTATTTTTAAAGTGTGCTCATAATACCTAATTTATTTGTGAGATTCCTGCAATAAGGATCATAGGGGAGTCACACAAAGTCCCTAGAAGCTGCAGAATGGATAAATACTCAGAAAACAAATAAATAAAGCAGCACTGAAGAGCTGTACAAATGGAGGAAAGGTATCAATCTCTTAAATGTGAAATAAGCATGTCTTAGAATCAGACTACATCTGTGTGTGGGACAACAATAAACATCAACCTACTGCACATTTGGGTGTTAGTGTAGCATTGTGGCATCACAGGCTGAGAAAGCCCCTTTCAAACCAGAAATATTTAAAGGACAATTAAAAAGACTACTTTAGTTTCTCAGATCTGGATTATCTGAAATGAATTGCCATACTTTGTGCTTTACCTGCGGAAATCCAGAAGTGATCTTGTGGAAGGAGGAACCCTCTGATCGTTCCAGCTGAGAAAGTGGAACTGTGTCACTGTGCGTGTCTCGTTTGTCTGCAGGTTCTTCAGGTAGAAGCTCCTCACAAGGAAATCCTCACACCAGATGTGCTCAGACACAAGGTTTACCTACACCCCACAGGTAGGAACAAACAGAGATCAGCAATTTTGGTTGTGAGCCACATCACCAGGAGTGCCAGTATACGATATCTGGGATGAAGGAATTGCATGGAAGTTTTATTTTTATCAGCAAATTGGCTACTGCTGGGAAAATACATTTTTTTTTTTTTAACTTAGTCAGTGTAGTTGTCAGGAAGGGGTTAGCTGCCACTGCTGTTTTATTGAAAACTTAAAGAAAAATTCTTGACAGCTTTAATACAAAAGAAAAAGTCATTAACTTGAAACTTTATATTGTTATGTGACTACAAAAGATACTGCCTGAAAACATCAGACTACCAGTTGCTTTCTGCTCAGAATTGCCCACAATGCATTGCCCTGCCTGCTCTCAGTGGTCTTAAAAATCTGAGTTAAATCCACATGAGAAGTGAAAAGTTTGTGCTATGTAGAAACATAAGCACTAAAAAATGCAGCTTATTTGCAGAGTTCATCTTTTCAGAAAATGAGTTTGTTGCTATTTTATTTTAAATAACTATTTCTTCACATTTTCCCTATTCTCCCTATTTGGCACTGTGGTATTATTTTCCTCTACACAGCTGGACAACTGGAAAAATCTGACAACCACTGTCGATGGTACATTTTGACAAAACTGGTGAGATCATATTTTGAGCTAGAAATGTGAAGCAGAAAATACAAATATGTATTTGCTGTGGCTGAGGCAAGCGGTAAAACCAGATAGCATTAATTACTAAAACTATACAAAGGCTTTTGTACAAAGAGATACATATGGTTTTCCTAAGGCAAAATTCACTAGTTCTAAAAATACTATCTTCCTTTAAAGCATAAATACATGGTTTCACATTTCAACTACTTGCAAAACAGTCAGAAAACCAAAATTGTTGCCCTTTTTTCATTGAAATAATTGGCTCATTATTTACTATATTTTCTTCATCAGAAACCACCTTGCTACTGAAACTACTAAAACTAAAACTACTTGGAGGCACGTAAAGAGTATTTACAAGCCCTGAGGCTCAGCCTGCAGGTTAGATTGGCTTAAACACCATTCTGTCCCATATGAAATTAAGCAGTACACTTACTGTCACGTTTACAACCAGATATTGTGTTTAGGTACCTCATAGATGTGGTAGAGGTTTGACCCTTCATCTGGCCAATAGTGGTAGCACTGCTTGACTCCGTTTTCTGTGAGGGGTGTCAGCATGACAATAACGACACAGCCGTTCTCCCAGACCATCTGCAGACAAAGAAAGACACCGTGGCCACATTGTGACTGCCTAATTACTGCGTGACATGTATAATTACTGCACTCAGACACACAATCAAAATTTATTCCATTCACAGGAAATTTATTTCATTTTCATTAGACACTTTTACTCTGCAGCTGCTTTCAAATCCTTGAATCAACTGGCATCATATTTTGCAGGCATCCATGAAATATTAAAGAATTTCCAGCAATTTCAATTCAGGTCTTCCACAAAATCTCTCCTCATTCCTGGTACTGTGTTCAGCTGCTTTTCTAGCAAACTTTCAGACCCAGAAAGGGAACACTGAATGATACTTGCAGAACAGAGCTATTTGGGATTTGGTGTTTAATACTAAAGCAGCATGGACTTACTAGAGTCACATATACTGAAACCTGTTTGTGCCCTCAACCCTCATACTTTCTACAGTTTGCCACGTAGTAAACATTATTGAACAGCCCCATTGCTGAAATAACCCTAAAAGCTGCATCTGAACAACAGTGTTGAGAAAAAGGCAGGAAAAACCCAAACCAAACCCGTTCTTGTAGAAGCATTTCAGATGGAAAAATCATTCCTTCAAAAGCACATTTATAAAAGATTTGGTGCAAACGTCCATTACTTTCTCTTTTATCTTCCTTCCTTTTTTCTTTCCTTTTTCCTTTCTTTCATTTTCCTTTCTTTACTCCCTTACTTCTCATCTTCTTTTGTCTTTTGTTTTTCTTTCCTTAACTACTTATTCTTTCTCTCTCCTCTCCTATCCCTTCCTCTTTTCTATCTCTCTTTTCCTGCTTTCCTTTCCTTTTTTTTCCTCTGGCTATAGAAGGAAAGTCCAACTGCTGCTGCAGGCCATGCACTCACAGTGCACAGGTCCAGCAGGAACAGAGGAAAACAGTGTATCTATACTACCAGCACGATGGCTTCATAATACAGACCAGCCACAGAGTAAGACACAGGAACCCTGTGCATCCTTAACTAAAGGATTTGTGGGTGTTTCCCATGAACAGCACAACAAGCAGAGAGGCTGTGGTCTGGCATATCTCTGTTCCAAATGCAGCCCATGGCTGAACAAAAAGGCTGCTATGAATTAATACCAAGCAGCATAATCAGTAAAAATTGTTATTATTATGCTGTACATTGATGTTATATTTGCATACAACTTTCATTGTCTTTTTGCTAGCATATGAAATTACTGAATGAAGAGTAAACGGCTTTTTTTGTGAAGGGTTATGTTTATTTCACAGAAATATTTATAAGCAAGTGTATTGACATGTAAATTTTGTAAACAAAAAAGGTCTTTGTCTAAACTGTGCAAAGATGAGATGACACATTCAATTCAAGGATTATTTTTTTTTAATTACATATCAAATAAAAAGGTTTCTCATTCATGGGTAATGATGTTGTCTTCTCTTTTAAGAATAGCTCATATATAGAGAAACAAATAACACTTCTTCATTTTGCAACATAATTAAAACTTTCAAAACCAGTTTAGAATTATTTAAAGAAATTAATCTAGGGCTTGCACAGAATAGGATTATTTCTAATTCTGGACAGAAGGGGAGAAAAAAGTTACAGTTGAATGTAAGAAATAAAAATAATCTTCCCTATCTAGGTTCCCTCTCCCTTAAAAGATTTTTTACAAATAAAAATACCTGTAATCCACTCACTCTCCTGTAAATACTCATAATGCCACAAAACCAGCAAAAATACTCTCAACTGATAGATAACTTGTTTTATTGACAGATGTAATTTTATGTTTTTTATCATCTTTGTACTGCATTTTCTTAGGCCACAGCTGGGAACCTTCTTTGTATGAAAGGAAGATACATATTTCATTCATTCTAACATAGTTCCACCTTTTTCAGACAGCAGACTAAGATAAGAATTCAAAACATGTATCTTACTTTAAAACTAGCCCCAGTAAATCAGTACTTTCATCACATAACGATTTAATGTGCCTCTAGAAGGTAGAGAAGCTCATTGAAGCCATTACGAAAATGAGGAGAAACACAGTTTTTATGAGTGTAATAAAAATACAATGATCTAGACCATAAACTAATCATCTAGCACTCTGCTCGTGCCACCCAAGTGTAACATTATAAAAGCCCACTCGTTTAGAGAGGAATCCTTACAGTTTGGCAACCCTGCTCATTGGTTCAAAGATACAACATTTCATTAGAGAGGGGATGTCTGCATCTCTGAAGATTTCATTAAGCATAAATCCAAATGAAAGTTAATTTAAACAAACAATTTCAAAGTTACTCGAGGGTATAATATTTCTTTTAGGTCCTTGTGTGGAAAAGTAGAAGTCAAATCTACTAAATCAAGAAGGCAATACAATCTAGTGCCGCCATCCCCATTACGAGCAATTGTCACCTCATCTCCTGTGCTTACCATTGAGATGGGATTTTCACTAAGACTCACAGCCTGTGACTTGAGGGCTAGAGTATTTTCTTTGTTTCCTTGATAACTAAAATATCAGACCATCAGGCCATTATCTGAATTTCTTTCCAAATAATGTCAAAGCAGGGTGACTCGAAGGCAGCTCACAGAATTTGATACTGTCACCTGTTCACTGCACCACCTTTACCTTGGTGATGGGCTTTTCAGAAGCCACATCTCCCAACACCTAGCACTTTGATGGGCTCAGAGCGTTCAGGTATGGCCACATGCTAGAAAGTGGCTCCAAGATGCTTGTCTTTGTAATTAATGAATGAACAGGAAGCACAGACCTGGTCTGCACAACCCCGGCACAGCCTTTGGAGAAGTGCCTCTAGTTAACAAAGAGACATTTCAATTGGGCTTGGAGAAAAAAAAGGAGTTTCAGCTGCAAATTCACAGTAATTCATGTAATTCTGAACTTTGTATGCTTGCACAATAGAAAGAAGTCAATACATGTGATATAAAAAATCCAAGGATATAAGGTCCTCAGTGCAGAAGTTCTTCTTTTCAGGTAGAGTCCAGTAAAATTAATCCATAGACTCTGAGTGTCTATAAAAACGAAATATATTTAATATATATATATAATACATCAAACTAAACCTATTTAGATTGCTCAGCACAGGGAATTTCATGTTTGTAATTTACATTACTACTTCCAATAGGAGAAGAAATGTTGAATGCAGTCTTCTGACTGCAACTGATAAAGTCTGAGTTCCACACAGGAGCTCACTGCAGAGCTCTGCGAAGCATTTGTTGCTGAAAAAGGAAGAGAATGTATAATTTTGTGTGATAATGTCTACCTTCAGCCTATATGCCTACAGAGTAACATTTTAATGATCTTTAGTGAGGTTCCACTGTATACAACATCTCCAAACATTTCTTAGACAACACCATCATTCCCTCTTCATTTCTTGCAAATTAAAGGCTGAATCCTGCAACCCAAAGATGAGCAGCGCGTTTGACATCCGCAGGATTCCCCGTTGATGAAATCCACCATGTGTAGAGACCTCATGCTGTGGTTATCCAGCGTGCCAGTCTCATACAAAAGACTTCTGCATTAGGATGAATTATATTTAGTGTGAATTACTTGCAAAGCAGCACCAAATTGTTTTTTTTTTTTTCATGTAAGGAGAAAAATGAAGTCATAAATAGGAGAATCAGTGCCACACCACCAGTTTTTGCAAGCTTACATTTTAAAATTTCCTTGTTTACTACCTTGTCAATAAAATGGCTAATATGAATCACTTCATAATTTCTACACTTCTTTTTATAATGAATAACCCCAAACCCTTTCTTCAGTAATTTTCTTCTTTAGCTTAACGATGGGGAAATGACAAGACATTTGCTTCAACCAAATACTCTTCTTTAGACAAGGACTGGTGGGGAAGTTTCTAAAATCTGATGATTTAAGAAGAAAATAGACAGGAGAATCAGTTAAATCCAGCCTGTTCACTAAAAATAACAGGGTAAACTAAAGAATAATAGACTTTTCAGTCTTTCAGTCTTCTCAGTCAATAAATGAAACTCTTGAGAAGTAAACAAGAAAACAAAACCCAACTAATTTTTAATGATAATCAAAGCTCAATGTGAAAAAACACAACTCTTAAAATTAACAACAAAGCAAGGTACTAACCTTTGCTGGATCAGAATATTCCAGCAAGGATTAGTACTTTACATACCCTGAAGGTGATTAACTCAACTGTGACTTCTTTCAGGTTCTACACTGGAAACAGGAAACACTATATTAAATGGAGATGGTCAGAACAGTATTTTCTGGAATAGTTAAAACCAAATCTCAGTGTTTTAGGACAGTCTACTAAAATCATCAGTAATTAGCTTTTCACTTCAGCATTGGAAAGGTGTGGAACCTAAACAATAAAAAGACAGACATTTTAAAAGGATCACTTCTAAGTAGCTTCTCCAAAAGCAGCTGTAATTAGCAGTGAGCATGGTAAATGCACACTCCTTTACTGAACGCCTATGGAATTTCTAATGCTGTATTTATTTCACATGGTTTGACAAGTTACCAGAGCTCTAGGGGCTACTGTTCTGTGCCTATCTCTCCCTTGCTGTTTTTCTTTTATTAAATTAAAATATGCATATTTTACACATTGAATTGCTTTGTGTCACTTTTCATCTGCTCTTCTTTCTGAAGGTGAGAACTGATTAGACATGCAGGAAGTCCCATTCCAGGCAAGGAAAATAAAACATGGGAATCAAGATTGCTTGAAAGCACTGTGTTCTGCACAGGAGAACTAAATGCAGAATAATAATTTAGTCTGTAAATTAATTTCAGCACTCACAAAATATGCTGAACTGGGAGCACAGAAACCAGCAATTAGAGCAGGAGAGGGTCTGGTACAGTTGTTCTTACTCAGCCCATGGGCTTGGAACACCGATTTTGCAGGGAGACTTATTCAGCTACAGGGACATGGTCTTCTTCCCACTGGGATTTGCCCTTGGAGATCACTGATGACTAATGCTTTTTACACAGGCAAAAATCAGCTGACAGTATTTCGTATTTCTTTTGTTGAATTAAAAAAAAAGG